>JAYESA010000009.1:171695000-171765000 GCA_036927795.1 Iris macrosiphon
CCACCTCCTCGCTTCGGACGACTTTGGCACGTTACTCCTGTTCTGGCAACCCCCAACATGGTGCTTCTTTCCACATGAAGCACAAAACTATCCGCTTGGATTGGGCCATTTCACACTTATTTCTCTCAGATAGGCCCTCCTTATCTCCCCCACCATTCTTCCTTGATAGTCTTTGGATTGACCTTGACTTTGTTGTCATTCCACGTGTATTCGACGAGCCTCCCGACTGCTGCCACGACGATGGTCAAGTCTTGCCAAAAATATATATTTACGTAAGCATGCGCGCGCGCGTGCGCGCACACACACACACATATATATATATAATAATAATAATAATAATAATAATAATAATAATAATAATAATAATAATAATAATAATAATAATAATAATTTATAAATAGTAGAATCACACAAAATATATATGTTTAAACCATTTCCCCAACTTCAATGATAATACTTAGGGAAATCATAGGCACAAATTTTTTTATAAAAATACTAAATCATCTTAGCTTTCTTTTCAAAACGAATTTAGAAAAATGTAGAACCTTAATAATACTCGAAACAAAGTTTCTATAAAAGATTTGAAAAAAAATCTACCATGTTGCTTTTGCATGATTCCTTCATGTTAATGAGTCAAACCTCAATATTTTTAAGATTCTAAATCTCTAATATTATCATTTATTCATATTATTTTCCATCTTTTTGAGATAAAACAATCGGAATAAAATGCTCAACATCCGATTAATGGTAATTAACGAAGCAGTCTTAGTTACAACATTTACTCATACCTGAACTGTGACCCCATCCCACAGTTGCTGCTATTTTATTGTCACCTGGAACTGAAGTTCCTGCTATGCCAGGTCGTTCCACGCTTATTTTCTTCTTGGTAAAACAAGTGTCCTTAAGTGAAAAAAGAAACCTTACTGTGAAGCTAGTAAGCTCTTAAGTTCTATAAAGTCTACATTGCTCTTTTTTTTTTTTAGAATACAACACTAAAAACATGAAAAAGTGCCAGGGAAAAAAAAGACAGTTGCTTAGATTGAGTCCTTATGCACCAGCTTTAAAACTGAAAGAAAAAAAAGGAAACCATGAATATAACATACCTATACCACCAGAATATGTTTACTTACCCCTTATCTGAGTAAATTCAATTTCCTTACTCACAAGAATGATAGTATAGTATACACAAAAAGGTATAAGACTGATTTTATAATCCACATCTTTGGATATCTTTGTTTCAGTCATTCCAAAGAGTAGGCAACCCAATTTCTAACCATTTTTATAATAGTATGCCTATTATCACACCCTATTAGTCCACATCTTTGTGTATCTTTGTATCAAATTTAATCTATCATATTCTAGAAATTCAAGATGCAACAAAATAGGAAGGAAATCAAAGAGAATAATAATTAAACTAGGATAGATGACAATCATGCTGGTTGTAGGACTCCAGACGAATAAGATTGCTATTAGAGAGCCCGTCCGAGAGATGTGCGTGTAGGCACACTACATCAAGGCTATAGGCTTTTCACTATGGATATTTGATTAAAAGAGAGTTCTAAATAGATATTGTATATGCATGGATGTAATAGAACCTTAGTATCAAAAGCATCTGGGTTCCCCGGAGGAAGGAGGTTGCATTTGCTATGCATCTTCTGCCAACGTCGAAGTGGTCGCGACCAAGCCCCTCATCGCTGCCATTTCCTCATTGGTTAAGAATTCAAAAATAAAACCCCAACCTTAACCTCCAAGAGAGATTTTGTTGGTATCAGATCCTTGTTAATTGACAGTTTCAGAATGGTTTGAGAGGATTCCGAATCAGTTTGTTTCGATAGTTTTGACAATTTTGAAGTACTATGATCCAAACCTATCCACCCATCAAACTTAGTCCAGGAACCTTCACCAGGTTCCTCTCATCAATCACCCTCCTCACCCTCTCAGCATCCCCAAACCTCCCAACCCCTGTGAGCATATTGGACAGCATCACATAGTCCCCACCATACTCCTTCCCCAGTTCCATTATCTTCCTTGTAAACCTCTTCCCCATCTCCACATCCCCATGCTTGCAGCAACACCCCAGCAACGTCCGCCACACCACCGCATTCACCTCCACCGGCACCCTCTTGATCATCCCCTCGGCCTCCCCGAGCCTCCCTGCCCTCCCCAGCATGTCGATCACGCAACCGTAGTGCTTAATGTCCGGCTCCATCCCGTATTCGTAGACCATGTTCGAAAAGAATGCGAGTCCTTCCTCCACTAGCCCCGCGTGGCTGCAGGCACTCAGAACACTCAGGAACGTGACCCGGTTCGGCCTAACGCCAGCCTGCCTCATGTCTCGAAACAACTCCACCGCCTCCTTTGCCATGCCGTGCATGGCGAACCCCGACAGGATCGACGTCCACGACACCAGGTTTTTCCTCTCCCCCATCACGGAGAATAGTGCCACGGCCTTCTCTATCGACCCACATTTCGCGTACATGTCGATGAGAGAGTTCTCCACGCGCACGTCGACCCTATCGAGACCTTTCTTGAGGCAATGAGCGTGCAGAGCTTCCCCGGCCTCGAGCGACCCGAGGTTCGACACGGAGGGGACGACGGCGAGGACCGTGATCTCCGTCGGCCAAACACCCCGCATGGCCATCTCGCGAAACATCGCGAGGGCTTCCTTCGGCCGGCGGGCGCAGGAGTACCCGTCGATGATCCCGGTCCAGGAGACGACGTCCGGGCACGGCATCCGCTCGAAGAGCGACCTCGCCCGCTCAATCTCCCCCCACTTGACGAAACCGGTGATGAGCGCGTTCCAAGTGACCGTGTTTCTCTCCGGCATTTCCTCGAATGCTCTCTGGCATTCCGCCAAACACCTGCAGGAGGAGTACATGTTGACCAGGGCCGTGTGCACGTAGACGCTCAGCGCGAAGCCCTGCTTCACCGCAAGAGAGTGGAACTGGGCTCCGGTGCGGGGGCTTGATAGGTTTGCGCATGCCTTGAGGAGGTAGGACAAGGTGAAGGTGTCGGTGTCGGCTCGAGGAAGCATTTGTTTGTAGCAGTGGACTGCTTCTTGAGGGAAGGGGCCATTGGAGTAGTGTTTGATGAGGGCGTTCCAGAGCGCGATGCAGGCGTTGGCGATTCGGGAAGTGGCGATGAGCTGGGAGTGGATTTGGAGCGTCAGGCTTCGCTTGTGCTGGTGCTGGCGGAGGAGGTGGTTGTAGTTTGGGAAAGGAGGCTTAGGAGACCATGGCATTGGGGTTGGAAGTTTATTTTCGCCGGAGGAGACTTTCGTCGAGCAGGTCGTGGGCAGTGCTGCGGGAGCTCTTGTTTATTTTACCAAAAAGTAGAATCACACTCTATGGACGGCTGTATCAAAAATTTGATACAACCACGCGGATTCCGCTTTGACCTAACCCAAGAGAAAAGGACTATACGACAAATGGACCCTCTTTTTTCTGTATCGATTTGTAGTAATGTTCATTGATGATATTTTGGTGTATTCGAAGAATGGGGCGGAGCATGCAGAGCACTTGCGGACCGTGCTATAAATCCTTCGAGACAACAAGTTGTATGCGAAACTGAGTAAGTGCGAATTTTGGCCGAGCAGTGTATCTTTTCTTGGGCACATCATTTCTGCGGGAGGCATTTCAGTCGATCCGAAGAAGGTGGAGGCCATTGTCGAGTGGAAGAGACCTGCATCCGTTAGTGAAATTCGAAGCTTTCTTGGGTTAGCGGGCTACAACAGACGGTTCGTAAAGGATTTTTCCAAGCTTGCCTCACCTCTGACTCGCCTCACACAGAAGGGAGTCGCGTTTGAGTGGTCCGCCGACTGCAAAGCATCGTTTGCTGAGTTAAAGCAGCGCCTCACTTCTGCCCCGTTACTTGCACTACCGGACGAGACATCAGGATTCCAAATCTTTAGTGACGCTTCAGGGCAGGGCTTAGGGTGTGTACTTATGCAGCAAGACAGAGTGATAGCCTATGCATCCAGACAGCTGAGAAAGCACGAGAAGAATTATCCCACGCACGATCTGGAACTGGCAGCAATTGTGTTCGGGTTGAAATTGTGGCGACACTACCTTTATGGGGTGCCTTGCCGAATTTACACCGATCACAAGAGTTTAAAGTACTTATTCACCCAAGCAGATTTGAACCTACGACAGCGGCGTTGGCTAGAATTGATAAAGGATTACGACTTGACGATAGACTACACACCTGGCAAGGAAAATGTGGTAGCGGATGCGTTGAGTCGGGTCTTTGCGGGATCTCTGTCCGTCGATCGCAGGTTACAAAGGGAGTTAGAAGAAATGAGCATCGAACTCAGGATTCGTTATCGCGGCGCACGGGTTGCTCAGATGCGATTTGTACCCAATCTGATAGAGAGAGTCACATCTACTCAAAGAGACGATCCATTCCTCCGGAAAATGCGAGAGCAGGTCCAAGCGGGGAAGGCGAGAGACTTTGCAGTAGATGAGAATGGGGTGTTGCGAGTGAAGGGAAGGCTATGCGTCCCCAATGATTCAGAACTCAGAAAGGAAATACTCACCGAAGCACATTATGCAGCCTATGCGATCCATCCCGGGAGCACAAAAATGTATAAGAACCTTCGTACTGTCTTCTGGTGGCACGACATGAAGAAAGAAGTAGCACTCTTTGTGTCGCAATGCATAACCTGTCAGAGGGTGAAAGCAGAGCATCAGAGGCCGGGCGGAGAAATACAAAATCTTGCTATCCCAGAATGGAAGTGGGAGCACATAAGCATGGACTTTATTGTTGGTCTGCCAAGGACGCAACGGGGGAACGACGCAATCTGGGTCATCGTCGACCGGTTAACCAAGTCTGCACACTTTATTGCCATTAAAAGTACTTGGGGCACCGATCGCCTTGTCCAGACCTACCTTGACGAGATAGTCCGGCTGCACGGAGTGCCAGTTTTCATAGTATCAGATCGGGACGGACGGTTCATCTCACGTTTCTGGACAAGCCTCCAGTCGTCGATGGGGACCAAGTTGAAATTCAGCTCAGCCTACCATCCTCAAACTGATGGCCAGACAGAACGGGTGAATCAGGTACTAGAAGATATGCTGCGCCTCTGCGTAATCGATTCCAAGTCAAGTTGGGACGTCAACCTGCCGCTAGCCGATTTTTCTTACAACAACAGTTATCAGTCTAGCATCCAGATGGCTCCGTATGAGGCGCTGTATGGGCGGAAGTGTAGGTCACCGATCTGCTGGGATGAAGTTGGGGAGAGGCAAATCCTTGGGCCGGAACTGGTTGAACAAACAGTGCAGAAGGTTCGGCTGATTCGAGAACGGTTAAAAGTAGCACAAAGTCCGCAAAAGAGTTATGCCGATGTTCGTCGCCGCCCTCTTGAGTTCCTAGAAGGGGACCATGTGTTCCTAAAAGTCTCGCCCATGCGTGGTGTTACGAGATTCGGGATAAAAGGAAAGTTAAGTCCGAGATTTGTTGGCCCGTTCGAAATTCTCAAACGAGTCACCTCAGTTGCTTATCAAATTGCATTGCCGCCAGCCCTATCAGATGTGCACGATATTTTTCATGTGTCTCAGCTAAGAAAGTATGTGCACGATTCGAACCATGTGGTAGACTTGGGTCAGTTAGATCTGCAGGCGGACTTGTCGTACGCCGAAGAACCCGTACAGATCTTGGAACGTAAGGAAAAACAGTTACGAAATCGGGCAGTATCGTTGGTGCGCGTTCTGTGGCAGAACCACGCGGTCGAAGAATCGACGTGTGAACTCGAATCTGATATGAGGGAAAGGTTTCCTTCATTATTCCTTAAGGGTAGGTTCTATTCCTAAGTTTCAGGACGAAACTTTCTTTTGGATGGTTATGATATAATGCCCCGTTCCCCCCATTCGGGGAGCGCGGCCAAGAAATACTTAAGACCGTCCAATCAGGACAGATTGAATCAAGATCCTTTCCTCGTTATGGATTGGTTTCTTTGGAATCAGGTCCCATATTCAACGGATCGTGCCTCAAGGAAAGACTCGACGGCAGAGTCGAGAGGGGCCTTTCCGTTGCGTTGGTTTTCTTGCCCGTTTTCGTGCCGCTTGGTTGCTTTCTTGTCGGTTTTAAGAATTGTATTTTCTTGAACGGTTTCAATGGATTTTATTGCTTTTGTTCTTAGGATTTCGCATTTCGTATCGAACCTTGGAGACCAAAGCAGGGGATATTGATCGTCTGTTGGTGCATGCAGGTGATCGGGTAGACGACGCTCGTGCAGAGTCTTAAAGCTCTTCCTTTTCTCTCCTACTTCACCAACTTGTGAGTGACTTTATTTCGATTAGCTCCCTTCTTCCAAGTCTGCATTCTAAATAAATTGACTCATTGTTCATCCCGATCAAACGATACTAAAACATTTAAGATTGAGTCAAAATAGAAAAGAAGTAGACTTGACACACTAATAATGCTTGTCATTATCATATGGAATTATTTTGAACGATCATACTGTAGCGTGCATGCCCGTCATATACATAACCATTTTTGTGTCAGTTGTAGTTAGATTCATTTATCTATAACTGTTCATGGTATGGTGCAAAATGGGAAGGAAAATGCGATCTTTACACAAAAGTAGCCTAGACTTTGGAAAACACTCTATGTTCACTTGCTTGTATTGCTTGAAAATGTGTTTCATATGATAACTTAGTTGGTTGTGGAATAATGGTCTTGGACAACTTGTATACAAGGGATATCGTTCTACGAACGGTCGCCGGGGCACTGGGACCGCTTTGCCTCGGGTAGAACAATTTGCTAGTGTAGTCCTAGCATTGGATGGGTCCGTGCGTCCGCTAAGGGCTAGCTACTCGAGGCGGAATAGCAGCCGACCCATCCCAAGTCCAACTAAGTGATTGTTATGTATATTTAAACTGTGCAGACTAACTATGTCTTTGTGGCAGGGAAGGTCATGGTAAGTTTTGTACATGTGGCTCAGACGGTACAGGTAAAGTCACCGAGCGGTGGCACATTTGGTTATGTTATTTAACTCTATCTTAGGCGAAGAATTGAACTAAGCCAAGGTAGATAAATCACATGATAATAAATGTTGCATGCTCATATGAACTCGTTGTAGATTTTGGTTAAGTTAGGTTAGCTCGCCCTCACCGGTACTCTTTGAAGTACTGACCCTCGTTGCAGCAGGTTCCCCGAGCCAAGGCGACGCGGCGAGAAGCTGAAGCTTTCTCCAACCCCCTTCCTGAATCAAGACGCATTCATAACGCGACTTTTGGTAGCTCCAGTACATAAGCAGAAAGGAGCCTGCTCTCACTTTTGGAAGCCACAGGACGATGGTGCTGACTCGCACCCAAGGTATTTTGTGCTTTGAATTCTAGTAAAGGATATAATATATGGAACGGCTATCTCATTTTGTATCCAAGTTGTAAGCCCGTGTGGCATCCTTCTCGTTTTGGGCCAAGAGTCTGTAAACAGATGTTCATTATCAATAAAAATGAAACTTTTCTATGCCAAAATGTGTGTTATCTTATTTGCGTACCCTGTTGCATATGTTCTAAAGATCATCATTATGCCTAGGCCTTGTGCACGCGCGCCCTACGCGTGCACGGCAATCACTCCCGGGGAACGATAATCGATTGGGCTCTCTCTCTCTCTTCCTAAAGTGTACAAGCATTTATATAGAGAGAGACCCATTTGTTGGCTGTATTAAATTTTTGATACAACCATCTGTATCAAAGTTTTACTCACACACAGTCTGTATATACGTACATATCTTTTGAGTTATTATCTACATCAAATTTTCTGTAGAGAATTAAAATATTATAAAATTAGTTTGAGTGAATAAAATTTAGGAAAATGGTAAGGAGAGAACAAATACGCATCTAACAAGTACGTTTTGTCTCAGCATATTTAAAAAATAATCAAAGAAACGAAAATGCACTTAAAAAAAATATAGATTTTATTTTCTTCCGCTGAAGAAGGAGAAATTAATAAATTGTTATTTAAGTGAAAATGCTCGTAGTATATGTGTCTTCACCGATTTTTTTGGCATAAAAGAAGAAAAGAAAGAAACGTTATTAAAAATAATAAAATAGAGGATTCTTCTCGGGATGATGGTTGACATAATATGTTACTGCCATCCTGGCAGCCGCAACTTTTGAGGTGGGGTAACTTTTAACCGTGTGAGTGTGTGTGTGTATGTGTTTGGGGGGGGGGGGAGGGCGGGTATTGAATGGGATGGGAGGGGTGGAAAAAAATGGAGTTGGTTAACCGAGAAGAGAGAAGAGGAGAAGGAGAAGAGCAAGGTTTCCAGGAGGAGGATGAGGAGGAGGGGGAGGAGGAGGAGGAGAGGAGTAAGGAGAAGAGCAATGTGAACCAGGAGGAAGAAGAAAGATCATTTTTTTACGAGGAGATAATTTAGTTAAATTAATTATTAATAATTTAGATAATGTTATTTCTTTTAGATGACTATGTATAGAGTAAGAAAACTAGAAAATATTTTTGGAAGAAGTTAATTTTTTTTAGTGGTATCAGTGTAAACTTAAATTCTATTACTAATTCCAACCATAAAATTTTAAATACCCCTGAAATGCTAACCATAATTATCCCTCAAATTCTAACCATAATTCTCCAAATAAAATAATTAATTTACTACTGTTATTTTATAGATGGCGGGTCAAAATGATGGACGAATTCTAGGTGAACCCACTACTTCCGCTACTGTCATTTGTGTTTTCTTTTGTAGATATGGTCATACCAATATTTTGGTATTGGAAGGCCACTATGTCGATATAATATCATAGAGCAAATGTTTTCTGCTGCTTGTCGGTGAATGACTAAGAACACAAATCAATATCACTGTTAGTACAAGGTAGCATCGATGTATCGAGGCTCATTCGACACAATAACCCATTTTGAGGTAAATTTAGTTAATTATTGCTTAATGAATTGTTAATTTATTTAACTAGATGGATATTCGACGTGATAACCGGTTCATTATTATTTGAACAACAATAAATAGGTTGAATGGATGCCATATAATGTCCCAACTGAGATATTGACCACATCACGTCAAGAGAGTCTCCATATGTATTATATCATATACAGTGGCGACATTATGTATCATTCAGTTGATCGTGTTATGTGACAGTTTGGGTTGAAGTGGATGATACCCGATCAGACGCATAGCGTGGAACATATGTTTGAAATGCTGACATGCAGGACCAATTGTAAGTCAATCAGGTTATTAAATATTTAATTTGTAGTAAATTATGTTCTATGAACTTGTTCGATTTTAATGTGACGGGTTCGAACTTGTTTGATTTTGTAGTGATGGGTTCCAATGAATATATGGTATGGTACGGGTCACCGCGTATGCAAAACAGAGTATACGTATTAGCTGAGCCTCAATTTGTATATCGGGCTGTAGATGATTCTAGCTTGCGTGAATTGCATGCACGTGTAAATGAAGTGGTATGTTATGTTGATTATTATTATCCTAAATATTCACATATAGGGGATTGGTACTTAGTAGGTTTGTAATTACAGATATCCGCATTGTCTGAAGGATGTAGAGATCCTGCTATCAATCCACGAGCTCTTTTACATGCTGCATCATAATTTTTGGACGCATCCTTGAATCCGCCAATGGTTTAATTAAATATCTAACCGGATAATCCTGCGAGCATCTTTACACAAAGACAAGCACGTCCTCGTAGAAGATTACCACATTAGGTAGATAGACATGCTGGTGAGGGTACTTCACAGTTGCATGGTTCATAGACTCATCAAGAGATTGACTAGGGTTGGTCACCTTGGGATTATTCGTAGACTTATTGAGAGACTGGTGAGGGATGCTCACAGTGGGATTATTTTGTGAGAGACTGGTGAGGGATGCTCACAGTAGAATTATTCGCAAACTCATCGAGAGACTGGTGAGGGATGGTCTCAGTGGGATTATTCGCAGACTCATCGAGAGGGGTTGGTCACCTTTGGATTATTCACACACTCATCGAGAGACTGGCGAGGGATGCTCACAGTGGGATGATTATTCACAGTCTCGTCGAGAGACTGGCGAGGGATGCTCACAGTGGGATTACTCGCAGTCTCATCGAGAGACCGATGAGGGATACTCTCAGTGGGATTATCATTCTCAGGAGAATACAACATGAAGGAGATCGCGGCCAGGTCTTAGGCCTATCGATCGTCAAAATTATAGGAGCCTTGACATGAGAGAGTGAGACATGTATCATTATTTATAATTTTATTATGTAGAAGCAATGTATCAACAACTTTTATTATGTAGAAGTAATGTACAAAGACGGAGCATAGGATACAATTAGATTTTTACTCCATCGGTTGGTTTGTACATTTTCTTTTATTGTGTCACAGTCCACCGTAAATGCTGCAATGTAGATTTCTTGTCGATAAATCTTTTGTTATGATGCAATTATTTTTCGGTCTGCCAGCTTTGCTTCTTACATTGGGTACTCCAATTTGGCCTCTAACTAATTCACTTTCAAGATTGTAAGGGTCTGGAATTTGTTCTATCTGAGGCGCATATACTCTTCTTAGTGCTTCAGTAGAAAATTCTGCTGGATACAAACTTTCAATTGTGACATTAGAAGACTCAAAAACAAAACAAGCATGTACGCATGGTAGTAAAGTATGTTGCCACCTACAACATGTACAACATTTGCAATCTAAATTAACAACGTACATTCTACTTGTTTTATGATCTCTAATTTCAAACACATGTCTACTAACATGCAATATTTAAAATTGGTGTGACTCTCTTTTGATGCGGGCCATAGTTTGTAGCATTCTTGGACAATATTCTGTTGATAATTTTTTAGCATTTTGTCGATTTTTGTTATGAAGTATTATAATTTTTGCTCTAATACCATCAAGAAGTATCATTATTGGTTTATCACATAAAATTTTAATCCAATTATTAAAACTTTCAGCAATATTTGAAGTGTTAATATCTAATCTTGGACGTGGAGCATAAGCTATTATCCAATGCTCAAATATACGATTTTCATCATTTCTACCAACAATCCAATTGAAAACATTAATATCTGCTGATTTAATTTTTTTCAAACAAAATATTCGTATCCACCTCATTATAAGATCTAGCAAGCTGATCTAACTATTTTTGGCATATTTTTTCATATTTTGTTTGAAATATTGAATACAAAAAAAATGTGAAGAGTCTGAAAATGTGTCACGCATTCCACAAATTAGCTTATCTGATATAAATAAATTCTATTCCATTGATCGAAACAACCTTTAAAAGATATTTTTAAACTATTTAAAAACCATGTCCATGAATCAGTACTTTCACTTTCAGCAACAACATATGTAATTGGATATAATTGATAGTTAGGATCGTGAGCACAAGCAACAAATAAATTACCTTAATATCTAGATGTAAGAAAAGTAGCATAAACACTAATTACAGGTAAACAACCACTCAAAAAATCATCCATACATTCCTTAAAACAAATAAATATTCTTTGAAATATATTATTTTCTATCGTCTTTAAAAAATAGTTGCTCCCACGATTTGTTTTGATAATTGTATAACCATAATTTTCGAGATTACCATATGCATCAACATACGTACAAAAAATTTCAGATAATGCAATTTCTCGTGCTTTCTATGCTTTAGAATATGTAATACATACTCGATGATATATATATATATATATATATATATATATATATATATATATATATATATATATATATATATATATATATATATAAAATTTACAATGTGTGCTGGGCTATCAGATTTGTTATCTTTAATTCTTACAATTATCTGATTTTTAATCCTTGCAGTTATAGCTAATGAATGACTTATTGTAACTCCACCTAAACATGAATTCGACTTTCTAATATAGAAATAGTAAATGAATCACCTCTACCAACAACTGTAACATATACTCTCTAACTATAATTTGGAGAGTCACAAGTATACACAATTCTTTTGGCATTGTCCGCATTACTTGAATAAGTAAAATTATGTGCAATGGTAATATCACTTATAAAATTTCTAAATTCAAAACGAGAATTAAAAGTTCCTCCAAGAAATAATCCAGGAATGTTATTACCATCTAAATTAATATTGTGATTGTCATCTAAATAATAATCTAAATCTTAAATTGAATTATCACTATTTTCATCATCAGTGTTCTCTTCAATTTGGGTTGAAGAACTAACACCTATATGATTGACTACTTGATTACAAAATGGTTGACTACTTGAAATGATATTGGTATCAAAATTTCTTACTGATGGAGTAATATAAATTTTTATACATGATGAACTGAAACTACTTTGAACAACATAATTCTATTTATTTTCATAATTTATTTCGAAATAAGGATCGAAAAAAATCTAGTTTATTATAAATTCATATGTAATAATTTTTTTTGGACAATAAGATTGCGTAAATTTTCTAATGTAATATTTTGATACGCTAAAATAAATTCTGTTCTACCTCCTTTTGTAGGTAGATTTGAGGGAATTTTTTTATCTCCTGCTATTCAAGAGTCTGAAGAGAGAGAGAGAGAGAGAGAGAGAGAGAGAGAGAGAGAAGAAAGAGCAGAAAGAGGAATATAGAATTCTATCTGTTGCTGTGGAGATGAGATAGTATTCCTATTTATAAACTAAAGAGAAGAAAAGAAAAAGAGACGTATTAATTATCCGTTGAGACGTATTAATTATCCGTTGTAAAAATAATATAACCGTTATAAAAGTATAATTGAAGAATGAAAGAGAAATATATTTGTTACTAATATAGCCATTGTAAAAGTAATAAAATTAAAAAATGAATTAAAAGTTGAAAACGCACGTATTATTTATGTTTACAATTTACGTCCTAAAAAAATATTCATCCAAGCTGCACGTACTACGTGCATTTTTGTTTTTTCTTTTCTTTAATAATATTTCCTGTTTATGCCAAAATAAAAAAAATTCGATCAACACACATCTACTACATGCATTTTAGCTTAGATAATAATTTATTAGTTTCTCTTTCTTCAGAGGAAGAAATAAATTTTTTTTTTGAAAACACACTTGTTAAGTGCGTTTACGTTTCTTTAATTATTTTTAAAATATACAGAGACAAAACGCACTTCTTAAGTTGTTACAATTTTTCCAAACTTTATTCTCTCAAACTAATTCTATAATATTTTAATTCTCTATAAATTTTTTATGTATTATCTAACTTGTACATATGCATGTATTTCATACTACTTAGAAAATACAGACAATAGTCCAATTATTTACTACTTAATTTTTAGGATTATTTACACTAACTACCCTAAGTTTTTTGTGTATAACACGGGGTACCCCTGCTTTGAAACTAATTACACTGACCACCCCTCCCTTTAGAAAAAAAAATTAAAAATAGGGGTAGTTAGTGTTATAACTTTTTATTTTTATCTTAAAGTAAGGGTACTCCGTCTAATAAACCAAAAAAGTAGAGGTGATCATTGTAATTTATTTAAAAGTAGAGGTATCTTGTGTAATAAATATAAAATATAGGGATAGTTAGTGTAAATAATCCAAATTTTTGTTACTTGGAAAGAGGAAATAATATCCATTATTTTTTGAAATAAAAACTTATATGGCGGAAATGTAGTTTTTCTTATTATATAATAGTATAGATTATTCCAAAAATTCCTTAATAATTCATAAATCAAGTAGGAGGTTTTTTTCCCCCTCACATGACTCCTTACTTAACTTTGTTCACCCTCAATCCAAGCATACCCTTATGTTATTACCCAATTATTCAAAAAATTCTTGAATAATGCGCAAATATAAGAATTCATGAACAATTCGTTTAATTTAAGAATTCTTTCTAATGTCAGTTAGCCAATAGAAAAAAAATTGCACACATGCGTCTTATATATCCTCACTTATGTGAGATCCACAAAAATTTACGTTTTTTTATAAATTACAAAATTTTCTTGTTTATATACATAGCTACGCTTTTTTATTAGGGTTATTTAGTTTTAGCATTTTATATAATATTAAAAATTATGTTTAAGTCTCCATATTGTCTATAGGTGGATTTGGATCACGTCCTAACGATTGATTTGGGAATGACTATACGAGACCCTAAACTAAACAAAAATATGTGAGGATTATTTAGTTTTGCATGGTGGGCGTTGTATGATTTGGATTATTTAGTTTTATCGTGACCAATCGAGAATGAGACTTGTGATATTGTTGTTTGCTTCTATCATAATCTTAGTAGCTACACAACTTTCAAGGACTCTTCAGTTGCAAGTACTGAACAATGCGAGCAGGACAAGAGCATATGATGATACACGATACTTATGAAGTTGTCTCCATCAAAACTGCCACTAGGAGGGTGTCACGCCCCAGTCCCAAAATACATCGGACTAGGACACATAAGCATGCCAGCCGCATGGATATGGCAACTCCAATATATGGAAACCATAACCCATACGTACGCTGTAATATGAATATCAAATCCACAAGTGGTATAAACATATGTCACAAGTCACTGGGTACAATCTAAATCTCATCAACACAAAATCAATATAAATAAATAACCAGTAGCTATGAAACTAGATCTCAATAAGAAGTATCTGAGGATGATAGTTGGATGGAAACAAATCCACTACCAACTCGAATATAAGAGCAAATACAATATAAGTACAACACAACAAACACCATATAAGAATACCAGCTAACAATCACGGGCTCGAAGAGAAGACATCCTTGAAATATATGTAACCATCCAAATCTACGCTCCTACAAATACTCAAGAACAAATACACCTAGAAAGGGACCAGGTCCTCAGAGGGACGTAACAAGATACATAGAAGTAAGCCAATTTGAATACAGTAAACATGCATAATGTTTGAAAATATATAAGTACGCTGCACAAGACAATCTATATGAATGCAAATGAGGACAACTTTTTGACGTATGGGCAAGGGTAGGCTACTCGATCTAATTCTCACAACTCATACACTCGTCAGTGGACATCATCAGCCGACATACCTCGGGGGTAGCGACCATCGGACTCCATCAATCGACATACCTCGGGGGTAGCGACCATCGGACACGACCACCATAGTGCGTGCTAGTGACTACGGTTTACCAGAGTGGTTAAAAGCCCATACGTCTAATGATTATCCTCTCATGATACTAAGTGTCAAGTGTGTGTCAACATATCTAATATATAGTAATGACTGAAAGGGACTACACATGCAATAAATAAATAGAAATGCAATAAATATACAGAAATATACTAAACATACAAAATACTGTAAGCAATTTGGTAAGGTATCTTGCCTGTTAAGAAAGCTGCAAGGTGTATTGTCCAGAAGTCAAGCACACAGGATCAGAAGCTATGGCATCAGAACAAATATCTCCGGATGCTAAAATAAATATCACCAACGTTCCCAGAATAAGCAAAATAGCTAGAAAGCACTTCCCTTTCGTCCAATTTGGATACAGGGGCAAAACTGTAATTTTGGGTTAAAGTGGGGTCCACGTGTGGCCCACTTTGCACCAAAAAGCGTGCTAAAGGTAATAGCCTCTAAATGGGACAAATTATAGGTCAAACAAACTTTAGATGTTAATACGAACCCAACGGTATATCCAAATGTGGATTCCGATGAGCCGAACACAATTTCGCCCAAAAAGTCAATCGTGGGGCCCACCAATTGGCGACTTGGTCAACTGTCTCAGAATTGTGTGAAAATTGGGTCACAAGACCAGCACGTTACCATGAGTCCAGTGGTACAAGTTTCGTCACAATCTGACGAGCGTGCACAAAATACGCGCGACTTTCGCAAAAGTTGCGATACGGGGTGTGTCCGCGGATACGGGCTGATTCCGGCGCGCACACGCGTCCGAATCAGTTTTTGCAAATTTTTACGTGTCTGGTTACGCTGAGCGCACCGTTTGGTACACTTGGTACACGGCGGGGCGGTCTCGTTTGGCGGGGCGCGCTCCGTTTCATAACTTTTGGAAATCTGAAAAAGTGTGTTCGCGGGATTTCTAATAAATTTAATTCTGTCTACAGCAGTTAATAATCTAGGGTTATTTAACAAAAATTAAACTAGGTCAAGTGGTCTACGCATACCAAAAAGAATTATCGAATTTGGATCTCTGTGGTGGGAGATACGAATTCCGAAACATGTGTGATCACCGCAGTTTTCTACGATCCCAGAATTCGGTCTATTTCTGCCAACTTTGGCGCTATTTTCGCCTAGGGTTACGTGTTGTTCGAGGTCTATTAATACAAAGATATGGAAGAGGGTTAAGGGATGAGCATACCGGTGAAGCCGGGGTGGCGTTTGGTTGAGCGAGTCGACGAAAAACAACTCCGGAACACAGGTACCTCGCTGTGGGAATCTGCAGTGCGCGGGGTCGCGGTCATCGGGATTGGTTTGGACGGCCTAGCGGGGTTCTCCGGCTGCGGTGGCGGCGCTCTCTAGGTCTAGATGGGAAGAGAGAGAGTCTGGATGATTAGGTTTAGGGTTTAGAGAAATATATATATATATATATATATATATATATATATATATATATATATATATATATATATATAGGGAGAGAGAGAAGGCCGGTTGGTATTAGCCGCGGGCTAAGGGGGGTGCGGGTTTGCTAGTATACTAGAAAAGTTTCTATTTGCAAGGGTGGCTGTGGTTTGCTGGTTGTTGAAATTGCTAAAGGGCGCTTGGAATTTGCTAAGAGAATGGTTGGGTTAAGTAGTAATGGAATGGATTGTTATTTATTAATAATATTATTTTATTTTATTTTCCTTTTTTTTCTATATATATATATATATATATATATATATATATATATATATATATACACACTCATAGAAAAATTTCAGATTATATTAATGCACACTATTAAGCTAGCAACTGCTCAAGGGGTCTCCTACATGAAATAAATTTTGAAAAATTTCTAATGGTCCCATAAATCCTCTAAGTGCACCAACACCTAAAATAAAAATTATTAAAAATTTATTTCTCCTAATTAGCCACTAATTACTATAATTAAATTAATAATTAAAAGGATATATACGATTTCTAGGAATAGGGGTTTACATTCTACCAAACTTATAAAAATTTTGTCCTCGAAATTAAAACTAAGCCGTGGTAGAAAGTCAAGGGTGGTATAAGATTTGCATTGTTTAAAATGCAAGGCCAGGTTTAAAGGGGTGGGCGATGTTGCGCGTTGCACATTCCGAAAATTATGGGAAAAAATCCACATGAGCGAAAAATAGGTTTCTTTATGTGTCATGTCCAATGGTGTGGACACCTAAATGCTCTTTTGCATAAAAGCGCCCAACCATTAAAACATTGCACAAAGATAGAAATGGAAGATGGGCATGTCTAGGACACGGATGTGGAATTTGTAGGAAGGCAGTGACTAGTGTAGTGCTCCAATTATCGGAGCACGATAATGTGCGCTAAGTGATATAATTATTGTAAAATTAAATAAAATACCGTGTTCTATCTCTAACTGGACTCAATCTAACCTTAGTCTCACTATCTCAGCCAAGTAGGTTAAATTTTGGGTGAGGGTTCATAATTTATCGAACTTAAAATTTATCCATCTATCACCTAAGGCTATACATCTAGAAAAACTATTCCTCAAATTATTTAATCATGTTATTCAATCCTCAAGGTTTTAACACTAAACATATCATCTATGATATGTGTAAACTCCCTCACCCAAAATAGGTATTTTGTGTATATTTTATATTATTATATTTATTATAGATGTTGAATTTATTTAGAATATTCTCTTAGTTAATTTGAAAATAAATTTTTTAGTATATTTACTTATATAAATATTCATTTAGAATTATTTTAGGTTATTTTAGATTTTTGAAGATTTTTCTAGAATTTTTGGTAATTAAAACTTAGAAAATATAAATTTTTAGGACTTCTATGATTTACTATACGACCATACTTGCATGTCGTTCCTACCAAATATTTATTTTACTTTAAAATATTTAATTATATTTTTGTAATTTATTTAGAATTTTAAGAAATTTATTTAGATTTTAAAATTATTTAGGATTTATTTGGATATATATAGTCTTAATATTAGATATATGCTAATTTATTGTTAAAAGATATTAATAAGATTTTATAAATTATTTGTATTATCTTTAATTATATTTAAGATTATAAATTATTGAGATAAATTCAAACTCTATTTTAAATTAATTCAAATCCTGAACCTACTAGAAAATCAACTTCATGCATATCCTATCCTTATTTAAATTCATCATAATCCTATCCAAATTAACCAATTATAGTCGTATTTAATTAAGTAGTGTCCACCATTATAAATACCTCATCCTTCATATTTTTCTTCCCCAAATTCCTCTTTTTTTCGTCCAAAAAAATAGTCAAAATTCGTCATAAATTCAGCCTCATTTTCTACTAGTTATGACGAATTAAAAAGACGATATCTCCTAGCTCCAGACTCCAAACATGCTCAAGTTTTTTTTGTTAGAACGATAATGAGGTTAGATTTTTGATTATATAAATTGTTTTTCTAAATTATGAGTATTAAATTTTGAAAAATTCGTAGAGCACAATATGTCCGAAAATAGATGTGTTTCGATGTTTTCGCGATTCCGGGAGAACCTGAAATCAGAATCACGAACCGTTTAAAGTTTCGGAAAGCTAATGTCGAGATCATCGACATATATTTTTCCCAGAATTTATTTCGAAGTATTTATATACTGTTAATTCTGTAGAACTTCTAGGTTAGAATTTAACCATCGGTGCACAATACAAAATTTGTATGTGCCATAATTCCCAAACGAATTTGAATTCGGACGAGCCGTAAATTCCAGTATATTTTTGATGCTGAAATCTACAGGAAATCATGCATAAAAGTCGAGTTTGTATCGGTTGACTTTTCGGTCAACAGATTGCCTCGATTTGTGTGCCATGAGTCTCGAGTTGATAAAATTCAGTTTCTTTGGTCAAAATTTAGGAATTAACATAAAAATCAGAATAATAAGATTAAAATAGGATTTTAGAGTAATTATTCCAGAATTAAATAAATTAAAATAAATTATCTTTTGACGTGATAAATTTTTAATACATAGGCTATTTGGACTGTGACTTGGACTCTGATTCATACCAGCAGCAGGACTCCAGGCAAGATACCTTGCCAAATTGTTTACAGTACTTTGCATGCTATTTATATTTTTGTTTATTTATTTCATTTCTGTATAGTTCTTGCATGTGTAGTTTTTCTCTGATCATTACTATGTATTAGATATGTTGACACACACATGACACCTAGTATCATAGAGGACAATCATTAGGTGTATGGGCTTTTAACCACTCTGGTAAACCGTAGTATATAGCTCGCACTATGGGCGTGTGTCGCGCTGGTCGCTACCCCCGCGGTATGTCAATTTCTGGAGTCTCGCTGGTCGCTACCCCCGCGGTATGTCGATTTCTGATGTCCATTGACGTGTGTGTGAGTTGTGAGATAGATCGAGTAGCCTACCCTTGCCCATACGTCAAAAAGTTGTCCTCATTTGCATTCATATAGATTGTCTTGTACAGCGTACTTATTTATTTTTAAACTATATGCATGTTTACTGTATTCAAATTGGCTCGTATTTTCTGTATCTTGTTACGTCCCTCTGAGGACCTGGTCCGCTGCCAGGTGTATCTTTTCTTGAGTATTTGCAGGAGCGCAGATTTGGATGGTTACATGTGATCCGAGGATGTCTTCTCTTCGAGCTGTGATTGATAGTTGGTATTCTTATATTGTGTTGTGGTGTTGTACTCATATTGTATTTGCTCTTATATTCGAGTTGGTAGTGGATTTGTTTCCATCCAACTATCATCCTTAGATACCTATATTGAGGTCTAGTTTCATAAATGCTGGTTATTTATTTATATTTGATTTTTGTGGATGAGATTTAGATTTTACCCTGTGACTTGTATTACATTTCATACCACTTGTGGATTGATATTCATGTACAGCGTACGTGTGTATATGGTTTCCATATATTGGAGTTCGTATACATACGACTGGCGTGTTACGTGTCCTAGTCCTACGTATTTTGGGACTGGGGTATGACAATATGCCCTTAACCAATTATAAAAGAGAGTCACTAAGTCATGTGATTAGCCTTATGGAGTATATCTAGTACTATCAGTGTCAACTTATACCAGCACGATGTTTTGTCTTTCCGAAATAGGGGAAGACGGAGAGCGATAAAAAAAAATTCAAGGTGAAGGTGATAAAATACAAGTACGAGGCTCAAAGAGATTAAAGAATTCAAAAAGAGAGTTGTCAGGGCAGTTGTGGATTGAAATCCTATTTTTTTTTGGTAATTTCCTATTTACATGCTCGTATCAGTACAGTTATGTAACCGATACGATGTGTCAGACATGTCTAGGGACAAGTATATCCGTCTACTACCATATATCTCAATCCACATAAAGTAGTCATGCGAAGAACGAACCAAGCGCACTAAGGTTAGCTAGACCTTAATACACCGATTCTGATTAGGCAATTATATCATTGTGTGCACCCAATAATACATATGCCATGAGCAAGCTCGATAAAAGAATAAGCTTACAAAAACTAGGCTATAATAGCAGCATAAATCAAGGTAGTACAACAAATATAAATATGCTGGATTATGATGAAAGAAGGTACATAATAATTCAAGTTCACAAAAAGATAAGACTCTTACAATCTCTCTAGTTGTCATACTACTCCTTATCTAAGCCACTAGTCGACCAAATAGGGGTACGGGTCTCTAATTTCTACAGTCTGAATAAACACTATCTTCTTATGCAAGTCTAAAGTTGTGTCATCCTAGTTCACTTCATCAATGGGTCAATAGGGCTAGGTGGTACTATGTTGTGAGGCATACTACCCAACTTAAAACAATAAACTATTACTGTAATCGTCTTAAGGATACCGTGGAAACTCTTGTTAAGGTCTACGAGAAGGGGTCTTGGTACTTATTAGGGTATCCTCTTACATTACGTAGGTCACGGCTGTCTTAAGCCTTAATCATAGTGCTCATAGAGCAAGTATCAATAGTAAGGATAGAAGAGTTATTGGCCGTTAAGGGAAAAGGGATCTAACTTGTATCGAGGTGGGGGTACAAATTACGCGACTTAAAGCTAAGGGGTAATCATTATGTCATAATCTATAATAACTTAAACTGTCAAGTTCTAATTACCAATCACGTAATTCAAAAATTCAAGAGTAACAACCAAAATCCTAGCAAGCTATATATATCCTAACATAGAATAAAATTACTTGGTCTATAATCAAAAGTGTCAGACGGCACGAGTTGAAAGATGAAGAGAAGAAACATAATCAGTCGTCGCACACTAGCGAGCGCTATGGTCGCAGAGGAGCAATATATGAATTTAAAATAGAGGGCTCAAGATAGCATCATGGTTCTCTAAGGGGGTGGTATGCTAGTTGCTATGTTCGAGGTATGATCAAGGAAAATATTCTATGCATTGCTCTTAGCTTTCTAAGGTACTGTCTGCTTATCTCAAGATAAGAATCTAAATTTATAGTTCTCCAATACTTATCTAACTGCGGAGGTTAGTTTCAGTCCTAATATTCAATTTTTTTGGTTTTCTATTGGTTCCTCAATACTAGGGTCAAACAATATGACCAAACTTCTAACTAACCCTACTAATATCTATACTACTCTCAAGTCCTTCATAATACATCAAGGGATAATGGTAAACCAATCTATAGATAAGGAATTCTAGGGTTCACTAGATATTCTAAACTTAGTGGGGTATCAACACTCTAGTGGTACTCTTAATAGGAAGGTTACATTACTTATCATCTAACAACAGGAACTTATATATATTCTAGGAGAGGCTATACTCAAGAAACTAATAGGGAAACACATGAATCAAGCAGGATACAAATTATTTAAATGGAATGGACTGGAAGGAGGATGAGTCGTAACCAATGTGGATGAGATCCTATACTCTAGTCCTAGGTGCAGGCTTGTTCGGTACAGTAACGTAACCGATACAATATGCTCTTGACCTGCATGAGCCACCACTAAAAATATGTCATGCCCCAGTCCCAAAATACATAGGACTAGGACATGTAAGTATGCCAGTTGCATAGATATGGCAACTCCAATATATGGAAACCATAACCCAAACGTACGCTGTAATATGAATATCATATCCACAAGTGGTATAAACATATGTGACAAGTCACTGGGTACAATCTAAATCTCATCCACACAAAATCAATATAAATAAATAACCAGTAGCTATGAAACTAGATCTCAATAAGAAGTATCTGAGGATGATAGTTGGATGGAAACAAATCCACTACCAACTCGAATATAAGAGCAAATATAATATAAGTACAATACAACAAACACCATATAAGAATATCAGCTAACAATCACGGGCTCGAAGAGAAGACATCCTCGAAATATATGTAACCATCCAAATCTGCGCTCCTACAAATACTCAAGAACAGATACACCTGGAAAGGGACCAGGTCCTCAGAGGGACGTAACAAGATATATAGAAGCAAGCCAATTTGAATACAGTAAACATGCATAATATTTAAAAATATATAAGTACGCTGTACAAGACAATCTATATGAATGCAAATGAGGACAACTTTTCGACGTATGGACAAGGGTAGGCTACTCGATCTAATCCTCACAACTCATACACTCGTCAGTGGACATCATCAGCCGACATACCTCGGGGGTAGCGACCCTCGGACTCCATCAATCGACATATCTCGGGGGTAGCGACCATTGGACACGACCACCATAGTGCGTGCTAGTGACTACGGTTTACCAGAGTGGTTAAAAGCCCATACGCCTAATGATTGTCCTCTCATGATACTAAGTGTCAAGTGTGTGTCAACATATCTAATATATAGTAATGACCGAAAGGAACTACGCATACAATAAATAAATAGAAATGCAATAAATATACAGATTACTAAGCATACAAAATACTGTAAGCAATTTGGCAAGGTATCTTGCCTGGTAAGAAAGCTGCAAGGTGTATTGTCCAAAAGTCAAGCACACAGGATCAGAAGCTATGGCATCAGAACAAATATCTCCGGATGCTAAAATAAATATCACCAACGTTCCCAGAATAAGCAAAATAGCTAGAAAACACTTTCCTTTCGTCCAATTTGGACACAGGGGCAAACGGTAATTTTGGATAAAAGTGGGGTCCACGTGTGGCCCACTTTGCACCGAAAAGCGTGCTAAAGGTAACAGTCTCTAAATAAAATAAATTATAGGTCAAACAAACTTTAGATGTTAATACGAACCCAACAGTATGTCCAAATATGGATTCCGATGAGCCGAACACAATTTTGTCCAAAAAGTCAACCGTAGGGTCCGCCAATTGGTGACTTAGTCAACTGTCTCAGAATTGTGTGAAAATTGGGTCACAGGACCAGCGCGTTACCATGAGTCCAGTGGCACAAGTTTCGTCGCAATCTGACGAGCGTGCACAAAATGTGCATGACTTTCGCAAAAGTTATGACACAGGGTGTGTCCGCGAATACGGGCTTATTCCGGCGCACACACGCGTCCGAATCAATTTTTGAGAATTTTTACGTGTCCGGTTACGCTGCGTGCACCATTTGCTACACTTGGTACACGGTGGGGCGGTCCCGTTTGGCGGGGCGCACTCCGTTTCACAACTTTTAGAAATCTGAAAAAGTGTGTTCGCGGGGTTTTCTAATAAATTTAATTCTATCTATAGCAGTTAATAATCTAGGATTATTTAACAAAAATTAAACTAGATCAAGTGGTCTACGCATACGAAAAAGAATCATCGAATTTGGATCTCTGTGGTGGGAGATACGAACTCCGAAACATGGGTGATCACCGCAGTTTTTTGCGATCCCAGAATTCGGTCTATTTCTGCCAACTTTGGCGCTATTTTTGCCTAGAGTTACGTGTTGTTCGAGGTCTACTAATACACAGATATGGAAGAGGGTTAAGTGGTGAGCATACCGGTAAAGGCGGGATGGCATTTGGTTGAGCGAGTCGACGGAAAATA
Source organism: Iris macrosiphon (assembly GCA_036927795.1). Lineage (NCBI taxonomy): Eukaryota > Viridiplantae > Streptophyta > Magnoliopsida > Asparagales > Iridaceae > Iris > Iris macrosiphon. The sequence continues at coordinate 171,719,060 of JAYESA010000009.1, forward strand.
ACTCTGGAACAAAGGTACCTCACTGTGGGAATCAGCAGTGCGCGGGGTCGCGGTCGTCGGGATTGGTTTAAATGGCCTGGCGGGGTTCTCCGGCTGCGGTGGCGGCGCTCTCTAGGTCTAGATGGAAAGAGGGAGAGTCTGGATGATTAGGTTTAGGGTTTAGAGAAATAAAATTATATATATATATATATGTATATATATATATATATATATATATATGTATATATATATATATATATATATATATATATATATATATATATATATATAGGGAGAGAGAGAAGGCCGGTTGGTATTAGCCGCGGGCTAAGGGTGGTGCGGGTTTGCTAGTATACTAGCAAAGTTTCTATTTGCAAGGGTGGCTGTGGTTTGCTGGTTGTTGGAATTGCTAAAGGGCTCTTGGAATTTGCTAAGAGAATGGTTGGGTTAAGTAGTAATGGATTTAGTAATGGAATGGATTATTATTTATTAATAATATTTTTTTTTCTTTTCCTTTTTTTTCTATTTAAACATATATATATATATATATATATATATATATATATATATATATACACACACTCATAGAAAAATTCCAGATTATATTAATGCACACTATTAAGCTAGCAACTGCTCAAGGGGTCTCCTACATGAAATAAATTTCGAAAAATTTCTAATGGTCCCATAAATCCTCTAAGTGCACCAACACCTAAAATAAAAATTATTAAAAATCTATTTCTCCTAATTAGCCACTAATTACTACAATTAAATTAATAATTAATAATTAAAAGGATATATATGATTTCTAGGAATAGGGGTTTACAAAGGGTTGTGCGACTGTTGAGATCATGATAGAAGCAACCAATGTAAACACCCATTTTTTAAAATTTTAAATATGAATTTTTGGAATTTTTCTGTAATTTTAAATTAATTATAATAAATGTCCTTCATGAATTAATATTTTTGTGTATTATATTAAATATTAAAATATTGAAAAAGTTATATTTTTGAGTGTATAATTAATAATTTGTTGTTCTGTAATTTTTCTGGAATTTATTGGGCTCAAAAACTATCTTTTAATAGCTAAAAATATTATTTTTAGATAAACCAGACTGAACCAGCTTGAACCGAACCAAACTAAACCAAACTGAACCCAACCAACCCAACCCAACTCTAATGGATCTAGATCCTACCCTACCCGACCCGACCCACTCTCCCCACATCACCCACGACCCCCCGTTTTTGTAGCAACCGCGACCCCCTCTTCCCTTACAAAACCACCCCCATTCCTTACATTTATACACCGCACGACCACCCCCCGCATATCCCCAAGCTCTCCATGACCTCGGACGGTCGTCGACGACCGCCGCACGACTCCGACGAACACCGCCACGGACCCGCCCTAGTTCACGACCAGCAGACAGCAGCAAGGTACCCATCTTTCCACTCGCGTATCTCCCTGTATATTGACCCAAATTTCGTTCTGTAGAATCCTATGCGAAAACCACGTGACCCTCTCGAACCCTGTATAATTAGTTCAGGGTATCGTATCCTGTGTCGGTCAGAAATTGTGACACAAAACAGAAAAAATAATATATTTCTAGTTCTGAAAACTGTCTCGAACTCCCAAGTTTATGGCCATTTTACGTCCAACCTAGTTAATATTTTTAAATTCTGCTTGAACAGTAAATTAGACAATATAACTGAAATTAAACTCCTGTAATTAGTTTATTTTAATTTGCTGTAAGTTGTGTTTTATTCGCGGGTGAAGTTGACAAAAAACTTGATTTTTAAAACCCAAAATTTCTCGAAACTGGGTGCGTCCTGCTAAACGAGGCGACTTCGTCGTGTGTGAATTTTATCAAAAGGCGCGTATCGTTAATACGGATGTGTGAGATTTTGTAAAAGTTGATTTGGATGTGTGTGCACACCAGAATTAACGTGCATCCGTCAAAAATGCTCCGTATCGGGCCGTTCTGACACTCATTGTAACTTTGTGTGTACTTATCGTTTTGTAACAAAACTTGCACTATCGGATTCACAACGTTATGCTGGTCCTGTAACCCAAGTTTGGTTCGATTCTGAGAACGTTAACAAAATCCCGTTTTCGTGGGCCCCACAGCTCCACTTGACGCACGATTTTGTGACGGCTCATCAGAATCCAGTTCTGGATATTCTGTTGGGTTTATATCATCGTTCTAGACTTGCAGATACTAAGTTTGACAAATTTGGAGAACTTTGTCTCTGGCACGTTTTTCAGTGCGAAGTGGGCCACATGTGGACCCCGCTTTGACCAGAAACTGTCAATTCTGTCCCTATGTCCAAATTGGACTTATGGGTAGTCAATCATAGCTATTTTATATCTTATGAGAGTGATGGTAATATTTATTTCAGCATCCGGAGGCGTACCTGAAGATTTTGCTGTTACCGGAGCAACTGAAGGAGTTCAAACCCCAAGCAAGTGTACCTTGCCAAAATTTGCAGTAGTTGCCTTAATATTATTTGCTTGATTTATTCTGTGATGTATCTGCTCTACCTAGGACCGTGAGACGTTGCTTAACGTCCGAATAATATTCGGGTGTCGACGCCGTACGCGGAGTCGCGTAACGTCACTCAGAGAGTTGTTATCTCGATCCTATATTTTCGTGCTTGATTTACCAAGTACGTTATACCATAGGATACCTGACACTATTTATGAGACATAATCTTTCCTGAGTTATTTATGGTGGTTCTGTATAGGCTACAGGATTCGTGACATAAGTCTTGCATATTCATAGATATCATTATGACTCACTGTAATAGTTTGAGGTAATAATCTTACGTGTTATGGACATGAGACATCATGGACATGAGACATGTGATTACATTGGAAGGGGAGAGACCCACAGGCTATAGGCTGATTGCATACATATATATTTATTATTATGGTGCTTAAGTCTCTGTTCCAGAGCTTGGCCCACTACGTGATATTACTGCTACATGCTCCCCGACACAGAGCTTGTAGTGGTCTCAGCTTGAGTACTAGTGATGCTCTCATTTCTATATCAAATAGCTGGTTACATAGTTTGCCCTGTTGATATATTTTATTTACTGTATTTTATTTGGCTTGAGTTATTCTTGTACCTTACTATGTCCCATGAGGACCTGGATCCGGATTATGTCCCTAGGTATAGCAGAGGAGATCTACCCCGAGGTATACAAGACAGGAGCAGACGCTGGAGCAGTACCATCACCAGAGGACAAGGTGGTGCCAGAGGATTTCTCCTGAGTATTTGCTTTATATACTCAGTTATTTCTGTTTCTAGTTTCTCTATTTATTGTCTCTTGGATTACTGTACTAAACTTATTATCGGGTTGCTCCCCGAGACATATTATTGAGACTTATTGGATTATATTTCTTTTTGATTAGTCTGACATTTGAACTGTGATTACCTTCTGTGGATGAGATTATAATTAGACTGCGACCTGTATCGTAGACCATTATATTTGTTTTACAGCTTAAGTACGCTCTAACGGGTTCATTAAATTGGGTTTATCCATTGGAGTTGTGCTGCTGGCCATTGTCACGTGGCTAGTCCCTTGGTATTTTGGGACTGGGACGTGACACCCAATAATGTTACAAGTTCTTCTCGATTAGTCATGACAAAACTAAATAACCCAAGCCACACAATTCCTAACATACAAAACTAAATAATCCAAGTTAATAATCCTCACGTATTTTTGTTTATGAAAATCTAAACATAAATTTTTAATATTATACGAGATCCGAAAACTAAAAAAAATTATTTTTTATTAAGTTAACTCGCCCAGTATATCTAAAATTGGGTGACAATTATGGGAACACATAGTTGCTAATTAAAATTCATGAGACATGGATTAAATATTATTTTATTATTTTATTCATATATATTTTGTTCATATACATGGAAAGTTTTTTTAGGGTGTCTGACGTAACGCACATGACTTTTTGTGCACACTGCATTGTATATCTTTTGGACCTTTTGCCCCTAACTTCTACCATAAATATGTAAATGTTTAGGAAAAGTTGAGTTTTCATTAATAAATAGTATAAGTATATAAAATACATGTAATGTGAGGACCCTTATTTGTATAAGATTATTTTGGTAATTAATATTCATCTTATTTTTATATTTAATTTAAATATTAAATTGGCAAATTATTGAACTATAGAAATCTATTGCCATGGTCTTGAGATTTTGAGTACAACACTAGCCCTTTACTTCCAACCAACCTTGTATACTAGAATTAGACAAGCCAAATTAGGCCCATGTATTACCTGTCACTCATAAAATTATATTCCTATACTTCATTTGGGTCGCACAACTTTCGCGGCACAAATAAGAGTAATTGACTAATAATCACCTTTACTATTGCGTACGACTTTAATGCGCAACACCTACCCTTTTCGTACAACCAACTTGATAACCTAGAGCTTAACTCGACCTATTATGACCATGTTAATGGTGTCATATTTATTAAAATCCCCGCATGCTTCATAACCCTTCCATGGTTCAAATCCTAGTCTTAAATTTTAATTTCAATTTTAAGAAATCGCATCTTTGCATATATTTTGTGCACTTTAATTAAATTAAAATAAATATTTATAAATTAATTCCAATGATCATTAGAGTCCTATCAAATCTTATTGGGCCCATATATACACCTTCCTATTTGACCAAACCCAACACCAAACAACCAAAACCTAAAAGTCCACAAACTAGCATATATAAGAAACCCTCTCCCCTTTCCCAAGCCCTAGCCGCCCCTCCTCTTCCTTGAACGACCACAGACCATTGAATGACCATAGAAACTCCCCCTCCCCTTGTAACCTTTTCTCTTCCTCCTCTTCCATCCCCACACCCTCACAAACTCCGAGCACCACCCCCAAGACCGGCCTTGCACCCGAAAGATCCCATAGCAGCCAAACCTTGCTGTTGCTGGTTGCTGCTATTTGTAATTACCAAAACACCCCAAAATCCTAATTTTATACTTCCATTTTAAGTCCCCTAGTATTCTATCAAGTGGCTCGAAGTTTGGAGTCTGTTTGATACTCTAAAAGGTCCGTGTTGCGATAAAGGTCCCCGCCGTAATTACATTCGTTAAGTTTTCCAACTTGGATCATTTTCCTATTTTTCCATGAAAAAAAACTTGTGTAAATCCATGATTATTATAGATGTTGAATATAAATATCTTCATGCATGAGAAACCCATATTTCTATGTGAAAAACTACCCCGAGTTGATGTACAACCATGGCACAGACACGTTGCACCATGGCTAGTTGTAGTTCAATAATTTTTGCCATATTTTATATATAAAATAAAATTCCAGAAATTAACTTAATAATATTTCATAATATTTAATATATTATTTTATATTAAATAATATTTTGATGTCAATATGGGAGTTGCATGCAAAAACTACATGTCCAAGTTGCCTAGAATAACTAGTTGTCGTCAGTAGAAACTTTTTGCATGTGATGATGTTGGTTCGATTATTTTCATATAATTATGAATAATTCCATAAATTAATAAATTAATATTTTAGAATATAAAATATGATATGTTTATATTAAATTAGGTTTTGATGCAAGTTGGGTAGTTGTTTGCACAAACTAGTTGTCAAGTTGCGAAGATACCTAGTCGAAGTGCATAAAGACTCCTTCACATGCATTAATGAGGTGGTAGTGTTTTTAGTTATTTATAAATATTTTCAAAATAAGAAAAATATTTAATTTAGTATAATATAATGGTAAGATACTTGTTAGAGAGGTTCCATGCACCTATAAGTAGAATTAGAAGAAGATAGGTAATAATAAGTATAAATTAGATAATGCACTTATAATACTTTATAATCAAATAAATAAAGATAATCCATATAATGTTAAATATTAATTTTGTGTTTGTATATGTGATATTGATTAGGCCTTGGACTAAGACTTGAGAGCAATTTCGGGACCTCAGGCAAGATACCTTGCTAACTGTACAGTTTATTTACATGCATGCTTTCCATTATTTTGTTTGTACATGTCTCATTTTTTATGATGTACTTGCTGTCTTGCTATGATTTATTTCCATGTATCTTATATCTTATATCTTATATCACCAGCTTTATCTAGTTATTTCTGTATACTTCCATGCATGAATTCGATAGTATTGGTTCCATAGTTTTATTTACTTGAGCAGCTTGACCTGATCATGTATTCCTGATACTTGCATTTAACTTGAATTGTCACCTTGTTTTCCTTCTCGATCGCTAGGCACACACCATGAAGTCCTTCCTAGGAGTTGGCTATTGACTAATCTCGATCGCCAGGCACGTACCGTAATGCGATAGAGACCCTCTATAGATTACTAGGCACACACTGTGATGCTCTCTATAGGACTGCTAGGCACGCACCGTGACACAGTTACAATTTTCTTTTAGCCACACATAGTAGCACTATTTTTGATCATTTGTCATTGCATGTACTTTCTATTTATGTCATTGTCTCTTCCAGTTGTATATTTATTTTACTGTTACATATTGGCATATTTTTGTTGTATCTTGCTATGTCCCATGATGACCTGGATCCGGATTGTCCCCAGGATATTGCTAAGTTGGATTGGTGGAGTATATTGGTGGATGTTTATTTCTTCGGGAATTCAGGTATCACTATTTGGTGCCTTCTTATCATTCTATCACAGTTACTTTTGTTCTTAGATCATAGTAGTTGAGTTAGTATTGTGGATATTTCTTACGGTTTTATATATTATTATATTATCTAGACAGCTTATACGTGTTGAAGGCGGATAAGAGTCTGGTTGAATACGTAGATGGCATATTTACGTATTCCAAGTCCTATATATTTTGGGACTGGGATATGGCATATTTTTGTTGTGACCCATGCAGGTCCAGTTAGCTATTTTGGTTACGTTATTGTACCGAGCGGGCCTGCAAATAGAATTCTATTTTAGGTACATCCAAAACTAGGGTTATAGGATTCTCTAAGATCCTTTCAACACGATTGCTCCCATGTTATTCTTTTCAGGGTGATTGCATTCATGTTTTCTTGTCCTGTCATTTGACTGAATATTGCTTTATTAACCTCTGAATCGACTCTTAGCTGTATTTTGAAAATGTCTCATGGATTTGGTTAAGGGCAAGTTCGAGAAACTATATTTTATCCTTATATTATAGAATCAAAAGCTTTTGCCGACAGAGGCAGACTGGCCAGGTAGAACTTCAGATAACGGGATAGATGTATATATTTCTCAAATTTTATCTAGACTACATTCTATGCATCTTGATTGACACTTCTAACTTATTTAATAAAAGTTGCTTGGAAACATCTCATGGATATAACCGAAGATAAGTTCAAGAACCTGTACTATCTGGCGAGGCAGCCGTACACTGCAGCCATCCGTCGATTATATAACAAGAAAGTTATTTACAGCCAGATGCACGCTTGCGTGATAGTAACTTCACGTGACATGATCACGGATGTATATGGTTCTCGGGTTTTGCCTCGACTACATCCTATGCATCTCGATTGGCTAAATACCGTCATTAAATTTTTATTATTATTTCTTTTCCTGCTTTGCTTAATACTAAGCTTGTTTGACACTGGTATGGGATGCTCGACCCATTCATAGGATTCTGTTACCTCTTTACTTTTCAATGACCTACTTAGAAATCCCCATAGTCAAAATTTTTAGTGAAGATTGGATAGTGTGGGTTGTGTGACTGGGTTGCATGTATAAATGGTAAGATAGTTGAGGGTATGCATAAAGTAAGTACTAGCTTAAGGTAAGCTTTTATTACCTTTAGTTGCACTTGACGATTTAAATAAGGTATTAGTAGGTATTCTAACTTAAGAATTTTAAGTAACCGATAGTTGACTTGTATAACATTAGTTAAGATAAACCACTACCCTAAGAAACTCTAAGGGGCATCATTAAGTGGTTGTAGATTTTCCTTATTATTTTAGTAAGGACATTTTTATATTGATTTGCAAATAGGTCATTAACCTTGATTAGAATTACATTAGGTAAAGAAAATATTATAAATAGAACCCTAACAAGATAATCTTAGAGTGATAGTTAAATTCTAAGGTGGGTAGAATCGCATACAACCTAGCATCCCCAAACAACGTACATTTTACTATTGATGATAACTGAATGACATATAATAGATGCTAGTGTAAGAACATAGCGGTTGCTAAGGCTGCAGAGAAGACGAAAGTATCTTGCCACTAGTATGCCATCAAGTTGAAGTTTGGGTTTTAATGACTAGAAAATTGATGATTGAAGAATGATTAGGATAAAGAAGTTTGAGGAGAGTACCAACATCATGTCATGGTCAGGCATATGCGATGACCATTGAGGAGACCTAGCCAGCAAGAGAAGTGATCGTAGGTAATAACCTAGTAACTTAGTTGTCATGATTTTATCGACCCTTAGTGTATCCCAAAATTCTTTTAAGGTCGGTAGATTACGAGGACCCTGATTTTTATAAGGTTATTTTGGTAATTAATATTTATTTTATTTTTATATTTAATTTAAATATTAAATTGGCAAATTATTGAACTATAGAAATCTTTTGCCATATTTTGATTATAACACTAGCCCTTACCTTTCAACCAACCTTTTATACTAGAATTAGACAAGCCAAATTAGGCCCATGCATTACCTGTCACTCATAAAATTATATTGCTATACTTTATTTTGGTCGCACAACTTTTGTGGCACAAATAAGAGTAATTGACTAATAATCACCTTCGCCGATGCGTACGACTTTAATGCTGTAAACCCCCTGATTTTTCAGAAAATTTTAAATGGATTTTTATAATTTTTTTTGGAATTTTCTGGCATTTTTCTGTAATTAAAACTAAGGTATTTTATAATTAAATAATTTTTAATTGATGTTAATTAATATTATAATATTATAAGAATAATATTTTCTAGTGTAAAATGAAAAATTAGACATAGGGTAATTTTTTGGGAATTTATTGGACCCCAGAAGCATTTTTAAAGACTTAAAAATCAAGTTTTAAATAAACCAAAATTAAACTCTGAAATAAACCCGGTTTTCCTGACCCAGACCAACCTAAACCGGTCGGTCTAACCGAACCAAGCCCAACCTATCGGATCGGGTCGGATCCCACCGCCCGACCCGACCCTCCTATCCTACCCGACCCGTGCTATAGTGCACCTTTTACCCCCGACACTGCCGCTTCCGCTTCGCCGACCGACCCGCCGTGGTGCCTTACCTCCCGGCCGCTCCGGCTCCCCCGCAACGCCCGCCGCTCCGGTTCCCCTCCCCGTACCGGCCGTCTCTCCCTCTCTCTCGGTCTCCTATAAAACCCGCCTCCGCCTCTCTCCCCGCTGCCTCCGCCGCCTTCTCCGACAAGCCCCTTCGCCGCCTGACCATCCCAGCCACCGCCGCAGCCACCTCCACCTTCCTCCCTGCACTAGCTCCGTTGCCCTCTCGTCATCGTCCTCCGCCTCTCTCCTCGACCCAGTCGCAGCCGTCTTCTCCGCCTGAACCCGGCCGACTCGACAATAACGGCAGCACCGACAGCAGTCCAACACCTCGATGCAGCCCCCAGCGCCGCCCTGGGTCCACCTCGCCGCCAACGACATGCCAGAGCCCGCTCCGCCCTCCTCCGGCCAGCTCCTGCGTCCTTAGCCCTAACCCTTGCAGTGTCCGTGCACTAACACTATGCAGTTTCGTGTTGTGTCGCCTCGCGGACACGAAAATCCTAGTTTTTGCGGAGCTCTGTTCAGGTAGCATTTTCTCTCTCCTCGTTGCCCCGTTTCCTGTTTCGTCAGTTGTGACGCGAACCCTGTGTGTCCCTCTTGATGCCCGTGTAACCCGCTCGGTGTGTCGCGTCTTGTGGTGATCGCGAACCGCGATCCAAAAACAGGAAAAATAATACCCCGTTTTCTCCCGGAACTGAGTGTGCCCCGCCAAACGGGACAACTTGGTCGCGTGCGGTCTTCACCAAAAGGTGCGCGTCATTGATACGGACGTGCAGGATTTCACAGAAGTTGATTTGGATGTGCATGTACACCGGAATCAACGCGTATCCGCCGACAACGCCCCGTATCTGCCTGTTTTGGATCTCGCTGTAACTTGGTGTACACACGTCGGATCAAAACAAAACTTGCGCCATCGGACTCGTAGCAATACGCTGGTCCTGTGACCCAAGTTTGGTTCGATTCTGAGAACGTTGACAAAATCACGTATCGTGGGCCCTACGACTCCACTTGACGGGCGATTTTGTGATCGGCTCATCGGAATCCAATTCTGAAAGTTCTGCTGCATTCGTATCAATGTTCTGGACTTGTTGACACTAAGTTTAACAGATTTGGAGACCATTATTTCTGACATATTTTTTGGTGCAAAGCGGCCCACATGTGGACCCCGCTTTGACCAAAAACTGTCATTTTTGCCCCTGTGTCCAAATTGGACTCAAGGACAGGCGTTTCTAGCTATTTGAATTTTTTTGAATCTGATGATGATGTTTATTTCAGCAACCGGAGCAGTACCTGCAATTTCCACTAAAGTCGGAGCTACAGTTGGAGCCGGAACCACAGGCAAGTGTACCTTGCCAACTTTGTAGTATTGTTATTTAATTCTTTGACTTAATTAATTATTGTACATGCTTAACCTAGGACTGTGTGACTTACTTAGCGTTCGATTAATAGTCGGATGCCAACACCGTACGCGGGGTTGTGTAAGGTCAACTAGAGATGGATATCGTGACCCTTTACATTCTCGTACTTGCCATATCAAGTACGTTATACCCAGGACACCTGACACTAATCATGAGATAAAATCTTTCTGAAATATTCAAGGTGATTCTATATAGGTTACATGATTTGTGACATAGACATTATATTTATATGACTTGTTGCATTAGTTTTGATCTTGCGTGACATGTACATCGTGATCTGTGACGTGAGATTACATTGGGTAGGGTGAGTATTACCATATCAAAGACTGATTATATTATATTGTCATCTGGAGGTGTCTTATCTCTGACACAGAGCTTTGGCACAAGTTCTGGCCCTTCGAGAGAATACTGCTATAGGTTTCTCCGACACTGATCCTATAGTAGTCTCAGCCCGAGTATGATTAAAACTCTTACTTGCATATCACTTAGCTGGTTATATATTTATCCTATTATTTCATTTATTGCTGTACTGTATTTAATTTGGCATGAGTTATTTTGTACCTTGCTATGTCCCCTGAGGACCTGGATCTGGATTATGTCCCCAGGATTAGCAGAGGATATCTATCCTGAGGTGTACGGAACATGAGCACTTCTCGGAACAGTACCAGAACCTGAGGACGAGGTGATCGCTGAGGATTTTTCCTGAATATCTGCTTCTTCTATGCTCAGTTTTAATGGCAATTAAACTCTTATAATTCTTGTTAAGTGAACAATTGTAACAGACTTAATATCGGGTTGTTCCCCGATTTATTTACTTGTGACTGGATGATGTTTATTTCTTTTGTTGATATTGCTGTATTTATTCTGTGGATGAGATTAGTAAACCCTGATTATTGTAATACAGCTTAAGTATGCCCTGATGGATCTATTAAATTGGGTTTGTCCATCGGTGTGTGCTGCTGGCCATTGCCACGTGTCTAGTCCCTCGATATTTTGGGACTGGGGCGTGACATAGTTTTTTTGGTGGCCCATGCAGGTCAACGACTAAATTATTCGATTTTAACTTAGGGACCGAGCAAGCCTGCAATAAGAATAGGATAAGTTTTTAGGATCTTATCCACTTGCTTGAATCGTTCTTGATATCTATATCAAATTCAAATTAAAGTTTTGACTTGCATCCTGCCTTAATTCCTGTGCGCCTCTTATTGTTTACTTTAATACAGAGTAATGGATCCTCGAGCAAACGACGAGACTTCTGCAAGATCACCACGTGAAGCTGTGGTAACCAACGAAGAGAAAATAACACTTGTAGGAGAAGGTCAATATGCTCAACAAAGTCAAGCAAATCAGCATACCTCGAGAAACCAGCAAGATGACACTTCGCCGCAGTTCACTCCACCAATGCCCGTATTCCCATAAGGGCAAGCTATACAACAGATATTCTAAATGTACTACCCGATGATGCAAGCTTATCAGAAAGTTCAGCAAAGCCAAACGAAGGAGTTCATATGCAGACTTTGCTCAGAGCTACGAAAGTTAATCAGCTTCGTTGCAACGGACGTTGTTACTGCAGCACGGGCCATAGAGTGCATCACCAGGATAGAGTCCAGCCAGAAGCGACAACATGCACCAGACCAAGCATAGCAGGAAAGAGCTACAAAGCGACCTCAGATGAATCCACCACAGGAAGTAGCACCAAGAGCCTTAATTCTACCTATCTGTCAATATTGTCGCAGGAGAGGCCATCACGAGAGCGAGTGCAGATGCAAAAGAGGACTATGTTTAGCTTGTGGATCTAGTCAGCATTCAGTGAGGGGATGCCCTAAGCGTAGAGGAGCCCCAATGGTTAACCAACAAGCTTTACTAGTACCGAGGCCAGCCTGGCCAGCTTTGGGAGCACCATAAACGGAAGTGGAAGGAGTCATACCACCAGCTCCAGGAGGGAACCAGTCGAGGCCACCTTTGATACCCCAGGCCATACTCTTCCAGCTGGTCCAGAAATAGCAGAGGAATTCACCGCAAGGACGCGGACAAGCTCTTGCCTTGGAGGACGCACAAACTTGTGGAGTAGTGAATGCGCGTAAGTTTTTATAGTTATCTGCTTCTAGATTTGCTTTAGTTCATGCCTGTTGGTTCGTGACCCTAGCCATAACCTAGTAATTTTAAACTTGCTAATAATTGATAACCTAGTGATAACCTAGTATATTTTTATAAAGGATAAACTAGTTTTCTAAAAACTGTAATTTTCTAGATTTTCTTCATTCGGGAAATTTTATAACTTTTAATTCTTAGGGAAATAATTTTTCCCTATGTGTTTTTTACCCTCAACCTTGACTCTTCTTAATGGTGATATGCTTCAAACAATATTTGCAGCCGTGTTATCTCTGTTGACCGGTTATTCTTTGATTGCGAGGACGCAATCCTCTTAAGGGGGGTAGATTGTAAACCCCCTGATTTTTCAGAAATTTTTAAATGGATTTTTATAATTTTTCTGGATTTTTCTGGAATTTTTTGTAATTAAAACTAAGGTATTTTATAATTAAATAATTTTTAATTGATGTTAAATAATATTATAATATTATGAGAATAATATTTTTTAGTGTAATAAAATGAAAAATTAGACATAGGGTAATTTTCCGGGAATTTATTGGACCCCGAAAGCATTTTTAAAGACCTAAAAACCAAGTTTTAAATAAACCCAATTAAACCCTGAAATAAACCCGGTTTTCCTGACCCAGACCAACCTAAACCGGCTGGTCTAACCGAACCAAGCCCAACCTATCGGATCGAGTCGAATCCCACCGCCCGACCCGACCCGCCTACCCTACCCGACCCGCCTACCCTACCCGACCCGTGCTACAGTGCACCTTTCACCCCCGACCCTGCCGCTTTTGCTCCGCCAGACCCGCCGTGGCGCCTCGCCTCCCAGCCGCTCCGGCTCCCACGCAACGTCTGCCGCTCCGGTTCCCCTCCCCGCACCGGCCACCTCTCCCTCTCCCTCAGTCTCCTATAAAACCCGCCTCCGCCTCTCTCCCCGCTGCCTCCGCCGCCTTCTCCGACGAGCCCCTCCGCCGCCTGACCATCCCAGCCACCGCTGTAGCCACCTCTGCCTTCCTCCCTGCCCTAGCTCCGCCGCCCTATCCTCGCGGTCCTCCGCCTCTCTCCTCGACCCAGTCGCAGCCGTCTTCTCCGCCTAAACCTGGCCCACTCGACAGCAACGGCAGCACCGACAGCAGTCCAACGCCTCGACGCAGCCCCCAGCGCCGCCCTGGCTCCATCTCGCCATCGACGACACGCCAGAGCCCGCTCCGCCCTCCTCCGGCCAGCTCCGGCATCCCTAACCCTAACCCTAGCAGTGTCCGTGCACTGACACTGTGCAGTTTTGTGTCGTGTCGCCTCGCGGACACGGAAATCCTAATTTTCACGGAGCCCTGTTCAGGTAGCATTTTCTCTCTCCTCTTTATCCCGTTTTCCGTTCTGCCCATTATGACGTGAACCCTGCGTGACCCTCTCGATGCCCGTGCAACCCGCTCGGTGCGTCGCGTCCTGTGGTGATCGCGAACCGCGATCCAAAAACAGGAAAAATAATACCCCATTTTCTCCCAGAACTGAGTGCGTCCTGCCAAACGGGAAGACTTGGTCACGTGCGGTCTTCACCAAAAGGTGTGCGCCGTTGATACGGACATGCAGGATTTTACAGAAGTTGATTTGGATGTGCGTGCATACCGAAATCAACGCGTATCCGCCGACAACGTCTCGTATCTGCCTGTTCTGGATCTTGCAGTAACTTGGTGTACACACGTCGGATCGAAATAAAACTTGTGCCATCGGACTCGTAGCAATACGCTGGTCCTGTGACCCAAGTTTGGTTCGATTCTGAGAAAGTTGACAAAATTGCGTATCGTGGGCCCTACGGCTCCACTTGACGGGCGATTTTGTGATCGGCTCATCGAAATCTAATTCTGGATGTTCCATTGGGTTCGTATTAAAGTTTTGAACTTGTTGACACTAAGTTTGACAGATTTGGAGACCATTGGTTCTGACACATTTTTTGGTGCAAAGCGGCCCACATGTGGACCCCGCTTTGACCAGAAACTGTCATTTTTGTCCCTGTGTCCAAATTGGACTCAAAGACAGGCATTTCTAGCTATTTGATATTTTTTGAATTTGATGATGATGTTTATTTCAGCAACCGGAGCATTACCTGCAATTTCCACTGAAGTCAGAGCTACAGTTGGAGCCGGAACCACAAGCAAGTGTACCTTGCCAACTTTGCAATGTTGTTATTTAATTCTTTGACTTAATTAATTGTTGTACATGCTTAACCTAGGATCGTGTGACTTACTTAGCGTCCGATTAATAGTCGGGTGCCAACACCGTACGCGGGATTGTGTAAGGTCAACTAGAGATGGATATCGTGACCCTTTACATTCTCGTACTTGCCATATCAAGTACGTTATACCCAGGACACCTGACACTAATCATGAGACAGAATCTTTCTGAAATATTCAAGATAATTCTGTATAGGTTACAGGATTTGTGACATAGACATTATATTTATATGACTTGTTGCATTAGTTTTGATCTTGCGTGACATGTACATCATGATCTGTGACGTGAGATTACATTGGGTGGGGAGAGTATTACCATATTAAAGACTGATTATATTATATTGTCATTTGGAGGTGTCTTAGTCTCTGATACAGAGCTTTGGCACAAGTTCTGGCCCTTCGAGAGAATACTCCTATAGGTTTCTCCGACACTGATCCTATAATAGTCTCAGCCCGAGTATGATTAAAACTCTCACTTTCATATCACTTAGCTGATTATATATTTACCCTATTGTTTCATTTATTGCTGTACTGCATGTAATTTGGCATGAGTTATTTTGTACCTTGCTATGTCCCCTGAGGACCTGGATCTGGATTATGTCCCCAGGATTAGCAGAGGATATCTATCCTGAGGTGTACGGAACATGAGCACTTCTCAGAACAGTACCAGAACCTGAGGACGAGGTGATCGCTGAGAATTTTTCCTGAACATCTGCTTATTCTATGCTTAATTTTAATGGCAATTAAACTCTTATAATTCTTGTTAAGTGAACAGTTGTAACAAACTTAATATCGGGTTGTTCCTCGATTTATTTTCTTGTGACTGGATGATGTTTATTTCTTTTGTTGATATTGCTGTATTTATTCTGTGGATGAGATTAGTAAACCCTGACTGTTGTAATACAGCTTAAGTATGCCCCGATGGATCCATTAAATTGGGTTTGTCCATCGGTGTGTGCTGCTGGCCATTGCCACGTGTCTAGTCCCTCGATATTTTGGGACTGGGGTATAACTGTATGTAAGAAAATAGAAGAAGTAACTGCATTTGAGAAAGCAGGAATACTAGCTAAGTGCCTTGAGAACAAGTTCGTTATGTGATCGACTTAGGTTGCACATGAATAATCTACGATAACTCCGTTATGCGTGAGTTGCATAACCGACATATACATGAATACTGTTTGGCTTTGATCACATAACCAACTCCTACTCCCCTCCCCCACTAATACTCTTGGATCCAACCACGACACGCTATGTACATGATAAATATCTCGCGCACATGAAGGCGAGAGCACAAGAAGCACATGATAGAACATGAGAATCAATATCCGAAGCACATGATAAAATACACGTGATAGAGTACCCGCTGAACACGGTAAGGAGGATATCATCTTATGACGGGATCCACTAGTACCAGCTCGTATAATAATGTGTCAGAATCAAGTATTACAGTTCTATAACGGGTGATATAAACGCTATCATGAAATGGAAACAATCAGAGGTAGGTACTCGCCTGACGTCCTGTGCAACTGATGAGGATCGAGATCCGGACTGGCATCGCAAGAACCTATTACAAAAAGCAAGATTAAACGGGATTCTATGGGTTTAAACTGATATAAAATAACTAGAAATAAGATTCTAGGGTTATTCTAGGTCGAACGGGTCAAACCGGTAAAATTCGGGTCAAAAAGTCAACCCGGGGTCGAAAAAGTCAATCCTAGGTCAAAACTAGGTCAAACGTTGACTTTTACGGTCAACGAGGACAATTATGGTCAATGCTAGGTCAAACTAGGGTGCCCCTAAAATTTTAGGTCAAAACTAGCTCATTAAGCTAGTAAACCATCAAACTCGCCTCCTCGAGATACCGAGATACCCTCGGTATCCAATACCTCGACCTAGGCTACGCACCCCGCCTAAACCCGCTAAAACCTATGCTAGCACGCGTAATTATATACACATATACATATAAAAATAACTCTAAACCTATTCCTAGGCAATTGCTCAAAAACCCCGCTTCGATACTCTATACCTTGGGTATCTCAAGGTATTGAGATACCTTGATATCTCAAGGTATTGAGATATCCTCCAATACCTCTCTAACTACCCCTCTAGCTAACTATCTATGGATATACATATATTCCTAGATAATAATCTAGGCTAGAATATATATATATATATATATATATATATATATATATATATATATATATATATATATATATATATAACACATATACTTAAACACCTACGTATATATACGTATATATATATATATATATATATATATATATATATATATATATATATATATATATATATATATATATATATATATATATATATATATACACATAGGCATATAGCTACATAACTATATACATATGCACATAAACACATACATATATAACCATATATACTCATATATCTATCTATCTATCTATCTATCTATCTATCTATCTATCTATCTATCTATCTCGCTACTAGCTGCTAGTGCCGCTGCTACACGCTGCTGCTGCTACAAATGCTGCTGGCTGCTGCTGCTAGTGCTGCATATGCTGCTGCTGGCAGCTGCTGCTGCAGTGCGCTCCCCTCTCCCTGCCTCGCTCTCTCACTTCACACCACACGCACACACAATCACATATACACACGACCACACACATATATATATATACACCAACATATATACATATATACATACATATATATATATATATATATATATATATATATATATATATATATATATATATATATATATACACACACACACACTTATACATATATACTTACACACATATACACTTACGTATATAAGTACACATACACACTTATATATACAAACACACATATCTATATATATATATATATATAAACACACATATTTATATACACATACTCATATATATATATATACACACACACACACACACACACACACACACACACACACACACACACACACTCATATAGATATACAAACACATATTTATATAGATATATATATAGACACACATACATATATAAACTCATATATATACATATATATAAACTCTAATACACAACACACACAACACAACACTCACAACACTCACCAACGCACGCCCAACCACCCCAATACGCATAAATACATATACATAAATAAAATACAACCCAAGAACTCTAGCACAAACTCCTCGAAGCTAATCCAACGCGCGTACAAGCCCAAAACTAAGAACCCAAGTCGAAATGGCCGTTCGGTCATTTCGACAAACACGTGGTGTACGGTTCGCAAAACCTCCTGAAACGCACACCAAATCTACTCAGAATTGGCCCAAAATTTACCCACGGGTCCTAATCGATGTCTAGATCCTAGAAAAAAATGCTAACTCATCGATTCTAGTCCCGTGGCAAAAACGCGCATGCACATAGAACCGACGGCGACGAAAACCCCCAAAATGCCTGAAACGCCCATTTTTCCGTGACACGACTTCACGTGTCCGAACAAAGACACGCACTAACCCTTAAGACACTCGACAATGTCTACCTAGGTCCGTCTAACCTAGGGTATCACCCAAAATTGGGCCAATCTTGGATTTTACCCAAAATTGACACAAAATCTAATTTTAAAGTCTCCAAACACAACCAAACTTGTTCCAACATTCTCCCACGGGTAGCCTTAGGGTCTAGGAAGGTTCTAAACTACTAATTATATTATATTAGAGCAATTAGTAAGAGAAAAGTTAGGATTTATCTCTTGAGAGTTGGAATCCCAAGGCC
The DNA here is from genome assembly GCA_036927795.1 of Iris macrosiphon. Taxonomy (NCBI): domain Eukaryota; kingdom Viridiplantae; phylum Streptophyta; class Magnoliopsida; order Asparagales; family Iridaceae; genus Iris; species Iris macrosiphon. The sequence goes on from JAYESA010000009.1 coordinate 171,737,802, forward strand.
AAAGTCTCCAAAACTCTTGAAATCACCTCCCTCAAGCTCCAAGCCTCCAAATGAAGCCTCCATACTAAGTCTAGGCTCTACACACCTAGGTTAGGGAAAAGTGTAAGGTTAGGGTTCACACAAAAGAAAGAAATGGAAGAATAAAGAGAATAAATGACTTACTTACTTGAAGTTGGAAGAAGGAAAGAAGAAGAAGGAGAAGAATGGAGAAGAAGAAGAAGAATGAAGGAGTGAAGAAAAATGGGGGGGGGGGGGGCTGGTCGGGTCTGGAAGGGGGGCCGACCAAGTGCAAGGAAGGGTTTACATAGTTGGAGAAAGACCAAAATGCCCTCTCCTTAAGTCATTCCAATTGGGATTTGGGTTTGGGGTTCCAAAAGCACTCAAACTAACTCCCAATCTCTCCAACTAACTAAAATAAAATATAATAAATATTTTAAACCCAAAAATAGGTCTCACAAGGGTGTAGGTTGGGTCGGACATGGGTCCACTAGGGTCTGACACGGGTCCAGACTAGCCAAAACCCTAAAACAATCCATAGAAAAATAATACAATCAATAATTAAATATAATTAATTATAAATAATACACAATTTACCAAATAAAATAAAAAAAAAATCCTATTTTCTAGAATCGGGTAGTGACAAGCCTACCCTCCTTAAAATAATTTCGTCCTCGAAATTAGAAGACGAAACTAGGATAGGAATGCAAGGAAAAGAAAAGAACCATACCTCAGGGCTCGAAAAGACAAGGGTATCGCTCGCGCATTTCATCCTCCCTCTCCCAGGTCGACTCACTTGGAGAGTGATGTCTCCATGCGACGCGAACCAAGGGAATAGTCTGGTTCCTCAACACCTTCTCCCGCCGATCCAGAATCTCAACTGGCTGCTCTGGATAGCTAAGAGTAGGGCCCACCACGATCTCTGAGTGATCCAATACGTGACTGGGATTTGCCACGTACCGTCTCAACTGCGACACGTGGAACACATCATGAACTCCCTCCAGCGTAGGCGGCAAATCTAGTCTATACGCCACGGCGCCGACCCTCTCAAGGATGCTGAAGGGTCCGACAAAACGTGGGCTAAGCTTTCCGCCTCCACCGAAGCGAATAGTGCCCCGCGTCGGAGAAATCCTCAGGAACACCAGATCTCCAACCTAGCACAAACAAGGTCTCATCACTTAATCTAAAACAAGCAATAACAAGCAAACACAAGAACAAAATCTAGATTCTAAGCTATACCTCGAACTCTAAAGGTCTCCGGTGGCTATCGGCCCAATGCCGCTGCCTGTCCTGCGCCACCCGAAGTCTATCTATAATGAGCTTGACCTTCTCCGATGCATCAACCACCATCTCCGGGCTAAGCAAAGCTCTCTCGCCTACATCATCCCATGATAATAGAGTGCGACACCTCCGTCCATATAACGTCTCGAATGGTGATATCTCGATACTTGCTTGGTAGCTGTTGTTGTAAGCAAACTCTATCAAGTGCAAGTGATCCTCCCAAGAGCCTCTAAAATCTAGAACACAAGTGCGAAGCATGTCCTCAAGTATCTGGATGGTCCTCTCTGACTGACCGTCTGTTTGTGGGTGATATGCACTACTAAACTTGATCTGGGTGCCCAAGCTAGCCTGCAGACTCCTCCAAAAATGTGAAGTAAAGCGACTATCCCGGTCTGATACTATGCTCACAAAAACTCCATGCAGTCTGACTATCTGGCGCACATATATCTCTACTAGTCTCTCCGTAGACGTACCCACTTTGAATGATAGAAAGTGGGCCAATTTGGTCAACCTATCTACGATGACCGACTGGAGCAATCCTTCTGGCCTCTGCCTCTCCGCCTTCACCTGCTGGCACACTAAGCATCGGGATACGAAGCGCGCTACCTCCTGCTTCATCCCATACCACCATACATGCTCTCTCAGATCTCTATACATCTTGTTGGCACCTGGATGCATAAAGTACTGGGATCGATGCGCCTCCTGAAGAACCTCCTCGTGCAATGACCCACTCGGCACACACAACCTGGTATCGTGCCGCAGTGATCCATCATCAGCAATGGTAAAGTCATCTGATAATCCAATCTGAACCTGCACCCTGATGCTCCTCAGGGACTCATCCTTAAACTGTGTAGCCCTGATTTGGTCTACCAACCCTGACTGAATCTGCAGTCCCCACATCTGCATCTCAACTCCAGGCACTATCACCTCAATGCCCAAGCTCTCTAGATCTGTCAGAAGATAACGATCTATAGTCAGGCATATAGCTATCGGATACCTGCTCAGCGCATCCGCAACTACGTTCGCCTTCCCTGGATGGTACTGCAATAATATGTCAAAGTCTTTCATCAACTCCAACCATCTTCTCTGCCTCATGTTCAGCTCTTTTTGGGTAAACACATACTTCAAGCTCTTATGGTCAGTGAAGATCTCCACACGCTCTTCGTATAAATAGTATTTCTACAACTTCAGATCAAAGATGACCGCTGCCAACTCTAAATCGTGGGTAGGGTAGTTCTTCTCGTGAGGACGTAATTGTCTAGAAGCATAGGCAATCACCCTCCCATTTTGCTGCAACACACAATCCAGTCCCTTCCCCGATGCATCACTATAGATAGTGAAACCTCCAGATCCTGATGGCAACGTCAACACTGGAGCTGTCATCAACCTCCTCTTCAGCTCATCAAAGGCGATCTGGCACTCCTCTGACCAAACAAACTCCACGTCCTTCCGGGTCAGCCTGGATAATGGCTCTGCAATCTAGGAAAAATCATGAACAAATCTCCTGTAGTAGCCTGCCAGTCCCAGGAAACTCCTGACCTCGGCTACTAAACTCGGAGCACTCCATGCCTCAACTGCCATGATCTTTCTCGGATCCACCGAGATCCCCTCTCCTGTCACCACATGACCAAGGAATTCAACCTTGTCAAGGAAGAACTCGCACTTCGAAAGCTTTCCATAAAGCTTCTCCTTCATGAGAGTCTCTAGCACTATCCTCAGATGCTCCTTGTGCTCCTCTGGGGTCTTCAAATACACCAAGATGTCATCTATAAACACCATCACAAACCTGTCAAGATGCTGGTGGAATACCTTGTTCATCAGATTAATGAATACTGCCGGGGCATTAGTTAACCCAAACGGCATCACCATAAACTCATACTGTCCATACCTGGTTCGAAAAGCTATCTTCGGTATATTCTCCCTCCTGACCTTCACCTGGTGGTAGCCTGTCCTCAGATCAATCCTGGAAAACACCCTCTCTCCACTCAACTGGTCAAAGAGATCATCAATATGCGGCAGCGGATACTTGTTCTTGATTGTGAGATTTTTCAGAGCACTGTAGTCGATACACATCCATATCGACCCATCCTTCTTTGGCACAAAAAGTACTGAAGTACCCCATGGAGAAGAACTAAATCTGATAAATTCCTTATCCTGAAGCTCATCCACCTGCTTCTTCAACTCTATCAGCTCACTGTTGCTGACTCTATAGATATGCTGGGATATCGGCTCTGCTCCTGGCACCAAGTCTATAGAGAACTCCATATCTCTGTTCGGAGGCAATCCTGGCAACTCCTCCGGAAATACATCCATATACTCCGCTATCAGTAGATGTAGCAACCTCGGCTCTACCACCAGGGCTCCGCAAAAGACTCCCTCTCTCTGCTCCGCTGCTCCTCTGGGAAACTTATACTCTGGTTCACCCAGCGGACTAAACAACACTCTGCCTCCACGACAATCTATACTAGCACAGTGCGTACTCAACCAATCCATCCCGAGTACAATATCGTAGCTCGAAAGTGGCATTACGAGTAGGCACACACTCAACTCCCGGCCTCCCAAGGTAACTCTTCGGTCTCTGCAGACATCACTGACTAGGATGATGCCACCCCCGGTCGTGATCTTGCAAAGTCTAGCTAAAGGTTCATCAACAAGATGGTGTCTAACAGCAAAAGATACAGACACAAAGCTATGGGAAGCACCAGAATCAAATAAAGCAAGTGATGGAATAGAATCAAGAAGAACAGAACCTGAGATCACATCACCAACGGGCTCGGCCTCGTCTACGGTCGGGGCAAAAGCTCGCCCTTGCTGTCCTCCTCGGTGCTGGTGCTGGTGCTGAGCAAACCTCTGCTACCGAGTCTGCAAAGGCTGTCCTCTCTGCTGTCCTGCAGGTGCTCTGGCTGGTCCCCTCTGAGCGGCTCCTCCACCCTGAGCTGTACGAGCAAGTGCTGAAGGACAATCCTTCAGCTGGTGATCTGCTGTGCCACATAACAAACATCTGCCCAGCCTCTTTCTGCAAATATTCCATCTGTGCCCCGACTTCCTACAAAAAGGGCAAATGATGGGCTGCCTCTGACCCTGCTGTTGTCCCTGCCTCTGCTGCTGGGACGCCTATTGGAAGGGCGCACGACCCTGACCCTGGTGCTGCTAAGCCTGCTGGAACGACCTCTTGGCTGGACCCGCACTGCTGCCTGCTCCGGAAGCATCTCTACTCCTCTTGGTCTTTAGCTCCAAGTCGTCCTCAGCCCTCTGAGCGTCGCTCACAATCTGCTCGAAGGTTGCCTCGCGGTCACTCCTAGTCAAGGACTTGACCGCCATGACCAAACCCTTGCGGAACTTCCATGCCTTCGCTGCCTCGGTCAAACCCTCAACAAATCTGCCTAGACGATAGAACTCCGCTGCATACTCGTCCACCAGCATGCTCCCCTGGACGAGTGCCTCGAACTGGCTCTCCAAAGTACTGAGAGGCACATCCGGGAAAAACTTCTTCTTGAAAAGCTTCTTGAAAGCCTCCTAAGTCAGTCCCGGTACTGCTATCCTTGTATCTGTGCGGTACCAAGTAAGGGAAAGATCGAACATCTGGCTGCCCGCTGCCTCAATCTGCATACTGGCTGGGATCAGTGCCAGCCTGAAGATGCCCTCAATATGCTCGATCCAGTCGTCCGCATACAGGATCCCCTCCGTACCCCGGAACTCCTTGGGCCGCATCCTCTGAAAGTCAATAATGGTGCCCGGCCTCGGATGCTGAGCCTGCTCTGCTTGTGGCTGGATCTGGGCCACTCTGTCTACCACCGTCATGGCCACCTGGTGAGCATTCTCAATACCCAACCTTATAACATCTGCCTGGCGGTGCTGCGCGTCCATCATCTCTCTGAAGAACGCAAACAGCTGCGTGGCATTAACTGGTACAGGCGGTGGTGGAGGAGGTACCACCGGAACAACTGGTGTAGCTCTCAGATCGATAGGAGTAAGAGGATCTCCGAGAGAAACGGATGCTCCCTCGACCGCAGAAGTGGTGAGTGAAGCGGTAGCGGCTGCCTGAAGTCGAGCAGGACGAGAGGTGGCAGACCTCTCGGTGGCAGTTGCTGGAACGGTGCGCTGAGACCGTGTCTTCAGAGTCATCCTGAACACAGATCAAAAAAAGTCAATACGGTGCAAGAAATGACATCATCAAGGAAGGACAGTAATATTGCAAAAGAAAACAATTTCAAAAAAAATGAAGATAACAAAAGAAATCAGGAAGGGTCCTAGTTGTGATTGAGCACACACTCTCTCAGCCTATATCCTATATCCTATTGCAGGTAGACCTAGAGACTAGACCTGCATACTAGACCAGGCATACTAGACCTGCATAGGCCGCCACCAAAAATATATCATGACCCACACCCGAAAAATCAGGCATGAGCCGTGGGTACATCCAGCCTATGCCGCAGAATCGGCGGTAGAATGCTGTAAATGTTCGTTCTAGGTCAGCAATCTATAACTCACAAAACCTGTCAATATAACCTCTCCAAAAGGAGGGCAACCACGCAATATATATATGACTCAATCACAATAACTAGGGGAAGAGTAAAAGCACGACAAGATAGCCCAAGGAAACAAGAACCAAAGAGAGCAATACAATAAACAAAATATACAGTCCAAGTCTACAACATCACAGAAGCAACAAAATAATAATACAGTAATCCAGAATATCAATTGGGAACAACCCAGGAAAACCCACCTAGCTAACTAGGGCGCTAACGGCGTCTCCTCGACGGGCTCCTCCTCAGTCTCCGGGTCATAACACTCCTCGACGCCCGGCTCGTAGAATATCGGGCAAAAATTCTAAAGATCCTCTGGAAAAAAATGCCCAGTCAGGACTGGAGCGAAGTACATAACTCTGAAAGCAACTCCAAATACATGGTAAGGTGTATATGATGAGCAATAGAAAAGTATACAAGATGCACAGGAAAATAAATACATGGTGGAGCAGATAAAGTAGCTACAATGTAAACTGGAGAACAATACAAGTAGTAGAGAAGTAACTGCATGTGAGAAAACAGGAATACTAGCTAAGTGCCTTGAGCACAAGTTCGTTATGTGATCGGCTTAGGTTGCACATGAATAATCTACGATAACTCCATTATGCGTGAGTTGTATAACCGACATACACATGAATACTGTTTGGCTTTGATCACATAACCAACTCCTACTCCCCTCCCCCACTAATACTCTTGGATCCAACCACGACACGCTACGTACATGATAAATAGCTCGCACACATGAAGGCGAGAGCACAAGAAGCACATGATAGCACATGAGAATCAATACCCGAAACATATGATGAAATACACGTGATAGAGTATCCGCTGAACACGGTAAGGGGGATAGCATCTCATGACGGGATCCACTAGTACTAGCTCGTGTAACAATGTGTCAGAATCAAGTATTACAGTTCTAGAACAGGTGATATAAACGCTATCATAAAATGGAAATAATCAGAGGTAGGTACTCGCCTGACGTCCTGAGCAACTGATGAGGATGGAGATCCGGACTGGCGTCAAAAGAACCTATTATGAAAAGCAAGATTAAATGGAGTTCTATGGATTTAAACTGATATAAAATTACTAGAAATAAGGTTCTAGGGTTATTCTAGGTCGAACGGGTCAAACCGATGAAATTATGGTCAAAAAGTCAACCCGGGGTCCAAAAAGTCAATCCTAGGTCAAAACTAGGTCAAACATTGACTTTTACGGTCAACGAGGACAATTATGGTCAATTATAGGTCAAACTAGGGTGCCCCTAAAATTCTAGGTCAAAACTAGCTCATTAAGCTAGTAAACCATCAAACTCGCATCCTCTAGATACCGAGATACCCTCGGTATCCAATACCTCGACCTAGACTACGCACCCCGCCTAAACCCTCTAAAACCTATGCTAGCACGCGTAATTATATACACATATACATATAAAAATAACTCTAAATCTATTCCTAGGCAATTGCTCAAAAACTCTGCTTCGATACTCAATACCTTGGGTATCTCAAGGTATTGAGATACCTTGATATCTCAAGGTATTGAGATATCCTCCAATACCTCTCTAACTACCCCTCTAGCAAACTATCTATGGATATACATATATTCCTAGTTAATAATCTAGGCTAGAATATATATATATATCTAACACATATACTTAAACACCTACGTATCTATATATATACATATCCACACACACACATATACATATATACCCTTACTCAAATATATATATATATATATATATATATATATATATATATATATATATATATATATATATATATATATATATATATATATATATATATCTAGCTATATCTATGCATCTATCTAGCTATATGTATATATATCTATACATATAGATATATATCTAACTAACTATATATATATATATATATATATATACATACACATAGGCATATAGCTACATAACTATATACATATGCCCATAAACACATACATATATAACCATACATACTCATATATCTATCTATCTATCTATCTATCTATCTATCTATTTACATGCTCGTATCAGTACAGTTATGTAACCGATACGATGTGTCAGACATGTCTAGGGACAAGTATATCCGTCTACTACCATATATCTCAATCCACATAAAGTAGTCATGCGAAGAACGAACCAAGCGCACTAAGGTTAGCTAGACCTTAATACACCGATTCTGATTAGGCAATTATATCATTGTGTGCACCCAATAATACATATGCCATGAGCAAGCTCGATAAAAGAATAAGCTTACAAAAACTAGGCTATAATAGCAGCATAAATCAAGGTAGTACAACAAATATAAATATGCTGGATTATGATGAAAGAAGGTACATAATAATTCAAGTTCACAAAAAGATAAGACTCTTACAATCTCTCTAGTTGTCATACTACTCCTTATCTAAGCCACTAGTCGACCAAATAGGGGTACGGGTCTCTAATTTCTACAGTCTGAATAAACACTATCTTCTTATGCAAGTCTAAAGTTGTGTCATCCTAGTTCACTTCATCAATGGGTCAATAGGGCTAGGTGGTACTATGTTGTGAGGCATACTACCCAACTTAAAACAATAAACTATTACTGTAATCGTCTTAAGGATACCGTGGAAACTCTTGTTAAGGTCTACGAGAAGGGGTCTTGGTACTTATTAGGGTATCCTCTTACATTACGTAGGTCACGGCTGTCTTAAGCCTTAATCATAGTGCTCATAGAGCAAGTATCAATAGTAAGGATAGAAGAGTTATTGGCCGTTAAGGGAAAAGGGATCTAACTTGTATCGAGGTGGGGGTACAAATTACGCGACTTAAAGCTAAGGGGTAATCATTATGTCATAATCTATAATAACTTAAACTGTCAAGTTCTAATTACCAATCACGTAATTCAAAAATTCAAGAGTAACAACCAAAATCCTAGCAAGCTATATATATCCTAACATAGAATAAAATTACTTGGTCTATAATCAAAAGTGTCAGACGGCACGAGTTGAAAGATGAAGAGAAGAAACATAATCAGTCGTCGCACACTAGCGAGCGCTATGGTCGCAGAGGAGCAATATATGAATTTAAAATAGAGGGCTCAAGATAGCATCATGGTTCTCTAAGGGGGTGGTATGCTAGTTGCTATGTTCGAGGTATGATCAAGGAAAATATTCTATGCATTGCTCTTAGCTTTCTAAGGTACTGTCTGCTTATCTCAAGATAAGAATCTAAATTTATAGTTCTCCAATACTTATCTAACTGCGGAGGTTAGTTTCAGTCCTAATATTCAATTTTTTTGGTTTTCTATTGGTTCCTCAATACTAGGGTCAAACAATATGACCAAACTTCTAACTAACCCTACTAATATCTATACTACTCTCAAGTCCTTCATAATACATCAAGGGATAATGGTAAACCAATCTATAGATAAGGAATTCTAGGGTTCACTAGATATTCTAAACTTAGTGGGGTATCAACACTCTAGTGGTACTCTTAATAGGAAGGTTACATTACTTATCATCTAACAACAGGAACTTATATATATTCTAGGAGAGGCTATACTCAAGAAACTAATAGGGAAACACATGAATCAAGCAGGATACAAATTATTTAAATGGAATGGACTGGAAGGAGGATGAGTCGTAACCAATGTGGATGAGATCCTATACTCTAGTCCTAGGTGCAGGCTTGTTCGGTACAGTAACGTAACCGATACAATATGCTCTTGACCTGCATGAGCCACCACTAAAAATATGTCATGCCCCAGTCCCAAAATACATAGGACTAGGACATGTAAGTATGCCAGTTGCATAGATATGGCAACTCCAATATATGGAAACCATAACCCAAACGTACGCTGTAATATGAATATCATATCCACAAGTGGTATAAACATATGTGACAGTCACTGGGTACAATCTAAATCTCATCCACACAAAATCAATATAAATAAATAACCAGTAGCTATGAAACTAGATCTCAATAAGAAGTATCTGAGGATGATAGTTGGATGGAAACAAATCCACTACCAACTCGAATATAAGAGCAAATATAATATAAGTACAATACAACAAACACCATATAAGAATATCAGCTAACAATCACGGGCTCGAAGAGAAGACATCCTCGAAATATATGTAACCATCCAAATCTGCGCTCCTACAAATACTCAAGAACAGATACACCTGGAAAGGGACCAGGTCCTCAGAGGGACGTAACAAGATATATAGAAGCAAGCCAATTTGAATACAGTAAACATGCATAATATTTAAAAATATATAAGTACGCTGTACAAGACAATCTATATGAATGCAAATGAGGACAACTTTTCGACGTATGGACAAGGGTAGGCTACTCGATCTAATCCTCACAACTCATACACTCGTCAGTGGACATCATCAGCCGACATACCTCGGGGGTAGCGACCCTCGGACTCCATCAATCGACATATCTCGGGGGTAGCGACCATTGGACACGACCACCATAGTGCGTGCTAGTGACTACGGTTTACCAGAGTGGTTAAAAGCCCATACGCCTAATGATTGTCCTCTCATGATACTAAGTGTCAAGTGTGTGTCAACATATCTAATATATAGTAATGACCGAAAGGAACTACGCATACAATAAATAAATAGAAATGCAATAAATATACAGATTACTAAGCATACAAAATACTGTAAGCAATTTGGCAAGGTATCTTGCCTGGTAAGAAAGCTGCAAGGTGTATTGTCCAAAAGTCAAGCACACAGGATCAGAAGCTATGGCATCAGAACAAATATCTCCGGATGCTAAAATAAATATCACCAACGTTCCCAGAATAAGCAAAATAGCTAGAAAACACTTTCCTTTCGTCCAATTTGGACACAGGGGCAAACGGTAATTTTGGATAAAAGTGGGGTCCACGTGTGGCCCACTTTGCACCGAAAAGCGTGCTAAAGGTAACAGTCTCTAAATAAAATAAATTATAGGTCAAACAAACTTTAGATGTTAATACGAACCCAACAGTATGTCCAAATATGGATTCCGATGAGCCGAACACAATTTTGTCCAAAAAGTCAACCGTAGGGTCCGCCAATTGGTGACTTAGTCAACTGTCTCAGAATTGTGTGAAAATTGGGTCACAGGACCAGCGCGTTACCATGAGTCCAGTGGCACAAGTTTCGTCGCAATCTGACGAGCGTGCACAAAATGTGCATGACTTTCGCAAAAGTTATGACACAGGGTGTGTCCGCGAATACGGGCTTATTCCGGCGCACACACGCGTCCGAATCAATTTTTGAGAATTTTTACGTGTCCGGTTACGCTGCGTGCACCATTTGCTACACTTGGTACACGGTGGGGCGGTCCCGTTTGGCGGGGCGCACTCCGTTTCACAACTTTTAGAAATCTGAAAAAGTGTGTTCGCGGGGTTTTCTAATAAATTTAATTCTATCTATAGCAGTTAATAATCTAGGATTATTTAACAAAAATTAAACTAGATCAAGTGGTCTACGCATACGAAAAAGAATCATCGAATTTGGATCTCTGTGGTGGGAGATACGAACTCCGAAACATGGGTGATCACCGCAGTTTTTTGCGATCCCAGAATTCGGTCTATTTCTGCCAACTTTGGCGCTATTTTTGCCTAGAGTTACGTGTTGTTCGAGGTCTACTAATACACAGATATGGAAGAGGGTTAAGTGGTGAGCATACCGGTAAAGGCGGGATGGCATTTGGTTGAGCGAGTCGACGGAAAATAACTCTGGAACAAAGGTACCTCACTGTGGGAATCAGCAGTGCGCGGGGTCGCGGTCGTCGGGATTGGTTTAAATGGCCTGGCGGGGTTCTCCGGCTGCGGTGGCGGCGCTCTCTAGGTCTAGATGGAAAGAGGGAGAGTCTGGATGATTAGGTTTAGGGTTTAGAGAAATAAAATTATATATATATATATATATGTATATATATATGTATATATATATATATATATATATATATATATAGGGAGAGAGAGAAGGCCGGTTGGTATTAGCCGCGGGCTAAGGGTGGTGCGGGTTTGCTAGTATACTAGCAAAGTTTCTATTTGCAAGGGTGGCTGTGGTTTGCTGGTTGTTGGAATTGCTAAAGGGCTCTTGGAATTTGCTAAGAGAATGGTTGGGTTAAGTAGTAATGGATTTAGTAATGGAATGGATTGTTATTTATTAATAATATTTTTTTTTCTTTTCCTTTTTTTTCTATTTAAACATATATATATATATATATATATATATATATATATATATATACACACACTCATAGAAAAATTCCAGATTATATTAATGCACACTATTAAGCTAGCAACTGCTCAAGGGGTCTCCTACATGAAATAAATTTCGAAAAATTTCTAATGGTCCCATAAATCCTCTAAGTGCACCAACACCTAAAATAAAAATTATTAAAAATCTATTTCTCCTAATTAGCCACTAATTACTACAATTAAATTAATAATTAATAATTAAAAGGATATATATGATTTCTAGGAATAGGGGTTTACAAAGGGTTGTGCGACTGTTGAGATCATGATAGAAGCAACCAATGTAAACACCCATTTTTTAAAATTTTAAATATGAATTTTTGGAATTTTTCTGTAATTTTAAATTAATTATAATAAATGTCCTTCATGAATTAATATTTTTGTGTATTATATTAAATATTAAAATATTGAAAAAGTTATATTTTTGAGTGTATAATTAATAATTTGTTGTTCTGTAATTTTTCTGGAATTTATTGGGCTCAAAAACTATCTTTTAATAGCTAAAAATATTATTTTTAGATAAACCAGACTGAACCAGCTTGAACCGAACCAAACTAAACCAAACTGAACCCAACCAACCCAACCCAACTCTAATGGATCTAGATCCTACCCTACCCGACCCGACCCACTCTCCCCACATCACCCACGACCTCCCGTTTTTGTAGCAACCGCGACCCCCTCTTCCCTTACAAAACCACCCCCATTCCTTATATTTATACACCGCACGACCACCCCCCGCATATCCCCAAGCTCTCCATGACCTCGGACGGTCGTCGACGACCGCCGCACGACTCCGACGAACACCGCCACGGACCCGCCCTAGTTCACGACCAGCAGACAGCAGCAAGGTACCCATCTTTCCACTCGCGTATCTCCCTGTATATTGACCCAAATTTCGTTCTGTAGAATCCTATGCGAAAACCACGTGACCCTCTCGAACCCTGTATAATTAGTTCAGGGTATCGTATCCTGTGTCGGTCAGAAATTGTGACACAAAACAGAAAAAATAATATATTTCTAGTTCTGAAAACTGTCTCGAACTCCCAAGTTTATGGCCATTTTACGTCCAACCTAGTTAATATTTTTAAATTCTGCTTGAACAGTAAATTAGACAATATAACTGAAATTAAACTCCTGTAATTAGTTTATTTTAATTTGCTGTAAGTTGTGTTTTATTCGCGGGTGAAGTTGACAAAAAACTTGATTTTTAAAACCCAAAATTTCTCGAAACTGGGTGCGTCCTGCTAAACGAGGCGACTTCGTCGTGTGTGAATTTTATCAAAAGGCGCGTATCGTTAATACGGATGTGTGAGATTTTGTAAAAGTTGATTTGGATGTGTGTGCACACCAGAATTAACGTGCATCCGTCAAAAATGCTCCGTATCGGGCCGTTCTGACACTCATTGTAACTTTGTGTGTACTTATCGTTTTGTAACAAAACTTGCACTATCGGATTCACAACGTTATGCTGGTCCTGTAACCCAAGTTTGGTTCGATTCTGAGAACGTTAACAAAATCCCGTTTTCGTGGGCCCCACAGCTCCACTTGACGCACGATTTTGTGACGGCTCATCAGAATCCAGTTCTGGATATTCTGTTGGGTTTATATCATCGTTCTAGACTTGCAGATACTAAGTTTGACAAATTTGGAGAACTTTGTCTCTGGCACGTTTTTCAGTGCGAAGTGGGCCACATGTGGACCCCGCTTTGACCAGAAACTGTCAATTCTGTCCCTATGTCCAAATTGGACTTATGGGTAGTCAATCATAGCTATTTTATATCTTATGAGAGTGATGGTAATATTTATTTCAGCATCCGGAGGCGTACCTGAAGATTTTGCTGTTACCGGAGCAACTGAAGGAGTTCAAACCCCAAGCAAGTGTACCTTGCCAAAATTTGCAGTAGTTGCCTTAATATTATTTGCTTGATTTATTCTGTGATGTATCTGCTCTACCTAGGACCGTGAGACGTTGCTTAACGTCCGAATAATATTCGGGTGTCGACGCCGTACGCGGAGTCGCATAACGTCACTCAGAGAGTTGTTATCTCGATCCTATATTTTCGTGCTTGATTTACCAAGTACGTTATACCATAGGATACCTGACACTATTTATGAGACATAATCTTTCCTGAGTTATTTATGGTGGTTCTGTATAGGCTACAGGATTCGTGACATAAGTCTTGCATATTCATAGATATCATTATGACTCACTGTAATAGTTTGAGGTAATAATCTTACGTGTTATGGACATGAGACATCATGGACATGAGACATGTGATTACATTGGAAGGGGAGAGACCCACAGGCTATAGGCTGATTGCATACATATATATTTATTATTATGGTGCTTAAGTCTCTGTTCCAGAGCTTGGCCCACTACGTGATATTACTGCTACATGCTCCCCGACACAGAGCTTGTAGTGGTCTCAGCTTGAGTACTAGTGATGCTCTCATTTCTATATCAAATAGCTGGTTACATAGTTTGCCCTGTTGATATATTTTATTTACTGTATTTTATTTGGCTTGAGTTATTCTTGTACCTTACTATGTCCCATGAGGACCTGGATCCGGATTATGTCCCTAGGTATAGCAGAGGAGATCTACCCCGAGGTATACAAGACAGGAGCAGACGCTGGAGCAGTACCATCACCAGAGGACAAGGTGGTGCCAGAGGATTTCTCCTGAGTATTTGCTTTATATACTCAGTTATTTCTGTTTCTAGTTTCTCTATTTATTGTCTCTTGGATTACTGTACTAAACTTATTATCGGGTTGCTCCCCGAGACATATTATTGAGACTTATTGGATTATATTTCTTTTTGATTAGTCTGACATTTGAACTGTGATTACCTTCTGTGGATGAGATTATAATTAGACTGCGACCTGTATCGTAGACCATTATATTTGTTTTACAGCTTAAGTACGCTCTAACGGGTTCATTAAATTGGGTTTATCCATTGGAGTTGTGCTGCTGGCCATTGTCACGTGGCTAGTCCCTTGGTATTTTGGGACTGGGACGTGACACCCAATAATGTTACAAGTTCTTCTCGATTAGTCATGACAAAACTAAATAACCCAAGCCACACAATTCCTAACATACAAAACTAAATAATCCAAGTTAATAATCCTCACGTATTTTTGTTTATGAAAATCTAAACATAAATTTTTAATATTATACGAGATCCGAAAACTAAAAAAAATTATTTTTTATTAAGTTAACTCGCCCAGTATATCTAAAATTGGGTGACAATTATGGGAACACATAGTTGCTAATTAAAATTCATGAGACATGGATTAAATATTATTTTATTATTTTATTCATATATATTTTGTTCATATACATGGAAAGTTTTTTTAGGGTGTCTGACGTAACGCACATGACTTTTTGTGCACACTGCATTGTATATCTTTTGGACCTTTTGCCCCTAACTTCTACCATAAATATGTAAATGTTTAGGAAAAGTTGAGTTTTCATTAATAAATAGTATAAGTATATAAAATACATGTAATGTGAGGACCCTTATTTGTATAAGATTATTTTGGTAATTAATATTCATCTTATTTTTATATTTAATTTAAATATTAAATTGGCAAATTATTGAACTATAGAAATCTATTGCCATGGTCTTGAGATTTTGAGTACAACACTAGCCCTTTACTTCCAACCAACCTTGTATACTAGAATTAGACAAGCCAAATTAGGCCCATGTATTACCTGTCACTCATAAAATTATATTCCTATACTTCATTTGGGTCGCACAACTTTCGCGGCACAAATAAGAGTAATTGACTAATAATCACCTTTACTATTGCGTACGACTTTAATGCGCAACACCTACCCTTTTCGTACAACCAACTTGATAACCTAGAGCTTAACTCGACCTATTATGACCATGTTAATGGTGTCATATTTATTAAAATCCCCGCATGCTTCATAACCCTTCCATGGTTCAAATCCTAGTCTTAAATTTCAATTTCAATTTTAAGAAATCGCATCTTTGCATATATTTTGTGCACTTTAATTAAATTAAAATAAATATTTATAAATTAATTCCAATGATCATTAGAGTCCTATCAAATCTTATTGGGCCCATATATACACCTTCCTATTTGACCAAACCCAACACCAAACAACCAAAACCTAAAAGTCCACAAACTAGCATATATAAGAAACCCTCTCCCCTTTCCCAAGCCCTAGCCGCCCCTCCTCTTCCTTGAACGACCACAGACCATTGAATGACCATAGAAACTCCCCCTCCCCTTGTAACCTTTTCTCTTCCTCCTCTTCCATCCCCACACCCTCACAAACTCCGAGCACCACCCCCAAGACCGGCCTTGCACCCGAAAGATCCCATAGCAGCCAAACCTTGCTGTTGCTGGTTGCTGCTATTTGTAATTACCAAAACACCCCAAAATCCTAATTTTATACTTCCATTTTAAGTCCCCTAGTATTCTATCAAGTGGCTCGAAGTTTGGAGTCTGTTTGATACTCTAAAAGGTCCGTGTTGCGATAAAGGTCCCCGCCGTAATTACATTCGTTAAGTTTTCCAACTTGGATCATTTTCCTATTTTTCCATGAAAAAAAACTTGTGTAAATCCATGATTATTATAGATGTTGAATATAAATATCTTCATGCATGAGAAACCCATATTTCTATGTGAAAAACTACCCCGAGTTGATGTACAACCATGGCACAGACACGTTGCACCATGGCTAGTTGTAGTTCAATAATTTTTGCCATATTTTATATATAAAATAAAATTCCAGAAATTAACTTAATAATATTTCATAATATTTAATATATTATTTTATATTAAATAATATTTTGATGTCAATATGGGAGTTGCATGCAAAAACTACATGTCCAAGTTGCCTAGAATAACTAGTTGTCGTCAGTAGAAACTTTTTGCATGTGATGATGTTGGTTCGATTATTTTCATATAATTATGAATAATTCCATAAATTAATAAATTAATATTTTAGAATATAAAATATGATATGTTTATATTAAATTAGGTTTTGATGCAAGTTGGGTAGTTGTTTGCACAAACTAGTTGTCAAGTTGCGAAGATACCTAGTCGAAGTGCATAAAGACTCCTTCACATGCATTAATGAGGTGGTAGTGTTTTTAGTTATTTATAAATATTTTCAAAATAAGAAAAATATTTAATTTAGTATAATATAATGGTAAGATACTTGTTAGAGAGGTTCCATGCACCTATAAGTAGAATTAGAAGAAGATAGGTAATAATAAGTATAAATTAGATAATGCACTTATAATACTTTATAATCAAATAAATAAAGATAATCCATATAATGTTAAATATTAATTTTGTGTTTGTATATGTGATATTGATTAGGCCTTGGACTAAGACTTGAGAGCAATTTCGGGACCTCAGGCAAGATACCTTGCTAACTGTACAGTTTATTTACATGCATGCTTTCCATTATTTTGTTTGTACATGTCTCATTTTTTATGATGTACTTGCTGTCTTGCTATGATTTATTTCCATGTATCTTATATCTTATATCTTATATCACCAGCTTTATCTAGTTATTTCTGTATACTTCCATGCATGAATTCGATAGTATTGGTTCCATAGTTTTATTTACTTGAGCAGCTTGACCTGATCATGTATTCCTGATACTTGCATTTAACTTGAATTGTCACCTTGTTTTCCTTCTCGATCGCTAGGCACACACCATGAAGTCCTTCCTAGGAGTTGGCTATTGACTAATCTCGATCGCCAGGCACGTACCGTAATGCGATAGAGACCCTCTATAGATTACTAGGCACACACTGTGATGCTCTCTATAGGACTGCTAGGCACGCACCGTGACACAGTTACAATTTTCTTTTAGCCACACATAGTAGCACTATTTTTGATCATTTGTCATTGCATGTACTTTCTATTTATGTCATTGTCTCTTCCAGTTGTATATTTATTTTACTGTTACATATTGGCATATTTTTGTTGTATCTTGCTATGTCCCATGATGACCTGGATCCGGATTGTCCCCAGGATATTGCTAAGTTGGATTGGTGGAGTATATTGGTGGATGTTTATTTCTTCGGGAATTCAGGTATCACTATTTGGTGCCTTCTTATCATTCTATCACAGTTACTTTTGTTCTTAGATCATAGTAGTTGAGTTAGTATTGTGGATATTTCTTACGGTTTTATATATTATTATATTATCTAGACAGCTTATACGTGTTGAAGGCGGATAAGAGTCTGGTTGAATACGTAGATGGCATATTTACGTATTCCAAGTCCTATATATTTTGGGACTGGGATATGGCATATTTTTGTTGTGACCCATGCAGGTCCAGTTAGCTATTTTGGTTACGTTATTGTACCGAGCGGGCCTGCAAATAGAATTCTATTTTAGGTACATCCAAAACTAGGGTTATAGGATTCTCTAAGATCCTTTCAACACGATTGCTCCCATGTTATTCTTTTCAGGGTGATTGCATTCATGTTTTCTTGTCCTGTCATTTGACTGAATATTGCTTTATTAACCTCTGAATCGACTCTTAGCTGTATTTTGAAAATGTCTCATGGATTTGGTTAAGGGCAAGTTCGAGAAACTATATTTTATCCTTATATTATAGAATCAAAAGCTTTTGCCGACAGAGGCAGACTGGCCAGGTAGAACTTCAGATAACGGGATAGATGTATATATTTCTCAAATTTTATCTAGACTACATTCTATGCATCTTGATTGACACTTCTAACTTATTTAATAAAAGTTGCTTGGAAACATCTCATGGATATAACCGAAGATAAGTTCAAGAACCTGTACTATCTGGCGAGGCAGCCGTACACTGCAGCCATCCGTCGATTATATAACAAGAAAGTTATTTACAGCCAGATGCACGCTTGCGTGATAGTAACTTCACGTGACATGATCACGGATGTATATGGTTCTCGGGTTTTGCCTCGACTACATCCTATGCATCTCGATTGGCTAAATACCGTCATTAAATTTTTATTATTATTTCTTTTCCTGCTTTGCTTAATACTAAGCTTGTTTGACACTGGTATGGGATGCTCGACCCATTCATAGGATTCTGTTACCTCTTTACTTTTCAATGACCTACTTAGAAATCCCCATAGTCAAAATTTTTAGTGAAGATTGGATAGTGTGGGTTGTGTGACTGGGTTGCATGTATAAATGGTAAGATAGTTGAGGGTATGCATAAAGTAAGTACTAGCTTAAGGTAAGCTTTTATTACCTTTAGTTGCACTTGACGATTTAAATAAGGTATTAGTAGGTATTCTAACTTAAGAATTTTAAGTAACCGATAGTTGACTTGTATAACATTAGTTAAGATAAACCACTACCCTAAGAAACTCTAAGGGGCATCATTAAGTGGTTGTAGATTTTCCTTATTATTTTAGTAAGGACATTTTTATATTGATTTGCAAATAGGTCATTAACCTTGATTAGAATTACATTAGGTAAAGAAAATATTATAAATAGAACCCTAACAAGATAATCTTAGAGTGATAGTTAAATTCTAAGGTGGGTAGAATCGCATACAACCTAGCATCCCCAAACAACGTACATTTTACTATTGATGATAACTGAATGACATATAATAGATGCTAGTGTAAGAACATAGCGGTTGCTAAGGCTGCAGAGAAGACGAAAGTATCTTGCCACTAGTATGCCATCAAGTTGAAGTTTGGGTTTTAATGACTAGAAAATTGATGATTGAAGAATGATTAGGATAAAGAAGTTTGAGGAGAGTACCAACATCATGTCATGGTCAGGCATATGCGATGACCATTGAGGAGACCTAGCCAGCAAGAGAAGTGATCGTAGGTAATAACCTAGTAACTTAGTTGTCATGATTTTATCGACCCTTAGTGTATCCCAAAATTCTTTTAAGGTCGGTAGATTACGAGGACCCTGATTTTTATAAGGTTATTTTGGTAATTAATATTCATTTTATTTTTATATTTAATTTAAATATTAAATTGGCAAATTATTGAACTATAGAAATCTTTTGCCATATTTTGATTATAACACTAGCCCTTACCTTTCAACCAACCTTTTATACTAGAATTAGACAAGCCAAATTAGGCCCATGCATTACCTGTCACTCATAAAATTATATTGCTATACTTTATTTTGGTCGCACAACTTTTGTGGCACAAATAAGAGTAATTGACTAATAATCACCTTCGCCGATGCGTACGACTTTAATGCTGTAAACCCCCTGATTTTTCAGAAAATTTTAAATGGATTTTTATAATTTTTTTTGGAATTTTCTGGCATTTTTCTGTAATTAAAACTAAGGTATTTTATAATTAAATAATTTTTAATTGATGTTAATTAATATTATAATATTATAAGAATAATATTTTCTAGTGTAAAATGAAAAATTAGACATAGGGTAATTTTTTGGGAATTTATTGGACCCCAGAAGCATTTTTAAAGACTTAAAAATCAAGTTTTAAATAAACCAAAATTAAACTCTGAAATAAACCCGGTTTTCCTGACCCAGACCAACCTAAACCGGTCGGTCTAACCGAACCAAGCCCAACCTATCGGATCGGGTCGGATCCCACCGCCCGACCCGACCCTCCTATCCTACCCGACCCGTGCTATAGTGCACCTTTTACCCCCGACACTGCCGCTTCCGCTTCGCCGACCGACCCGCCGTGGTGCCTTACCTCCCGGCCGCTCCGGCTCCCCCGCAACGCCCGCCGCTCCGGTTCCCCTCCCCGTACCGGCCGTCTCTCCCTCTCTCTCGGTCTCCTATAAAACCCGCCTCCGCCTCTCTCCCCGCTGCCTCCGCCGCCTTCTCCGACAAGCCCCTTCGCCGCCTGACCATCCCAGCCACCGCCGCAGCCACCTCCACCTTCCTCCCTGCACTAGCTCCGTTGCCCTCTCGTCATCGTCCTCCGCCTCTCTCCTCGACCCAGTCGCAGCCGTCTTCTCCGCCTGAACCCGGCCGACTCGACAATAACGGCAGCACCGACAGCAGTCCAACACCTCGATGCAGCCCCCAGCGCCGCCCTGGGTCCACCTCGCCGCCAACGACATGCCAGAGCCCGCTCCGCCCTCCTCCGGCCAGCTCCTGCGTCCTTAGCCCTAACCCTTGCAGTGTCCGTGCACTAACACTATGCAGTTTCGTGTTGTGT
This sequence comes from Iris macrosiphon, assembly GCA_036927795.1. NCBI lineage: Eukaryota > Viridiplantae > Streptophyta > Magnoliopsida > Asparagales > Iridaceae > Iris > Iris macrosiphon. The sequence goes on from JAYESA010000009.1 coordinate 171,759,008, forward strand.
CGCCTCGCGGACACGAAAATCCTAGTTTTTGCGGAGCTCTGTTCAGGTAGCATTTTCTCTCTCCTCGTTGCCCCGTTTCCTGTTTCGTCAGTTGTGACGCGAACCCTGCGTGTCCCTCTTGATGCCCGTGTAACCCGCTCGGTGTGTCGCGTCTTGTGGTGATCGCGAACCGCGATCCAAAAACAGGAAAAATAATACCCCGTTTTCTCCCGGAACTGAGTGTGCCCCGCCAAACGGGACAACTTGGTCGCGTGCGGTCTTCACCAAAAGGTGCGCGTCATTGATACGGACGTGCAGGATTTCACAGAAGTTGATTTGGATGTGCATGTACACCGGAATCAACGCGTATCCGCCGACAACGCCCCGTATCTGCCTGTTTTGGATCTCGCTGTAACTTGGTGTACACACGTCGGATCAAAACAAAACTTGCGCCATCGGACTCGTAGCAATACGCTGGTCCTGTGACCCAAGTTTGGTTCGATTCTGAGAACGTTGACAAAATCACGTATCGTGGGCCCTACGACTCCACTTGACGGGCGATTTTGTGATCGGCTCATCGGAATCCAATTCTGAAAGTTCTGCTGCATTCGTATCAATGTTCTGGACTTGTTGACACTAAGTTTAACAGATTTGGAGACCATTATTTCTGACATATTTTTTGGTGCAAAGCGGCCCACATGTGGACCCCGCTTTGACCAAAAACTGTCATTTTTGCCCCTGTGTCCAAATTGGACTCAAGGACAGGCGTTTCTAGCTATTTGAATTTTTTTGAATCTGATGATGATATTTATTTCAGCAACCGGAGCAGTACCTGCAATTTCCACTAAAGTCGGAGCTACAGTTGGAGCCGGAACCACAGGCAAGTGTACCTTGCCAACTTTGTAGTATTGTTATTTAATTCTTTGACTTAATTAATTATTGTACATGCTTAACCTAGGACTGTGTGACTTACTTAGCGTTCGATTAATAGTCGGATGCCAACACCGTACGCGGGGTTGTGTAAGGTCAACTAGAGATGGATATCGTGACCCTTTACATTCTCGTACTTGCCATATCAAGTACGTTATACCCAGGACACCTGACACTAATCATGAGATAAAATCTTTCTGAAATATTCAAGGTGATTCTATATAGGTTACATGATTTGTGACATAGACATTATATTTATATGACTTGTTGCATTAGTTTTGATCTTGCGTGACATGTACATCGTGATCTGTGACGTGAGATTACATTGGGTAGGGTGAGTATTACCATATCAAAGACTGATTATATTATATTGTCATCTGGAGGTGTCTTATCTCTGACACAGAGCTTTGGCACAAGTTCTGGCCCTTCGAGAGAATACTGCTATAGGTTTCTCCGACACTGATCCTATAGTAGTCTCAGCCCGAGTATGATTAAAACTCTTACTTGCATATCACTTAGCTGGTTATATATTTATCCTATTATTTCATTTATTGCTGTACTGTATTTAATTTGGCATGAGTTATTTTGTACCTTGCTATGTCCCCTGAGGACCTGGATCTGGATTATGTCCCCAGGATTAGCAGAGGATATCTATCCTGAGGTGTACGGAACATGAGCACTTCTCGGAACAGTACCAGAACCTGAGGACGAGGTGATCGCTGAGGATTTTTCCTGAATATCTGCTTCTTCTATGCTCAGTTTTAATGGCAATTAAACTCTTATAATTCTTGTTAAGTGAACAATTGTAACAGACTTAATATCGGGTTGTTCCCCGATTTATTTACTTGTGACTGGATGATGTTTATTTCTTTTGTTGATATTGCTGTATTTATTCTGTGGATGAGATTAGTAAACCCTGATTATTGTAATACAGCTTAAGTATGCCCTGATGGATCCATTAAATTGGGTTTGTCCATCGGTGTGTGCTGCTGGCCATTGCCACGTGTCTAGTCCCTCGATATTTTGGGACTGGGGCGTGACATAGTTTTTTTGGTGGCCCATACAGGTCAACGACTAAATTATTCGATTTTAACTTAGGGACCGAGCAAGCCTGCAATAAGAATAGGATAAGTTTTTAGGATCTTATCCACTTGCTTGAATCGTTCTTGATATCTATATCAAATTCAAATTAAAGTTTTGACTTGCATCCTGCCTTAATTCCTGTGCGCCTCTTATTGTTTACTTTAATACAGAGTAATGGATCCTCAAGCAAACGACGAGACTTCTGCAAGATCACCACGTGAAGCTGTGGTAACCAACGAAGAGAAAATAACACTTGTAGGAGAAGGTCAATATGCTCAACAAAGTCAAGCAAATCAGCATACCTCGAGAAACCAGCAAGATGACACTTCGCCGCAGTTCACTCCACCAATGCCCGTATTCCCATAAGGGCAAGCTATACAACAGATATTCTAAATGTACTACCCGATGATGCAAGCTTATCAGAAAGTTCAGCAAAGCCAAACGAAGGAGTTCATATGCAGACTTTGCTCAGAGCTACGAAAGTTAATCAGCTTCGTTGCAACGGACGTTGTTACTGCAGCACGGGCCATAGAGTGCATCACCAGGATAGAGTCCAGCCAGAAGCGACAACATGCACCAGACCAAGCATAGCAGGAAAGAGCTACAAAGCGACCTCAGATGAATCCACCACAGGAAGTAGCACCAAGAGCCTTAATTCTACCTATCTGTCAATATTGTCGCAGGAGAGGCCATCACGAGAGCGAGTGCAGATGCAAAAGAGGACTATGTTTAGCTTGTGGATCTAGTCAGCATTCAGTGAGGGGATGCCCTAAGCGTAGAGGAGCCCCAATGGTTAACCAACAAGCTTTACTAGTACCGAGGCCAGCCTGTCCAGCTTTGGGAGCACCATAAACGGAAGTGGAAGGAGTCATACCACCAGCTCCAGGAGGGAACCAGTCGAGGCCACCTTTGATACCCCAGGCCATACTCTTCCAGCTGGTCCAGAAATAGCAGAGGAATTCACCGCAAGGACGCGGACAAGCTCTTGCCTTGGAGGACGCACAAACTTGTGGAGTAGTGAATGCGCGTAAGTTTTTATAGTTATCTGCTTCTAGATTTGCTTTAGTTCATGCCTGTTGGTTCGTGACCCTAGCCATAACCTAGTAATTTTAAACTTGCTAATAATTGATAACCTAGTGATAACCTAGTATATTTTTATAAAGGATAAACTAGTTTTCTAAAAACTGTAATTTTCTAGATTTTCTTCATTCGGGAAATTTTATAACTTTTAATTCTTAGGGAAATAATTTTTCCCTATGTGTTTTAAACCCTCAACCTTGACTCTTCTTAATGGTGATATGCTTCAAACAATATTTGCAGCCGTGTTATCTCTGTTGACCGGTTATTCTTTGATTGCGAGGACGCAATCCTCTTAAGGGGGGTAGATTGTAAACCCCCTGATTTTTCAGAAATTTTTAAATGGATTTTTATAATTTTTCTGGATTTTTCTGGAATTTTTTGTAATTAAAACTAAGGTATTTTATAATTAAATGATTTTTAATTGATGTTAAATAATATTATAATATTATGAGAATAATATTTTTTAGTGTAATAAAATGAAAAATTAGACATAGGATAATTTTCCGGGAATTTATTGGACCCCGAAAGCATTTTTAAAGACCTAAAAACCAAGTTTTAAATAAACCCAATTAAACCCTGAAATAAACCCGGTTTTCCTGACCCAGACCAACCTAAACCGGCTGGTCTAACCGAACCAAGCCCAACCTATCGGATCGAGTCGAATCCCACCGCCCGACCCGACCCGCCTACCCTACCCGACCCGCCTACCCTACCCGACCCGTGCTACAGTGCACCTTTCACCCCCGACCCTGCCGCTTTCGCTCCGCCAGACCCGCCGTGGCGCCTCGCCTCCCAGCCGCTCCGGCTCCCACGCAACGTCTGCCGCTCCGGTTCCCCTCCCCGCACCGGCCACCTCTCCCTCTCCCTCAGTCTCCTATAAAACCCGCCTCCGCCTCTCTCCCCGCTGCCTCCGCCGCCTTCTCCGACGAGCCCCTCCGCCGCCTGACCATCCCAGCCACCGCTGTAGCCACCTCTGCCTTCCTCCCTGCCCTAGCTCCGCCGCCCTATCCTCGCGGTCCTCCGCCTCTCTCCTCGACCCAGTCGCAGCCGTCTTCTCCGCCTAAACCTGGCCCACTCGACAGCAACGGCAGCACCGACAGCAGTCCAACGCCTCGACGCAGCCCCCAGCGCCGCCCTGGCTCCATCTCGCCATCGACGACACGCCAGAGCCCGCTCCGCCCTCCTCCGGCCAGCTCCGGCATCCCTAACCCTAACCCTAGCAGTGTCCGTGCACTGACACTGTGCAGTTTTGTGTCGTGTCGCCTCGCGGACACGGAAATCCTAATTTTCACGGAGCCCTGTTCAGGTAGCATTTTCTCTCTCCTCTTTATCCCGTTTTCCGTTCTGCCCATTATGACGTGAACCCTGCGTGACCCTCTCGATGCCCGTGCAACCCGCTCGGTGCGTCGCGTCCTGTGGTGATCGCGAACCGCGATCCAAAAACAGGAAAAATAATACCCCATTTTCTCCCAGAACTGAGTGCGTCCTGCCAAACGGGAAGACTTGGTCACGTGCGGTCTTCACCAAAAGGTGTGCGCCGTTGATACGGACATGCAGGATTTTACAGAAGTTGATTTGGATGTGCGTGCATACCGAAATCAACGCGTATCCGCCGACAACGTCTCGTATCTGCCTGTTCTGGATCTTGCTGTAACTTGGTGTACACACGTCGGATCGAAATAAAACTTGTGCCATCGGACTCGTAGCAATACGCTGGTCCTGTGACCCAAGTTTGGTTCGATTCTGAGAAAGTTGACAAAATTGCGTATCGTGGGCCCTACGGCTCCACTTGACGGGCGATTTTGTGATCGGCTCATCGAAATCTAATTCTGGATGTTCCATTGGGTTCGTATTAAAGTTTTGAACTTGTTGACACTAAGTTTGACAGATTTGGAGACCATTGGTTCTGACACATTTTTTGGTGCAAAGCGGCCCACATGTGGACCCCGCTTTGACCAGAAACTGTCATTTTTGTCCCTGTGTCCAAATTGGACTCAAAGACAGGCATTTCTAGCTATTTGATATTTTTCGAATTTGATGATGATGTTTATTTCAGCAACCGGAGCATTACCTGCAATTTCCACTGAAGTCAGAGCTACAGTTGGAGCCGGAACCACAAGCAAGTGTACCTTGCCAACTTTGCAGTATTGTTATTTAATTCTTTGACTTAATTAATTGTTGTACATGCTTAACCTAGGATCGTGTGACTTACTTAGCGTCCGATTAATAGTCGGGTGCCAACACCGTACGCGGGGTTGTGTAAGGTCAACTAGAGATGGATATCGTGACCCTTTACATTCTCGTACTTGCCATATCAAGTACGTTATACCCAGGACACCTGACACTAATCATGAGACAGAATCTTTCTGAAATATTCAAGATAATTCTGTATAGGTTACAGGATTTGTGACATAGACATTATATTTATATGACTTGTTGCATTAGTTTTGATCTTGCGTGACATGTACATCATGATCTGTGACGTGAGATTACATTGGGTGGGGAGAGTATTACCATATTAAAGACTGATTATATTATATTGTCATTTGGAGGTGTCTTAGTCTCTGATACAGAGCTTTGGCACAAGTTCTGGCCCTTCGAGAGAATACTCCTATAGGTTTCTCCGACACTGATCCTATAATAGTCTCAGCCCGAGTATGATTAAAACTCTCACTTTCATATCACTTAGCTGATTATATATTTACCCTATTGTTTCATTTATTGCTGTACTGCATGTAATTTGGCATGAGTTATTTTGTACCTTGCTATGTCCCCTGAGGACCTGGATCTGGATTATGTCCCCAGGATTAGCAGAGGATATCTATCCTGAGGTGTACGGAACATGAGCACTTCTCAGAACAGTACCAGAACCTGAGGACGAGGTGATCGCTGAGAATTTTTCCTGAACATCTGCTTATTCT
>JAYESA010000009.1:171767500-172232500 GCA_036927795.1 Iris macrosiphon
TGGCCGTTCGGTCATTTCGACAAACACGTGGTGTACGGTTCGCAAAACCTCCTGAAACGCACACCAAATCTACTCAGAATTGGCCCAAAATTTACCCACGGGTCCTAATCGATGTCTAGATCCTAGAAAAAAATGCTAACTCATCGATTCTAGTCCCGTGGCAAAAACGCGCATGCACATAGAACCGACGGCGACGAAAACCCCCAAAATGCCTGAAACGCCCATTTTTCCGTGACACGACTTCACGTGTCCGAACAAAGACACGCACTAACCCTTAAGACACTCGACAATGTCTACCTAGGTCCGTCTAACCTAGGGTATCACCCAAAATTGGGCCAATCTTGGATTTTACCCAAAATTGACACAAAATCTAATTTTAAAGTCTCCAAACACAACCAAACTTGTTCCAACATTCTCCCACGGGTAGCCTTAGGGTCTAGGAAGGTTCTAAACTACTAATTATATTATATTAGAGCAATTAGTAAGAGAAAAGTTAGGATTTATCTCTTGAGAGTTGGAATCCCAAGGCCAAAGTCTCCAAAACTCTTGAAATCACCTCCCTCAAGCTCCAAGCCTCCAAATGAAGCCTCCATACTAAGTCTAGGCTCTACACACCTAGGTTAGGGAAAAGTGTAAGGTTAGGGTTCACACAAAAGAAAGAAATGGAAGAATAAAGAGAATAAATGACTTACTTACTTGAAGTTGGAAGAAGGAAAGAAGAAGAAGGAGAAGAATGGAGAAGAAGAAGAAGAATGAAGGAGTGAAGAAAAATGGGGGGGGGGGGGCTGGTCGGGTCTGGAAGGGGGGCCGACCAAGTGCAAGGAAGGGTTTACATAGTTGGAGAAAGACCAAAATGCCCTCTCCTTAAGTCATTCCAATTGGGATTTGGGTTTGGGGTTCCAAAAGCACTCAAACTAACTCCCAATCTCTCCAACTAACTAAAATAAAATATAATAAATATTCTAAACCCAAAAATAGGTCTCACAAGGGTGTAGGTTGGGTCGGACATGGGTCCACTAGGGTCTGACACGGGTCCAGACTAGCCAAAACCCTAAAACAATCCATAGAAAAATAATACAATCAATAATTAAATATAATTAATTATAAATAATACACAATTTACCAAATAAAATAAAAAAAAAAATCCTATTTTCTAGAATCGGGTAGTGACAAGCCTACCCTCCTTAAAATAATTTCGTCCTCGAAATTAGAAGACGAAACTAGGATAGGAATGCAAGGAAAAGAAAAGAACCATACCTCAGGGCTCGAAAAGACAAGGGTATCGCTCGCGCATTTCATCCTCCCTCTCCCAGGTCGACTCACTTGGAGAGTGATGTCTCCATGCGACGCGAACCAAGGGAATAGTCTGGTTCCTCAACACCTTCTCCCGCCGATCCAGAATCTCAACTGGCTGCTCTGGATAGCTAAGAGTAGGGCCCACCACGATCTCTGAGTGATCCAATACGTGACTGGGATTTGCCACGTACCGTCTCAACTGCGACACGTGGAACACATCATGAACTCCCTCCAGCGTAGGCGGCAAATCTAGTCTATACGCCACGGCGCCGACCCTCTCAAGGATGCTGAAGGGTCCGACAAAACGTGGGCTAAGCTTTCCGCCTCCACCGAAGCGAATAGTGCCCCGCGTCGGAGAAATCCTCAGGAACACCAGATCTCCAACCTAGCACAAACAAGGTCTCATCACTTAATCTAAAACAAGCAATAACAAGCAAACACAAGAACAAAATCTAGATTCTAAGCTATACCTCGAACTCTAAAGGTCTCCGGTGGCTATCGGCCCAATGCCGCTGCCTGTCCTGCGCCACCCGAAGTCTATCTATAATGAGCTTGACCTTCTCCGATGCATCAACCACCATCTCCGGGCTAAGCAAAGCTCTCTCGCCTACATCATCCCATGATAATAGAGTGCGACACCTCCGTCCATATAACGTCTCGAATGGTGATATCTCGATACTTGCTTGGTAGCTGTTGTTGTAAGCAAACTCTATCAAGTGCAAGTGATCCTCCCAAGAGCCTCTAAAATCTAGAACACAAGTGCGAAGCATGTCCTCAAGTATCTGGATGGTCCTCTCTGACTGACCGTCTGTTTGTGGGTGATATGCACTACTAAACTTGATCTGGGTGCCCAAGCTAGCCTGCAGACTCCTCCAAAAATGTGAAGTAAAGCGACTATCCCGGTCTGATACTATGCTCACAAAAACTCCATGCAGTCTGACTATCTGGCGCACATATATCTCTACTAGTCTCTCCGTAGACGTACCCACTTTGAATGATAGAAAGTGGGCCAATTTGGTCAACCTATCTACGATGACCGACTGGAGCAATCCTTCTGGCCTCTGCCTCTCCGCCTTCACCTGCTGGCACACTAAGCATCGGGATACGAAGCGCGCTACCTCCTGCTTCATCCCATACCACCATACATGCTCTCTCAGATCTCTATACATCTTGTTGGCACCTGGATGCATAAAGTACTGGGATCGATGCGCCTCCTGAAGAACCTCCTCGTGCAATGACCCACTCGGCACACACAACCTGGTATCGTGCCGCAGTGATCCATCATCAGCAATGGTAAAGTCATCTGATAATCCAATCTGAACCTGCACCCTGATGCTCCTCAGGGACTCATCCTTAAACTGTGTAGCCCTGATTTGGTCTACCAACCCTGACTGAATCTGCAGTCCCCACATCTGTATCTCAACTCCAGGCACTATCACCTCAATGCCCAAGCTCTCTAGATCTGTCAGAAGATAACGATCTATAGTCAGGCATATAGCTACCGGATACCTGCTCAGCGCATTCGCAACTACGTTCGCCTTCCCTGGATGGTACTGCAATAATATGTCAAAGTCTTTCATCAACTCCAACCATCTTCTCTGCCTCATGTTCAGCTCTTTTTGGGTAAACACATACTTCAAGCTCTTATGGTCAGTGAAGATCTCCACACGCTCTTCGTATAAATAGTATTTCTACAACTTCAGATCAAAGATGACCGCTGCCAACTCCAAATCGTGGGTAGGGTAGTTCTTCTCGTGAGGACGTAATTGTCTAGAAGCATAGGCAATCACCCTCCCATTTTGCTGCAACACACAATCCAGTCCCTTCCCCGATGCATCACTATAGATAGTGAAACCTCCAGATCCTGATGGCAACGTCAACACTGGAGCTGTCATCAACCTCCTCTTCAGCTCATCAAAGGCGATCTGGCACTCCTCTGACCAAACAAACTCCACGTCCTTCCGGGTCAGCCTGGATAATGGCTCTGCAATCTAGGAAAAATCATGAACAAATCTCCTGTAGTAGCCTGCCAGTCCCAGGAAACTTCTGACCTCGGCTACTAAACTCGGAGCACTCCATGCCTCAACTGCCATGATCTTTCTCGGATCCACCGAGATCCCCTCTCCTGTCACCACATGACCAAGGAATTCAACCTTGTCAAGGAAGAACTCGCACTTCGAAAGCTTTCCATAAAGCTTCTCCTTCATGAGAGTCTCTAGCACTATCCTCAGATGCTCCTTGTGCTCCTCTGGGGTCTTCAAATACACCAAGATGTCATCTATAAACACCATCACAAACCTGTCAAGATGCTGGTGGAATACCTTGTTCATCAGATTAATGAATACTGCCGGGGCATTAGTTAACCCAAACGGCATCACCATAAACTCATACTGTCCATACCTGGTTCGAAAAGCTATCTTCGGTATATTCTCCCTCCTGACCTTCACCTGGTGGTAGCCTGTCCTCAGATCAATCCTGGAAAACACCCTCTCTCCACTCAACTGGTCAAAGAGATCATCAATATGCGGCAGCGGATACTTGTTCTTGATTGTGAGATTTTTCAGAGCACTGTAGTCGATACACATCCATATCGACCCATCCTTCTTTGGCACAAAAAGTACTGAAGTACCCCATGGAGAAGAACTAAATCTGATAAATTCCTTATCCTGAAGCTCATCCACCTGCTTCTTCAACTCTATCAGCTCACTGTTGCTGACTCTATAGATATGCTGGGATATCGGCTCTGCTCCTGGCACCAAGTCTATAGAGAACTCCATATCTCTGTTCGGAGGCAATCCTGGCAACTCCTCCGGAAATACATCCATATACTCCGCTATCAGTAGATGTAGCAACCTCGGCTCTACCACCAGGGCTCCGCAAAAGACTCCCTCTCTCTGCTCCGCTGCTCCTCTGGGAAACTTATACTCTGGTTCACCCAGCGGACTAAACAACACTCTGCCTCCACGACAATCTATACTAGCACAGTGCGTACTCAACCAATCCATCCCGAGTACAATATCGTAGCTCGAAAGTGGCATTACGAGTAGGCACACACTCAACTCCCGGCCTCCCAAGGTAACTCTTCGGTCTCTGCAGACATCACTGACTAGGATGATGCCACCCCCGGTCGTGATCTTGCAAAGTCTAGCTAAAGGTTCATCAACAAGATGGTGTCTAACAGCAAAAGATACAGACACAAAGCTATGGGAAGCACCAGAATCAAATAAAGCAAGTGATGGAATAGAATCAAGAAGAACAGAACCTGAGATCACATCACCAACGGGCTCGGCCTCGTCTACGGTCGGGGCAAAAGCTCGCCCTTGCTGTCCTCCTCGGTGCTGGTGCTGGTGCTGAGCAAACCTCTGCTACCGAGTCTGCAAAGGCTGTCCTCTCTGCTGTCCTGCAGGTGCTCTGGCTGGTCCCCTCTGAGCGGCTCCTCCACCCTGAGCTGTACGAGCAAGTGCTGAAGGACAATCCTTCAGCTGGTGATCTGCTGTGCCACATAACAAACATCTGCCCAGCCTCTTTCTGCAAATATTCCATCTGTGCCCCGACTTCCTACAAAAAGGGCAAATGATGGGCTGCCTCTGACCCTGCTGTTGTCCCTGCCTCTGCTGCTGGGACGCCTATTGGAAGGGCGCACGACCCTGACCCTGGTGCTGCTAAGCCTGCTGGAACGACCTCTTGGCTGGACCCGCACTGCTGCCTGCTCCGGAAGCATCTCTACTCCTCTTGGTCTTTAGCTCCAAGTCGTCCTCAGCCCTCTGAGCGTCGCTCACAATCTGCTCGAAGGTTGCCTCGCGGTCACTCCTAGTCAAGGACTTGACCGCCATGACCAAACCCTTGCGGAACTTCCATGCCTTCGCTGCCTCGGTCAAACCCTCAACAAATCTGCCTAGACGATAGAACTCCGCTGCATACTCGTCCACCAGCATGCTCCCCTGGACGAGTGCCTCGAACTGGCTCTCCAAAGTACTGAGAGGCACATCCGGGAAAAACTTCTTCTTGAAAAGCTTCTTGAAAGCCTCCTAAGTCAGTCCCGGTACTGCTATCCTTGTATCTGTGCGGTACCAAGTAAGGGAAAGATCGAACATCTGGCTGCCCGCTGCCTCAATCTGCATACTGGCTGGGATCAGTGCCAGCCTGAAGATGCCCTCAATATGCTCGATCCAGTCGTCCGCATACAGGATCCCCTCCGTACCCCAGAACTCCTTGGGCCGTATCCTCTGAAAGTCAATAATGGTGCCCGGCCTCGGATGCTGAGCCTGCTCTGCTTGTGGCTGGATCTGGGCCACTCTGTCTACCACCGTCATGGCCACCTGGTGAGCATTCTCAATACCCAACCTTATAACATCTGCCTGGCGGTGCTGCGCGTCCATCATCTCTCTGAAGAACGCAAACAGCTGCGTGGCATTAACTGGTACAGGCGGTGGTGGAGGAGGTACCACCGGAACAACTGGTGTAGCTCTCAGATCGATAGGAGTAAGAGGATCTCCGAGAGAAACGGATGCTCCCTCGACCGCAGAAGTGGTGAGTGAAGCGGTAGCGGCTGCCTGAAGTCGAGCAGGACGAGAGGTGGCAGACCTCTCGGTGGCAGTTGCTGGAACGGTGCGCTGAGACCGTGTCTTCAGAGTCATCCTGAACACAGATCAAAAAAAGTCAATACGGTGCAAGAAATGACATCATCAAGGAAGGACAGTAATATTGCAAAAGAAAACAATTTCAAAAAAAATGAAGATAACAAAAGAAATCAGGAAGGGTCCTAGTTGTGATTGAGCACACACTCTCTCAGCCTATATCCTATATCCTATTGCAGGTAGACCTAGAGACTAGACCTGCATACTAGACCAGGCATACTAGACCTGCATAGGCCGCCACCAAAAATATATCATGACCCACACCCGAAAAATCAGGCATGAGCCGTGGGTACATCCAGCCTATGCCGCAGAATCGGCGGTAGAATGCTGTAAATGTTCGTTCTAGGTCAGCAATCTATAACTCACAAAACCTGTCAATATAACCTCTCCAAAAGGAGGGCAACCACGCAATATATATATGACTCAATCACAATAACTAGGGGAAGAGTAAAAGCACGACAAGATAGCCCAAGGAAACAAGAACCAAAGAGAGCAATACAATAAACAAAATATACAGTCCAAGTCTACAACATCACAGAAGCAACAAAATAATAATACAGTAATCCAGAATATCAATTGGGAACAACCCAGGAAAACCCACCTAGCTAACTAGGGCGCTAACGGCGTCTCCTCGACGGGCTCCTCCTCAGTCTCCGGGTCATAACACTCCTCGACGCCCGGCTCGTAGAATATCGGGCAAAAATTCTAAAGATCCTCTGGAAAAAAATGCCCAGTCAGGACTGGAGCGAAGTACATAACTCTGAAAGCAACTCCAAATACATGGTAAGGTGTATATGATGAGCAATAGAAAAGTATACAAGATGCACAGGAAAATAAATACATGGTGGAGCAGATAAAGTAGCTACAATGTAAACTGGAGAACAATACAAGTAGTAGAGAAGTAACTGCATGTGAGAAAACAGGAATACTAGCTAAGTGCCTTGAGCACAAGTTCGTTATGTGATCGGCTTAGGTTGCACATGAATAATCTACGATAACTCCATTATGCGTGAGTTGTATAACCGACATACACATGAATACTGTTTGGCTTTGATCACATAACCAACTCCTACTCCCCTCCCCCACTAATACTCTTGGATCCAACCACGACACGCTACGTACATGATAAATAGCTCGCACACATGAAGGCGAGAGCACAAGAAGCACATGATAGCACATGAGAATCAATACCCGAAACATATGATGAAATACACGTGATAGAGTATCCGCTGAACACGGTAAGGGGGATAGCATCTCATGACGGGATCCACTAGTACTAGCTCGTGTAACAATGTGTCAGAATCAAGTATTACAGTTCTAGAACAGGTGATATAAACGCTATCATAAAATGGAAATAATCAGAGGTAGGTACTCGCCTGACGTCCTGAGCAACTGATGAGGATGGAGATCCGGACTGGCGTCAAAAGAACCTATTATGAAAAGCAAGATTAAATGGAGTTCTATGGATTTAAACTGATATAAAATTACTAGAAATAAGGTTCTAGGGTTATTCTAGGTCGAACGGGTCAAACCGATGAAATTATGGTCAAAAAGTCAACCCGGGGTCCAAAAAGTCAATCCTAGGTCAAAACTAGGTCAAACATTGACTTTTACGGTCAACGAGGACAATTATGGTCAATTATAGGTCAAACTAGGGTGCCCCTAAAATTCTAGGTCAAAACTAGCTCATTAAGCTAGTAAACCATCAAACTCGCATCCTCTAGATACCGAGATACCCTCGGTATCCAATACCTCGACCTAGACTACGCACCCCGCCTAAACCCTCTAAAACCTATGCTAGCACGCGTAATTATATACACATATACATATAAAAATAACTCTAAATCTATTCCTAGGCAATTGCTCAAAAACTCTGCTTCGATACTCAATACCTTGGGTATCTCAAGGTATTGAGATACCTTGATATCTCAAGGTATTGAGATATCCTCCAATACCTCTCTAACTACCCCTCTAGCAAACTATCTATGGATATACATATATTCCTAGTTAATAATCTAGGCTAGAATATATATATATATCTAACACATATACTTAAACACCTACGTATCTATATATATACATATCCACACACACACATATACATATATACCCTTACTCAAATATATATATATATATATATATATATATATATATATATATATATATATATATATATATATATATATATATATCTATGCATCTATCTAGCTATATGTATATATATCTATACATATAGATATATATCTAACTAACTATATATATATATATATATATACATACACATAGGCATATAGCTACATAACTATATACATATGCCCATAAACACATACATATATAACCATACATACTCATATATCTATCTATCTATCTATCTATCTATATATATATATATATATATATATATATATATATATATATATATATATATATATATCGCTACTAGCTGCTAGTGCCGCTGCTACACGTTGTTGCTGCTACAAATGCTGCTGGCTGCTGCTGTTAGTGCTGCATATGCTGCTGCTGCTGCTGCTATAGCGCACTGCAGCGCGCTCCCCCCTCGCTGCTTCGCTCTCTCACTTCACACCACACGCACACACAATCACACATACACACGACCACACACACATATATATATATACACCAACATATATACATATATATATCTACACACTATATATATACACACACACACTTATACATATATACTTACACACATATACACTTACGTATATAAGTACACACACACACACACTTATATATACAAACACACATATCTATATATATATATAAACACAAATATTTATATACACATACTCATATATACACACACACACACACACACACACACACACACACACACACACACACACACACACATATAGATATACAAACACATATTTATATAGATATATATAGACACACATACATATATAAACTCATATATATACATATATATAAACTCTAATACACAACACACACAACACACAACACTCACAACACTCACCAACGCACGCCCAACCACCCCAACACGCACAAATACATATATATATATAAAATACAATCCGAGAACTCTAGCACACACTTCCTAAAGCTAACCCAATGCGCGCACAAGCCCGAAACTAAGAACCCAAGTCGAAATGGCCATTCGGTCATTTCGACGAACACGTGGTGTGCGGTTCGCAAAACCTCCTGAAACGTACACCAAACCTACTCGATATCGGCCCAAAATTTATCTACGGGTCCTAATCGATGTCTAGATCCTAGAAAAAAATGCTAACTCGTCGATTCTAGGCCCGTGGCAAAAATGCGATGCACATAGAATCAACGACGACGAAAACCCTCAAAATGCCCGACACGCCCATTTCTCCGCGACACGACTTCACGTGTCCGAACGGAGACATGCACTAACCCTCAAGACACCTGACAACGTCTACCTAGGTTTGTCTAACCTAGGGTATCACCCAAAATTGGGCCAATCTCAGATTTCACCCGAAATTGACACAAAACCTAATGTTAAAGTCTCCAAACACAACCAAACTTGTTCTAACTTCCTCCCACGGGTAGCCTTAGGGTCTAAGAAAGTTCTAAAATACTAATTACACTATATTAGAGTAATTAGTAAGAGGAAAGTTATGGTTTACCTCTTGGGATTTGGAATCCCAAGGCCAAAGTCTCCAAACTCTTGAAATCACCTCCCTCAAGCTCCAAGCCTTCAAATCAAGCCTCCATACTAAGTCTAGGCTCTACACACCTAGTTTAGAGAAAAGTATAGGGTTAGAGTTCACACAAAAGAAAGAAATGGAAGAAGAAAAAGAAGAAATGACTTACTTACTTGAAGTTGGAAGAAGGAAAGAAGAAGAAGGAGAAGAATGGAGAAGAAGAAGAAGAATGAAGGAGTGAAGAAAAATAGGGGGGGGGGGCTGGTCGGGTCTGGAAGGGGGCCCGAGCAAGTGCAAGGAAGGGTTTACATAGTTGGAGAAAGACCAAAATGCCCTCTCCTTAAGTCATTCCAAGTGGGATTTGGGTTTGGGGTTCCAAAAGCACTCAAACTAACTCCCAATCTCTCCAACTAAATAAAATAAAATATAATAAATATTCTAAACCCAAAAATAGGTCTCACAAGGGTGTGGGTTGGGTCGGACATGGGTCCACTAGGGTCTGACACGGGTCCAGACTAGCCAAAACCCTAAAACAATCCATAGAAAAATAATACAATCAACAATTAAATATAAATATAATTAATTATAAATAATACACAATTTATCAAATAAAAATAAAAAATCCTATTTTCTAGAATCGGGTAGTGACAGGTCCCATATACACACCTTCCTATTGGACCAAATCCAACACCAAACAACCAACACTTAAAAGTCCTCAAACTAGCATATATAAGCAACCCTCTCCCATTTCCCAAGCCCTAGCTGCCCCTCCTCTTCTTTGAATGACAAAAATAGCCCCCCCTCCCCTTTTAATATCTTCTATTCCTCCTCTTCCATACCTATACCCTCACGAACTCCGAGCACCACCCCCAAGGTAGTCCTTGCACCCGAAAGACCCCATAGTAGATGAACCATGCTGCTGCTGTTTGCTGCTATTTGCAATGACCAAAACACTCCCAAAACATGATTTTATACTTTCATTTGAATTCTCCTAGAATAACATCAAGTGGGTTAAAGTTTGGAGTCGTTTGATACTCCAAAAGGTTCGTGTTGCGAGAAAGATTTCTGCCGTAATCGCATTCGTGTAAGTTTCTCAACTTGGATCATTTTCCTTTTTTTTATGAACAAAAACTTGTGTAAATCTTTTTTAATGATATATAGTGATTAGAAATATCCCCATGCATGATAAAACCATTTTTTATATGAAAAAACTACCCCGTGTTGATGTACAACCATGATACGGACACGTTGCACTATGGCTAGTTGCAGTTCAATAATTTTTGCCATATTTTATATGTAAAATAAAATTCCAGAAATTATCTTAATAATATTTCAGAATATTTAATGAATATTTTCATATTAAATAATATTTTTATGCCAATATGGTAGTTGCATGCACAAACTACATGTCGAAGTTGCCTAGAATAACTAGTTGTCGTCCGTAGAAACTTTTTGCATACGATGATGTTGGTTCGATTATATAATTATAAATAATTCCAAAAATTAATATATTAATATTTTATAATATAAAATATGATATGTTCATATTAAATTATCTTTTGATGCAAGTTGGGTAGTTGTATGCACAAACTGGTTGTCAAGTTGGGAAGATACCTAGTTGAAGTGCATAGAGACTCCTTCGCATGCATTAATGAAGTGGTAGTGTTTTTAGTTATTTACAAATATTTTCAAAGTAATAAACATATTTAATTTAGTATAATGTAATGGTAAGATTCTTGTTAGAGATGTTCCATGCACCTATAACTAGAATTAGAAGAAGATAGGTAATAATAAGTATAAATTAGATAATGCACTTATAATACTTCATAACCAAATAAATTAAAGTAATCCATATAATGTTAAATATTAATTTTGTGTTTGTATATGTGATATTGATTAGGCCTTGGACTAAGACTTGAGGGCAACTTCTGGACCGCAGACAAGATACCTTGCCAACTTGTATAGTTTATTTACATGCATGCTTTCCATTATTTTGTTTGTACATGTCTCCTTTTCTATGATGTACTTGCTGTCTTACCATGATTTATTTCTATGCATCTTATACCTTATATCACCTACTTTATCTAGTTATTTTTGTATACTTCCATGCATGAATTCGATAGTATTGGTTTCATAGTTGTATTTACTTGAGAAGCTTGACTTGTTCATGTATTCCTGATACTTGTATTTGACTTGACCTATCACCTTGTTGTCCCTCTCGATTGCTAGGTATGTACCGTGAAGCGATAGAGACATGTTATCCTTTCCTTCCTAGGAGTTGGCTATTGACCACTCTCTATCGCCAGGAACACACAGTGACGCGATAGAGACCCTCTATAGATTGCTAGGAACGCACCGTGATGCTCTCTATAGGAACGTTAGGCATGCACCGTGACGCGATTACAATTTTCTTTTAGCCACACCTAGTATCACTATTTTTGATCACTTGTCATCGCCTGTACTTTCTAATTATGTCATTGCCTCTTCCAGTTGCATATTTATTTTATTGTTACATATTGGCATATTTTTATTGTATCTTGCTATGTCCCCTGAGGACCTGGATCCAGATTTTGTCCCCAGGATATTGCTGAGTTGGGTTGGTGGAGTATATTGGTGGATGTTTGTTTCTTCGAAAATTTATGTATGACTATTTGATGCCTTCTTATCATTCTACTGCAGTTACTTTTGTTCCTAGATCATAGTAGTTGAGTTAGTGTTATGAATTTTTCTTATGGTTTTATATATTATTATATCATCTAGACAACTTATACGTGTTCAAAACGGACAAGAGTCTGGTTGAATACGTAGATCACATATTTACATATTTCAAGTCCTATATATTTTGGGACTGGGGCATGACATATTTTTGTTGTGACCCATGCAGGTCCAGTTAGCCATTTTGGTTATGTTATTGTACCGAGCGGGCCAACGAATATGATTAAATTTTAGTTACATCCACAACTAGGGTTATAGGATTCTCTAAGATCCTTCCAACATGATTGTTCTCATGTTATTCTTTTCAGCGTAATTGCATTCAGGTATTCTCGTCCTGTCATTTGACTGAACATTGCTTAATTGACCTCTGGATCGACTATTTTATGTATTTTGAAAATGTCTCATGGATTTGGTTAAGGGCAAGTTCAAGAAACAATATTTTATCCTTATATTACAAAATTAGGAGCTTTTGCTGTCAGAGGAAGACTGGCACAGTAGAACTTTAGATAACGGGATCACGGATGTATATATTTTTCAGATTTTACCTAGACTATATTCTTTGCATCTTGATTGACTTTTCTTGCTTATTTCATAAAAGTTGCTTGGAAATATCTCATGGATATAGTCGAAGACAAGTTCAATAACCTGTACTATCTGGCGAGGCAGCCGTGCACTGTAGCCATCCATGGAACAAGGAAGTTATTTGCAGCCAGATGGGCGCTGACATGGCAGTAACTTCATACGACATGATTATAGAGGTATATGGTTCTCGGGTTTTGCCTAGACTACATCCTATGTATCTCAGTTGGTTCAATATCATCGTTGGAATTTTTTTGTTATTTTTTGTCATGACCTGCATCCGGATGATCGTGCACGAGTACGTAGGTACATACAGTCTACGTCACAACATCGACGGTAGAACGCTGTCTAGATCAACAATACTATCTATCCACATCTCATAATATAATAATATAACCTGTTAATGATATCTCAACTTTATAAGGAGAAAAAGCTGATAATATAAAGTTAATATTAATACTCAATCACAAGAAATCTATAGGAGGATAAATAACACGATACAATAAAATAAGAAGTCATAATTCACAACACTACTAATCCTCAACATTAAACAATCTAAATAAGTCTACCAATAATCCATAAGTCTATGAGTACAAATAATATATCTCAAAGTCTAATATGCTGGAAACAAATCCAGTACTATAATGCTAATAAGAGATAACTAGGATAACTAGGGATACCGGCTAGGCCTCCCGGTAATCACTCATAAACTAAAGGGTCGAAAGATGCATCTGCTACCTCCTGCGGTTCATAATACGTCAGAAAACAAATCCTTCAAGTAATCGTCTAAAAAATATATCTAATCAGGATTGGAGCGAAGTACAACCTAATAACAGTTCAATTAATTGATAATGGCTATAAATAATAATAAAGAATATAATACAAGACGAGAATGCACTTAACATATATCATAGTAAGGTAGAAAGGAGAGACATATACTCTAGAGCAATACGGCATAATCAATACTCAATGAGATAGAATAAAGAGAAAAACTAATACTATACTACGTGTTTTGAAATATCATTCCAATATGTGTTTAACTAATAGTCAATAATCAATAAACAATATCCACAATAACACGAACACGATAGCATGACTCAATCCCTTAGGACTGGCTATCCACAATAATACAAGCACGATAATATGGCTCAATCCCTTAGGATTGGCTATCTATAATAATACAAGCACGATGGTATGGCTCAACCCCTTAGGATTGGCTATCCACAATAATACAATAGTAAGGCTCAATCCAATAGGATTGGCTATCCACAATAATGCAAGCACGATAGTACGACTAAATCCCTTAGGATTGGCTATCCACCATAATGCAATAGTACGACTCAATCCAATAGGACTGGCTATCCACAATAATGTAATATCCCAATCAAGTCACATCATGATATAAGAAATACAATATGGAGTCAATATATGAGCACGGTGTGGTGTACAATGAATGTGAGAACAATATATATATATCAGAACTAAGATCCATACAACTAGCCCGTGGAACCATCGTGTCGAGAATAAGGTAAAATATTACTAAATACTTGTATTATAGTAATTATCAAATAATGGAAACTATTAGAGAATGTACTCGCCTGAGGTCCAGAGCAATGAATGCAAATCGGTGTCCGAACTGGTATCACATTGACCTATATATGAAATATCAAGTTAAAAAAATATTTTGGAATTATAAACATGCTATACTAGCTTGATACTAGGTTTCTAAGTCATTACTAGGTAAAACTAGGTCGTACTAGGTCCATACCTTGACTCTAGGTTCATGCTAGTCTTACCTTGTTAATATCTAAGGTATACTAGTTAACACTAGTAAATACTAGCTATATTAACTAACACTAGCTAATACTCTTATCTTATATATATATATATATATATATATATATATATATATATATAACTCTAGTATAATACTTACTTATAGTATTTTAATCTATAACTTATATACCTAGCTACTACTACTACTTCAAGGTAAATCCATTGCCTTAACTAGACCCAATTACCTTGACTAATACCTCTAACCAACTTGTGGTATCATATATACATACTTTGGTTATATATATTCATATAGTATCTCAATCCTCTACTTGGTATCTACTTGGACACTTACCTACTAGTGCTATATATAACTCTTCTAACCTACTATTTACCCTTATCATTAGGGCCCAAAACTTGACACTCTAGATGTCAACACCACCTACTGTAGGCATGTATTTCTATCCACAGTTGATACTAACTTGATACTCATTCCACATTACTTAGCACACAACCTTCTACCCATTGATATACTTGGTAACCAAGACCCCTCAACATCTGGAACACACTTGATATTAGGAGGAATACACCTACACTTATAGCTCTAGGATACCAAAGATACTCATCTGTCCTTACATCCATATACCCTCCAGTCTGATACTTTGTTACCTCATGTGTGCCCTGCAATCACCTTCAGGTCTGAACCTCAAGTCCACTACCTGTGCACAAGCAATTGAACTTGGTGCATAAAAACCCAGGTAGCACAGGCTCCTCCAGAATGTCCAAATACCCAATTCCCACTGATACAAATCCCCACATGCCTGCACAATATCTCGACCTTCCCATTGTTGTTGCTCTTAATTTCCTTGCCTGTACACACCAAAAACACTTACACACTGATACACTATACCCGAGCCTCAACTGGATGCCTGCACCCCCCAAATACATAGACTACTAACTGAGCTCTTGCTCACTGCAGTTGTGCTACAACCTTGCCCCTTCCACTTGTATTTAGCCTCTGGGTTGTTGTTGCAGACCTGACTGCATCTGAGCAACTCAGGTTTCCCCCTCTCACTCACTAAAACAAGCACTAAAAAATAACAACTCACCTTCTACATGCTTGGACACATGCCATCTTCATACTGCAACCTTTCCAGGCTGCCTGCAGACATTTTGATCCTTCACCGTTGCTCGATCGAGTTGCTGTACCTGGAAACCCACTGTACACACTTATCATCCCCTCAACCTTGCTGTAGGTGTTGCAGTTTCTAGTTGCTGTTGCAAATCAACAATATGTACTGCCTGCAACCGAGTCCCCTTCCTGTACAATCACAACTGACTACACACACCAGTCATAGTGCAATCCCGATCCCCATAAATCCACACATTCACATAAACATAAGCCCCTTATATATATATATATATATATATATATATATATATATAATACACTAATGAGAACACCCTCATCTGATCAGTTATGACTGATACTCAGAGTATCAATCCTTAACTCCATGCCCCTCCCTATTGACACACCAAGGAGCAGACCTACACCTGACTGCAAGTTGTTGCAACTGCAACTTCTCACTTGCCTGCACCCCATGCACCCCAGTGCTCTCACTCTCATAGGTTACTCCCATCCACACCCAACACTTAAGCACCACAACCCAGTATGCCCATACACACTAACACAACTACACATATATATACCTATGTATGCGTTTGTGATACTATAGTTAGAACACATTCAAATCCACTTATCAAATGCATTGTGGGCAACCAAGACACTCTTGATACACTTGAGACTCACCTGCACACTATGATACACTAGCTCTCCTACCCACATACATGTATCCACACACTCAATACTAATGCATCAAACATGTATATATATATATATATATATATATATATATATATATATATATATATATATATATAAACATATATAACATATATAACAACAACACTAATCTCAATTCTAATCATACCAAGTTCTCATACAAACATTCTATTGACAAATCTCCAAACACTTGGTGTGCAACTCTTGTATCACACAATAACTCATGATACGTCCGTGATACGCCCTCACAACTCAACGATACACTCCCCAAGCCCCATTAACACAACAAATACACTAAATATAGTATATAAACTATATATATTTATAAAATATCTCATTTTTAATTTTATTTTAGTTAATTATTTTGAATAATAAAATAAATATAATAAGATAGGTATTTGTACCCATGGTAGTATATAGAAATGTAGCTAATAATACAATAGAAATAAATAAAATTTTGTACGTAAATAAACAAATTTAAATAATATAAACAAAAAAGCAAATAAAAAGAACAAAAATAATGATATTAATAATAAAATTGAAAGAGGAAATAAAATAAAATAAAGTAAAAGAAAAGAATAAAAGGAAAAAAAACCAAAACCCTAGCTCTACCCGACCCAGGTTCCCCCTGCGCGGAGCAGACTTTTCCATCGCTCTCCTCTTCATATATATATATATATATATATATATATATATATATATATATATATATATATATATACACACACACACACACGTAAGACTCAAACCTTAACCCTAGACTCTACCCCCCGACCAATGCCGCCCGTGCCCGACGACCCCCTGGCCATCGCCATAAGCACCAACGTTGTCGCACAAGTAGACGCGCGAATGCCATCACCGTCGCTGGACAAAGCAGCAACACACCCGCACAGCACATCAACCCGAACCCCCCTCTTCATGTTGATGTTTCTCCCTCGTTTTTCGATCATTTTTTGATCCACTTTCTCTGGTATTCTCACAACCTTACCCTCTTCGAATACCATCAATTAGTTTTAATTAAATCGATTTTAATTCAATAAAAAATCACATCAAAAACTAAGAATTTTTTTTCCAAAAATAGGACTTAAACTCAGTCAAAAGACCTTATTTAGAAGACCAATTTCTTCAAAATAATTGAATAAAAATTTCTTTTTCTTTTTCTAATACATAGACTATATGACCAGGATTAAGACTATGTAATTACTTTGAAATAACTGCTATTAATCCTATGTGAAAATCTAGTTTAAAATTATAAAAAATAGTTTTTAAAATAATAAAAAACTTGCTATACGGAGTGCATTCCACCAAACTAGGCCGCCTTGTCGTATACCAATTTCTCCGAAAGACGCATATGATATATCCTGGCGTGTGAGATTTTGCAGAAGTTGATTTGGACGTGTGTGCGCGCTGAAATCAACCCGTATTCGTAAAAAGTCTCCTGTATCGATATTTTATAAATTATCTTATTAGTTTTTGTATGCTCGTCGGATCACAACAAAACTTGCGCCACTGGACTCGTAGCTTTTTACCTGTCTTGTGACCTGAGTTTCGATCGATTCTGAGTCAGTCGACGAATCATCTTTTTGTGGGCCCCACGATTCGACTTGACAAACGATTTTGTGATCAGCTCGCCGGAATCCAAAACTGAATATACCGTTGAGTTCGTATCATCGCTTAGGATTTATTTTACTTTTAATTTGTCCTATTTAGAGACCTTTATCCTTGGCACATGTTTTGGTGCAAAGTGGCCCACATGTGGACCCGTTTTGACCCAAAATGACTATTTTACCCGCTGTGTTCAAATTAGACGAAATGATAGTATTTTTTTAACTATCTCGCATATTCCGAGACCTTGGTAATGTCTATTTCAGCATCCAGAGATGTTTGTTTAGCTTTCGTATTTCCTGGTTTGTTGTACTTATTGTCTTGCGTTATTTCAGTACCAAACCATTGCCAGACAAGTATACCTTGCCACGACTACTGCTTATTTACATTCATTTATGCATATTTTATTTCTGTTATTTATCTCCTTATTTCCTTATGTTATTAAATTATGCATCCAAGAAGACTTGGGTGCAAGGACGAGATGCGTCGTTATTTGTCAATTTATTTATATTATGCATATTGACTTAGAGTTAAGAGACTATCCCATGATTTTGAGACATCATTATGTTTCATTTGGCCATGACACAGGTGTTACATGAGATAGGTGTCTCATATATATCACAGACTTGCGTATTGACTGATCATCATTAACTACTCTAAACCAATAAATAAGTCTGACAAGAGTGTTGGTTGGGTCTGACAGGGGTCCACTAGGGTCTGACAGGGGTCCAAGCTAGCCAAAACCCTAAAATAACTAATAAAAATAAGTACAACCAACTAATTAAATATTAATACAAATATTTATGACCAATACATAATTAACCAAATAAAAATAAAAAATACCCTGTCCTGAAAATGGGGTAGTGACAAGCCTATCCTCCTTAGAAAATTTTGCCCTCAAAATTTAAAGTCAATGTAAAACCCCTAATTCTAAAAACCGTATTAATTATTTATTTATAATAGTTATGAGCTAAATAGAGGAAATATATTTTATTTAATTTTTATTTGAGGTGTTTGTATATTTAGAGAATTTATGGAGCCATTATAAATTTTTTCTAATTTATTCCATGAAGGAGACCCTTTGGACTGTTGTTAGCTTGATGGTATGCACAAATATAATTTTTAAAATTTTTTATGTATATAAATATATACATAATTAATTAGAAAAGAAATTCCTATTTGATCTCAAACCGAAACCCAAACCCGCTTAAAACCATTAACCGTTTAACCCCTACCCGGACCCGTTAGGAGAAGAGAAATATCAACAGCAGCAGTAGCAAAAACCAACTTTCCTTTCCTTTCTTCGCGCGTGTGAGCCTTCTCATTCCACCGCTTCTTATCTCTATTATTACTAAACTCTCCTCAACCAAAACCAAACCAAAGAAAGAAAGAAACAGTAGCGGTTGTAGTTTCTTAAACCACTAAATTACTCCACCGCCTCTTATCTATATATATATATATTGCAAACTCTCCCAAACCCTAACCCCACTTCTTACACCAAACATAACACCGTTTTGAACTCGTGCACTATACAGAATTCTTGCTCGACAAATATACCTTGCCATTGTACTAATATTTATATTCTATATGATGCATGCATAATTTATTTCTGCTTATTTAGTTCATTTATTTTAGCTGCTATATAAATTGCGCGTCCAAGGAAGCTTGGGTGCAATAACGGTGTCGTCGTATTCTATTTTTAATTATATATATGCATTGGACCTACTTTTTGAGACTACCCCATTATTATGGAGCATCATCAGGTTCATTGGCCGTGACACAGCTGTTACACGAGTGTGAGTCTCATATAGATCATGGACTGCGTACTGTGTTATCCTCCTGTACGTGTGGGCCGTGCGTTAGGGATAGCTGCTGATAGAAACTTTGTACGCTAGAAGACTTAGCCGTTATTAGTAGTCATGGACATAGCCTATCGTAGTACGGTAGTCCAATCCTTGTCCTTGTTTGGTTGTAGGGTTGGGCTATTGTACTAAAAATAGGCTATGAACCAAATTGTGTCATGGATGTGACATGCTTAGAGCATGGGGTGGGGAGAACAACAAGTAAGGCATTTGGGCTCCTTTGTACTTTTTCCTTCTGTAACCCGGAAGCTCCACTGGAGATACGGGTGGTGATGAACCCTATATATTACATGGCGGCCTCTGTCGTTCAAAAGACGACATGCTTTGTAGGCCTCTGATTCTCCGAGAGAGTCATGCCAATCCCATTTTTGGCTAGATAGCCTACTTGGTGGAAAGTTGTTCTCAAATTATATTCACTTAGACGGTTAGGCGACCCACTGGATGTTTACTTTTTATTACTTTATTGGCATATTATTATGTATCTTGTTACATCTCTCTGAGGATCTGGTCCCTTTCCAGATATAGACGAGCATGATTATCCGTAGGAGTACAGACCTGGACCTGACGCTACTTATCAGACTGAGGAGGTCTTACCTTCGGAGTATTTGTGATTTATTACCGCTGTTTAGAGATCCTTGTTGCTACTTCAGTATAGTCGTTTTGTAGTGGATTTGTTTCCACCTGACTATCAGACTTGATACTCATCTTTGATATTCAGTTATTATTCAGCTCTTTATTCCTACTTATTATTTGTGCTGTGGATGAGATATAGATTGTGTGTGACTTGTTGTGACAGTATATTACCACTGGTGGATTGTATATTCATGTAGAACGTACGTGTGTATATGGTTTCCATATATTGGAGTTCGTATACATACGGCTGGGCGTGTTACGTATTCCTAGTCCTACGTATTTTTGGACTGGGGCATGACAGTCAATCGTAATTCTTCTAGGTCAAACCCCCAACAATCACAGTCAAGAAATTCTACCTAAACAACATGCAAGATCATGGTCCTACTGGTCGTGCTATCACAGTCTCAATCAGGGTCACTACACTATCTACCACAACGCAAAAGAAACGTCTAACATATACTAATGAAGCATACCACAAGGAATGGAAAAGGACAGAAAGAAGAACAAAAAAAGACAGACCTGCTAACCCGACACCCGTAGCATCGGCCTCCTTGACCGTCAATGCAAAAGCCCTGTCCTGCTGGGGTATCTCCCTCTGCTGGTGCAGGGAATGATGCTGTGCCACAGGTGGCCTACCTCCACCTCTTCGATCATGTGCTCTACCAAATGGAGGTGCAGTAGGGAAATCTTGCATCTGGTGAGCAGCGGATCCACAGAACAAACACACCTTTAGCCTCCTCCTACAAACATCCCAAGTGTGTCCTGCCTTCCTACAGTAGGCACAAGTGGGCACTCTCTGATCCTAACTCTGCTCCGCTGTCTTCTGCCCATAGGGAGGCTTAGCCGGTCCTGCACTACCACTCGTACTACCTGAATCACCCCTGCCTCTCTTGGACTTGAGCTCCAAGTCATCCTCTGCCCTCCGAGCGTCCCCTACGATCTGCTCGAAAGTTGCCTCACGGTCACTCCTAGTCAAAGACTTGACCGCCATGACCAAGCCCTTACGAATATTCTCGCCTTTGCTGCCTCACTCAAGCCCTCCATAAATCTGTCCAAACGACAGAACTTTGCTGCGCA
This sequence comes from Iris macrosiphon, assembly GCA_036927795.1. NCBI lineage: Eukaryota > Viridiplantae > Streptophyta > Magnoliopsida > Asparagales > Iridaceae > Iris > Iris macrosiphon. The sequence goes on from JAYESA010000009.1 coordinate 171,789,180, forward strand.
CTCGTCCACTAGCATGCTTCCCTGGACGAGTGCCTCAAACTGGCTCTCCAAAGCACTGAGAGCCACATCTGAAAAAACTTCTCCTTAAAAAGCCTCTTGAAAGCCTCCCAAGTAAGCCCTGGTACCGCGATCCTCATATCAGTACGATACCACGTCAAAGCGAGGTCGAACATCTGACTGCCCGCTGCCTCTATCTGCATGCTGTCTAAAATCTGTGCCAGCCAAAAAATCCCCTCAATCTGCTCTATCCAGTCATCCGTGTACAGGATCCCTTATGTATCCCAGAACTCCTTGGGCCGCATTCTCTGGAAGTCAATTATGTGCTGTCCAAACTCGAATGTTGAGTCTGATCTGCCTGTGACTGGAACTGTGCCACTCTATCCACTGCCGTCATGGCCACGTGGTGGGCATTCTCAATGCCCAGCCTCATCACATCCACCTGACGGTGCTGTGCGTCCATCATCTCCCTGAAGAACGTAAACAACTGTACGGCGTCTACTGGTGTAGGAGGTGGTAGAGGCACCACCAGAATGACTGGGGTAGTCCTCAGATCGACAAGTAGAGGAGAATCCTCGAGAGAAGCATATGCTCCCTCAACCGCAGGAGTGGTGAGTGGAGCGATAGCAGCTGCCTGAATATAAGCTGGACGAGAGGTGGCAGACCTCTCGGTTGCAACTGCTGGGACGGTACGATGGGATCGTGTCTTCGGAGGCATCCTGAACACAGATCAAAAGAAGTCAATACGGCACAAGATACAATATCATCAAGGAAGGACAAAAATATTTCAAAAGAAGCAATTTCAGAATAATTAGAAAAAATAAATATTAGATTAGAATTGTTCCTAGTCGTGATTGAGTACACTCTCATCCTAGATCCTATATCCTAGAGCAGGCTCGCAGTAGTACAACTAAATCATTGTACTACCACGACATCGCACTAATTATGAAGCTCGAGACCTGCGTGGGCCACGACCAAAAATGTGTCACGTCCCACACCCAAAAATCGGGCATGAGTCGTGGGTACGTCCAGCCTACGCCGTAGCATCGGCGGTAGAATGTTGTCTAGGTCTACTATCTAGCTAACAATCTCACACAATCAATATAAGTACCTGCCAAGATCTTAACTCCAAACGGAGGAGCAATATGATAAAGATAATACAAATACTCAATCATGATCTAAGCACGATAAGATTACACAGAAGTCTAACAACTACAAAGTGTAAACAACAACTGCAACTAAAACAACAACAATAATAATAATACAATAAATCCAGAATCAAATACAATACAAAGTCTCAACCAAAAACTGAGGACAAATCCGGTACCAAAAGCTAATAAATACAACTGAGGTCCTAGTAATCCCGGCTACCAATCCAGAAATCACTCCTGAACTAGGGGGTCCTTGTCTGTACCATCGACAGGCTGAGGTCCATAAAATATCGGACACTAATCTTCTAGATCCTCTGAAAAATATATCCAGTCAGGATTGGAGCAAGTACACCTCTAACAGCAGTTTCAGTTAAATGATAAAAATTATAAAACAGTTGTTGCAAGTAGCACAAGGTGAAGGAAATAAAGTATGAACAAGAATATATATATATATATATATATATATATATATATATATATATATATATATATATATATATATATATATATATATATATATATATATATATATATATATATATATATATATATATATATCACAGATGCATAAAGGTAAAAATGCATGAAAATCAGAAGCAAGATAATAATGATTACAAGATACAAGAAATCTAAACTAAGAGCAAGTGTGTGCACAAGAACGTGTAGTGAGTCCAGCAAGAATAAATATAATGAGTCCAGTCCAGAAAGTATAAGTGAGACAAGTCAAGAAGTGTAAGTGAGTCTATACTAGAAAGAATGAACTCGTGTCTCTGAAATACCTGTTTTGACATGTAAACTGCTAGGGGGTAAGTATGGCTCACCTCACACTGGGTGTGCGGCTGCTATCATTTCAGATTAGACCAGAGGAAGTAATTCTAGTAATTCCAGATTTGGAAATATTTATATGTCTACTCGAGTATTTTCTCGTCTCGACTAGTACAAGTGAATCCAAGGCTTGACACATAAATCAAGTATGAGTCCAGCCAGAAATATGAGTGATACCTGTAGTGAGTCCTGATGTGATGCCAGTAGGTGATTCCAGAAATAGAGGTCAGAAACATGAAATATACGCGTCTCAAGTGAATGAATCCAGAAATACTAGTCAGTATCATGCTAGAAAAATCAGATAATACTATACTAGAAGCTGAATCATAATAATTATCAGATAATAAAAACTATAAGAGAATGTACTCGCCTGACGTCCTGATCAACTGGCAAGGATTGAGGTCCGAACTGGCATCGCGAAGATCTATGCGAAAAGCAAGATTAAACGGAGTTCTAATGAGTTAAACAGATATAAAATAACTAAAAATAAATTTTTAGGGTTATTCTAGGTCAAACGGGTCAAACTGGTAAAATCCGGGTCAAAAAGTCAACCCAGGGTCCAAAAAGTCAACTATGGTTCAAAATTAGGTCAAAAGTTGACTTTGGCGGTCAATCGGGGCAACTACGGTCAACTCTAGGTCAAACTAGGGTGCCCCTAAAATTCTAGGTCAAAACTAGGTTATTAAGCTAGTAAACCCTCAAACTCGCCTCCTTGAGATACCGGGATACCCTCGGTATCCGATACCTCAACCTACGCTATACACCCCGTCTATACCAACTAACATATATACTAGCACGTATATATATATATATATATATATATATATATATATATATATATATATATATATATATATATATATAAACCCAACTCTAACCTTAATCATAGGCAAAAACCCAATACCTCGCCCCGATACCCAATACTTTGAGTATCTCAAGGTATTGAGATACCTCGCCTAACCTCTCTAACTCTAACTAACTAGCTAACTGTCTATATATATACTACTATATATATATATATATATATATATATATAACCTAGTATTTAGGCTATACCTCAATACCTTCAATACCCCTATACCTCAATACCTTGGTATCTCAAGGTATTGAGATACCTTACCATACCCTTTTCACCATCTAACCTATATATATACCTATCTATACTAGTATACTTATATATATATATATATATATATATATATATATATATATATATATATATATATATATATATATATATATATATATATACAATGTATCTAGCTATATAGATATATGTATCTATATACATATCTATATATATATATATATATATATATATATATGCCTACACACACACACACACACACACACACACACACACACACACACGCACACATATATATATATATATATATATATATATATATATATATATATATATATATATATATATATCTTACTCTAATCTCTGCTGCTACTCCTACTTACTGCTGCTGCTGCTACCACCTAATGTTACTGCCGCTGCTGCTCCTACTGCTACTGCTACTGCTGCTGATGCTCCCAATGCTGCTGCTGCTGCTACCTAAGGCTGTTGCTGCTGCTATATCTACTTTGCTGCTGCTGCTGCTGCTCTACTTGTCTCCCTCATCTCTCTATCTCACCTAATCACTCACCTAAATATATATATCTACGCACACACACACATACATATATATATATAAACACACCAACAAACATATATATATATATATATATATATATATATATATATATATATATATATATATATATATATAAACACTAACAAACACACACACACACACACACACACATATATATATATATATATATATATATATATATATATATATATATATATATATACTCATACACACACTCACAAACACACACTCACACAAACACGCACTAACACACACTCAAACACACCTATACACAAACATACTACACTCACACATACTACACACTACTCACTCAACACTCACACACACACACACACACACACACACACACACACACACATATATATATATATATATATATATATATATATATATATATATATATATATATATATATATATATATATATATCCACACTCACACACACACTCACAAACACACACTCACACTCACACACTCTCACACACACTAACACACACACAAACACACTCATAACTAGGTTCATCTACCTAGGTCTGTCTACCTAGGACACGTACTTACCCTCAAGACACTCAAGCATGTCTACCTAGGTCCGTCTAACCTAGGGCAACACACAAAATTGGGCCAATCTCGGATTTCATCCAAAATTGACACAAAACCTAATGCTAAAGTCTCCAAACCTATCCAAACAAGTTCTAACCTTCTCCCATGGATAGCTCTAAGGTCTAGGAAGATTCTAAACTACTAATAACACTATATTAAAGCAATCACTAAGGGAAAAGTTAGGGTTTACCTCTTGGGAGTTGAAATTCCAAGGCCAAAGTCTCCAAAATCCCTAGAAATCACCACTCTCAATCCTCCAAGCCTCCAAGCCTCCAAGCCAAGTCTCTACACCAAGTCTAGGCTCTACACACCTAGGTTAGGGGAAAATGAAGGGTTAGGGTTTGTATTTATGGGAGAAATAAATGAAGTAAGAGAAGAAAAGTGTGAAAAGTTACTTGGAATTGAAGAAGAAAATAGAAGAAGTGAAGAAAGAGAGTGGAGAGGAGAAAATAAAGAAGAAGAATGAAAATGAAAGGGGGAAAAGGGGCCGGCCATGACAAGAAATAGGGTTAGGGTTTGAGTTAGGGTTAGGTACAAAGACCAAAATGCCCCTAAATTAAGTCATCCAAAATATGATTTGGATTTGGGGTTCCAAATGCACTCTAATTAATTCCTAATCACTCCAACTAACTAATTAAAATATAATTAACTACTCTAAACCAATAAATAAGTCTGACAAGGGTGTTGGTTGGGTCTGACAGGGGTCCACTAGGGTCTGACATGGGTCCTGGCTAGCCAAAACCCTAAAATAACTAATAAAAATAAGTACAACCAACTAATTAAATATTAATACAAATATTTATGATCAATACACAATTAACCAAATAAAAATAAAAAATACCCTGCCCTGGAAATGTGGTAGTGACAAAAAGTATAGGGAATTTTACAAGCATTGACATGATGCACATGTATATTTTCCTCTTTCAGAGCAGAATCTACCTCCTGGCACAATTTTCTTTTTCAGAGTGAAATAGCCATCGAGCACTCTTTTCCAAGTCCTGACGAATTTTGGGAGTTGGCATACTTTTTCTCTTTCAGAGTGAGAACTATGCACGTATTTTAGTTTTCTTCGCTATTCATTGTTGTTTGTGCGCACATTACAACTTTTTTTACTGGAAGTTGAGAATTTATCATGCACAAATAACATGCTTTTCTGTGCAGTGAGCATACTGGCTGCTTCTTTCATGATGGAAATGGAAGGATATCATAAATCATGTTATTCGTGTTCAACAAACATATTATCCCAAAGACTGTTTGTTGTTTTCAAACCTAGCTCGCTGTGACCACTCCCCTAACATGGCCGCCATATTGATTACAGGGTTGGGATCAAAATCCCAATCGAAACCTCTACCGATGGGCATCCACATGGCAGAGGGGGCTCGTGCATATTTTTAACAAATTTATGCATGTCCAGCTCTGTGTTGCAAACTTCCTTGTTATCCATCAGTATGGATTCTTTTTCATGTATTGAGGTTTGTACTAAGGAGCGAAGATATGGAGATGTCTCTGTGATAGATCTCCATCAGATGTAATCACAATTTTAGAATACAAATTCAGATGTAATAGATTTTTTATCATATGTAATTATGATTTAAACACCAACAAAATCTTAGATTGATTTTGTTTTGCTGTCGCGTATTATTGACTGATTAATTTCCACCATAATCAAGAAGAAAGGAAGAATTAACTCTGCATATTGGACTCTGTACGACTATGCATTCTTTTCTGTTAACTGGCTAGCATGCATATTATGCAACCATACCCGTAGCGTATATGGGAGCCCTTAAAAAAATACGTAGAATCCCAACAGCCGTGCTTTTGGTTTTGTGTTTAGCTTTTCACTCGGGAAAACAAACCATCACCTCCCCTCTTTTTGGATCATGCATGGGAATTCGAACCATTATTTTCCCTATAAATACTTGAGTTGTTTACTCAATTCTTAATTCCTCATACAAACTTGCTTTTTCCCAATGGCCTCTAAGGATGCTTCGAAGAAGAGGGCAAGGGAAACTGATGAGGCGACTATTTCCTCCTTGGTCGAGGCTAACTCCAACAGTGTTTCTACCACTCCTGTGCTGCTCCCTGCCCTGAGCAAGGATTTTCTAAATTATATATTTTCCATTCATCTCTTTCATTTCATGCATTTAGGGTTTACTTTAACTTTCTTGCAATGCTTGCTGAGGAGGAGAAAGAAGTGTCTCTTGCACAACTATGCAAGACAAAAATCTTCTTGAACCTCATTGGTCATTCATTGGATGAACTTACCCAGCCCCAGTCTGAATTCAATAATCTCCATGCTCCTTATGCTGGCTTGGGGAGACAAGAGGAGCATGCTAGAGTAGAAGCCTTTCATTGACTATTTGCATCTTCGGGCGTCCGTACTCTGCATGATCTTGTGACTTTTGTAAATGATAGTGATTCAGAGGACTCTGATTCCTTCTCTCCCTAAAATTTGTGCTATTTTTTTCTTTTCCCACCTTTTTATCAATGAAGAACCTTTTCTTTCTGTTTTATTTCTTTTGTGCATAAATTTATCCTTAAACCCTTGAAAAAGAAACTTCTCATACAACAACACTTAGATGAAATAAGTAAAAGTCTACACATACAATATATAAGATCGTACTGAGACCAATTGGGGAGTGTTGACTGAATGATAACTAAGGGAGAAGACCCTAAGAAAGTCACAAATATTCAAGCATTGAAATGACTTAGTAGAATTTTGTGGACCTATTATCCATTGTGTATCTAATATTAGATACATATAATAAGTTAAATAAATATAAGAAGTTAAACTGAATAACACTATCAGAGGTAATATGGACGTGATAGGTTTTTAGATCCGGACCCCATTGATGATATCTACTCAGAGGTAATATGGACATGGTAGAATATATTTTTGTGGGGGTAATTTGGTGGACTCGATATCCATGGTGTACTTGTACTGGGTACGGATAATCAAGTTTGAAGGTGAAACGCTATCAGAGGTAATATGAATGTGATAGGCTTTTCGATTAAGACCCCATTGGATATATATGCTCAAAGGTGATATGGTCATGGCAGAGTATAACTCTGTGGGGACTAATTTTTATAAAAAAATAATACAGATGTAATGTAGATATGACTGTTTTCTTTTAGGATTCTATTATACTGGGAAAAAAAAATGAAGAGGGATAGTTAAGAGGTGATATATTCGTGAAATAGGGATTAGAAATAGGATATCCTTTGAACGACTGGGTTCCAAGAATACGATAATTTGCTTGAGAGAATTTTGCTTTGGGGGATCTCAACGAGAATGTTTCATAAGATCTAGGAATTATTTTGTTGGAAAATTTTGAGGACCTATTACCTATAATGTATTCAAGGCTATTGAATACAGATAATAGTTCGAGGTGACAAAGAGTTTCTCTGACTCTTTTGGGGATTATCATTGGATATAAAATTGTTTAACCACAATATGAAAGAGAAATTTTGAGGTGGATCCATTATCCATAACGTATCCAAGACTCTTGGATATTAATAAAGGATTTTAAATGTATGCTATTGGGGAATAAATATTAAAGTGTACATTTACATTGCTGGGGATAACAAAAAGTAAATACAAATACTGTATATTTACAGATGACCTGCCGGAGATGAAAAGTATAAGCCTAGCTTAGATATAGTACTTTTTAAGGATTTTTTTGTTGATTGACATCATTATTAAATCTTCATTTGGCTTTGCGAGTCGATATGTACCATTGGAATACACTGGTTCTATGACGAAAGAGCCCTCCCATTTGGCTTAAAATTTTTCTTTGCTTTTGTGCGTCCTGATCATTGACCTTCTCACTGTCAGGACAAGATCACCGACTTAGAATATTCTTTCTTTCACTTTTCTGTTGAAAGCTCTGGAGATGCGTGCTTGATATAGCTCAATGCGATATTGGGCTTGCAAATGTTTCTCATCTAATGCTTCTAACTCTTGAATTCGAATGCGATCATTATTTTCGACGGTTAGCTCGTTAGCGAGAGCTATTTTGAGGGAACGAATCTGGATTTTTAGAGGAAGAACTGTCTAATACCCATAGACCAGAGAATATAGCATACTGCTAGTAGGAATCTGTACCCTCATTCGGTAAGCCCATAAGAATTCTCTAAGCTTCTCATTCCAATCGCGCTTGTTAGACGAAACAAACTTCTTGAGGATCTTGATTATAGTTTTGTTGAAGGCTTCTGCTAAGCCATTGGCTGTAGGATTATATACTGTAGATGCTATATTTTGGATCCGATTCTTATCGTAGAACCGATAGAATGCTTGGCTAGCAAACTGAGGTCCACTATCATGAATTATCCTCAGAGGAATACTAAACATGTAGATAATATGAAGTTTGATGAAGCTAATCACATTGGATGTCTTCACTTTGATAAGCGGCATTGCTTTCGCCCACTTGAAGAAATAATTGATTATTGCTAGAATAAACCGATAACCTCTGGACGAAGGTGGGCTAATAGGGCCAATGATGTCCATTCCCCAATCTTTGAAAAGCCAAGATACAGCCGTAGGGTGTTGGAACTCTGACGACTGGTGTATAAAGTTGGCATAAATTTGGCAGGCTCTGAACTTACGAGCTTAATCTATAATATCTGCTACCATGGAGGGCCAGTAATAACCCAGCCTTCTGTGTCTGTTCTATAATTTAGGACCTAACTGATGTTCTCCATAAGTACCATCGTGAGCTTCACGATGCTTCCTCTTGCTTCAATATCTAAAAGGCATCGCAGCAGGAGCCCATCATATGAATGACGATACAACATTTTAGATGCTGCATCAACCGACGAGCATCTTTTAACAGAAGTAGCTTCTTTCGGATCGTCTGGAAGAATTTTATAGGTTGCATAGTCTATAAAAGGAAACCTCCAGTCTTCAGAATTTGGAATTGACTTCACCTCAAAGCTGTGTTCAATTTGCAGATTGTTCTTAGCATATAACAACTCTCGGCCCGTCATTGTGATCAAAAGTTGTCTTCTCAACATAGTGGCCAATAAAATTGCTAACCTAGCGAGAGCGTCTGCTTCCATATTTTATAGTCGAGGCGCGTCTGCTTCTATATTTATAGTCGAGGCACATACTCAATAAAGAATCCAATGAAGGTTAAACTAAATCAATCGCAGCCTGATGATAGGGTATAAGGTCTTCATGACGAACTTCATATTCCTCTCTAATCTGATTGACTATCAGCTTAGAGTCTCCATAGGCTTCAAGATACTCTACATCCAATTATTTAGCAAACTTGAGACCAATAAGCAAAGCTTTGTATTCTGCCACGTTGTTAGAATAAGTTTCTCTAAGAGAGTATGCATGATGTATCAACAATTTGTCAGAAGAAATGAGAACTATCCCAACTTCGGCGATGATATTGCCCTTAGGACCTGTTCTTGATACACCATCATAGATTATTTGCCAAGTATTGTCACCTATTTCTATATTAGACTCTAATACTTCGTCTACAATGTCATCATATATCTTAGAGGTCCCCGATACTAGATAAGCAACTAAGAAATCGGCTAATGCTTGACCTTTTACTCCTTTTGTGGGACATATACCATGTCGTAAGGCGATAACATCATTGCCCATGTAGCCAAGCGAGAGTTGATTATACTTGGTTTAGTCATCAGCACCCGGAGGGAATTCACTCTGGATATGACATAACTGTTTGACCGGTTACATAATGACGTATCTTTTGAATGACAAACACCAAGGCGAGATATTCTTTCTCCACTGGATTATACCTATGCTCAGTACCAACCATCATGCGACTGAGATAATATATCTCCTACTCATGATCCTCACTACTCTTCTGTGCAAGAAGAGCTCCGAAGGAATGATCTATTGCTCGAACATACAATAAGAAGGGTCTTCCTATAATCGAAGCCCCAAAAATTGGAGGGTTAGTTAGATACTGTTTGATGTCATCGAAAGCTCGCTTGCATGCTTCGTTCCAAATAAATGTTACGCCTTTCTTCATCAGTTGAGTGAATGGCCGACATCGACCTGAGAGGTTTGATATGAATCTCCAGATATACGCCAATCGACCTTGCAGTCTATAAAGATCCTTAATGTTACGTGGAGGTCGTATTTCGAGGATAGCTTTAACTTTGCCAGGATCAAGATGAATACCCTTAGAATTTTTTACAAATTTGAGGAACCTGCCACTGAAAACTCCCAAGAAGGACTTGGCCGGATTCATCTTGAGTTGGTATTGACGCATCAAGTCAAACACCGTCTTCAAATATTGAAGGTGATTATCTTTGAGACGACTCTTCACTGTTATATCGTTAACGTAGCATTCAATGGTCTTCCATAAATATTCATAAAAGATTGTACTCATGGCCCGTTGGTACGTCGCCCCCACGTTCTTCATGCTGAAAGGCATTACTGTGTAGCAGTATACTCCCAACGGTGTTCAGAAAGATGTATGCTTTTCATCCTTAGGAAATATCTTGATTTGATTATATTCCGAGAACCCGTCCATGAATAACATATGCTCGAAGCCACAAGTATTGTCGATCATGACATCTATGATGGGGAGAGAGACTTTATCATTTGGGCAAGACAAGTTTAGATCTCGATAATCTATGCAGACTAGGATCTTTCCATTTTTTAATGACTGGGACCACATTGGCAACCCAGTCAGGATGTTCTTCTTCTCGAACAAAGCTGTATGCTATCAACTTATTGATTTCAGCTTTGATTCACATCTAGGTAGAATTATCACCATTGTTGCTTCACTGGTTTATTATTAGGAATGATGTATATTGAGCTTGTGTGTGGCTATCTGAGGATCCAGACCAGGTATATCCTCATAGCTCCAAGCGAAGACGTTAATATACTCGTTTATTAGCTGTACAAGTGCTGGTTTACCTTCACCAGAGAGACTTTTGTCGATAAATATTGGTTTTAGGGAAGACTACTCTCCTACATCGATCTGAATAATTTGTCATCTATAGGCGGTTCACGTTGTTCAAATCATTGCGCCCACGGATCAGTCTCGAAGGGTTCTAGAGATTGTTCTTCTTCGTTACTTGAGTCGACTGACACTATGTTAATAGAGAGAGCATCCTTGAATACATCACCTATACTTCTATCAGAATCCCAAGATGACGATTCAAAGGACTAAGAAGGTATTTTTCGTCCGACTTTGAGCTTCCAGGAGTTGTCAGAGGGGTAACATAACCCAAACCACTACGTATTCGCTGGTAGTAAGTTTCAGGTTTACCTTTTGGAGAAAAATGACATATAGGAGTACGTCGACCTCTTTCATAGTTGATACCTTTATCGGACTTCAAATTGTAGCCCATCATCGGGACAATATTTTTAGCAGTTCAATTATATCAGTAGAGTTATAGTTTTTCGCATCCTCGTCTGAGTCATCAATATGTATGATTCTCTTAATCCTAGCTTTGCCGAAGAGTATATGTTGCTCCCCATTCAGCCTTGCCAGGACCACAAAGCAGGTACCCTCAGATGAACTGTGTGATGTACCTGTTTGGAATGGTGGTGCCACTGTTATGGACAAAGGTTTATAAGCATACATTTCTTCTAAGAACTCCCTAGCAATGGAGTCAACATCAATGGAGTACGAAGGCATATCATCTTTATTTATAAAATACAGAATATCCTCATTCTCTACAAAGTCAATAGAAGGCTCTTCTTTAATAGAAGGCTTAGTAAGGTTAATGACAAGTGGGTAACTTGCTGGAGTAGAGTGCTTGTTGCGAGTTAGATTGATAAAAAATAGAGGCTCTATCTTCTTAGTAACATCTATTACCAGAGGTGCCTTTATTTTTTCCTTGCTCATTGACTTGTGAAGATTGATAACAAGAGGCTCCGACGGACTCTAACGAGTGACACATACTTTACCCCGGATCATAAGAGGTTCTCCACTTGGAGTTATTTTGGCCTCATCATCAGCCTCATTGGCTTCTTCCTCCAATTACTCTGGTGTGTAGAGAACAGAGTCAGAGTAATATGCCTCAACACCCTTGAATGGGTTGATGTCAGCAAACTCTGTCTTGACATCTTCCTAACTCTCTATATATTTAAAATATTAGTGCAGGGTTGAAGGCACAATCTTATTTTTATGTATTCAAGGGCGCCCGAGTAGGACATTATAGGATACCTACGAGTCGATCACATAATATGTGACCTCAGTTCGAAGATCACCTATCTGAGTTTTCAGGCGTATCTTCCTAAGAGGTTGCCTTCGTCCAGCATTGAAGTCCAAGATTGTGGTATTGGTGGTTGACAGGTTATGCATCAGAATCTTCAGAGCTCACAGCAGGCTCTTGGTCATGATGCTGAGTGACGAGCCCAGATTGTAACCTCCGTATCCTGAAATTCGTGCTTAAATATTGTTATTAGGTCAATTTGGGGCTATTGGGATTTTTCCATAATTTTTAGTTAATTAAAAACTAGTAATCCTAATTTTCTAGGACTTTCAAGAATTTATTTTAGGGACAAATATATTTAAAAATATCCCAAACTTTTATTTTAGGTTCTAAATAATAAAATATATTTTCTAGAATTTTTTGGGAATTTTTTGATTATTTTTAGCATTTATTTTGAGTTAATTATAAAAAAACTGAATTAAAAACTATTTTCTGAAAAAGAAAACCCAAAAAGAAATTATTTTTGCCCAGTCAGCAAACATGGGGCCCACCTGTCAGCCTCCTGCAGTGAACAGTGCCGGGCTCGCCTGTCAGCGACCGCGGGTGAAGCCGAGCCGAGCCGAGCCGCGTCCAAGTCCGAGTCGGACTCAGCTGAGCCGAGCTGCGTGGATCTACGACCGCTGGATCTGGGCGTGGAGCCACGGATGGCTGCCACGTGGCAAGCTCCTGAGCCGCGGCTGCTCTCTCTCTCCTATATATATATATATATATATTAGTTTAGTTATTTTCTAGGGTTTTTCTTCAGCCGATTTTTGGAGAATTGCCATCTAGGGTTCCTTCATCTTCCAGAAGCCATTGCGCATAGCTCCGGACTCCAAACGAGGCCTAGTTTTTTGTGTTAGAAATTTCTGATTATATAATTTGTTTTACGAAATTATGATTATTAAATTCTGGAAATTCGTAGAACACAGCATGTCCGAAAATAGACGTGTTTCGATGTTTTCGTGATTCTGGGAGAACCAGGAATCAGAATCATGAACCGTTTAAAGTTTCGGAAAGCTAATATCGAGATCATTGACATATGTTTTTCCCAGAATTTATTTCGAAGTATTTTTATATTGTTAATTCTGTAGAACTTCTAGGGTAAAATTTAACCATCGGTGCACGATACGAAACTTGTATGTGCCATAATTCCCAAACGAATTTGAATTTGGAAGAGCCATAAATTTCAGCGTGTTTTTGACGCTGAAATCTATAGGGAATCATGCATGAAAATCGAGTTTGTGTCGGTTGACTTTTCGATCAACAGATCGCCTCGATTTGCGTGCCATGAGTCTCGAGTCGATAAATTTAGGTTCTTTTGGGCAAAAATTAGAATTTGACCTAAAAATCAGAATAATAAGATTAAAATAGGATTTTAGATTAATTATTCCAGAATTAAATAAATTAAAATAAATTATCTTTTGACATGGTAAATTTGTAATACATAGGCTATTTGGACTGTGACTTGGACTCTGATTTATACCAGCAGCAGGACCTCAGGCGAGTACATTCTCTGACAGTTTCCATTATGTTGATTATCTCTATAACTCTTGTTGTATAGCTTACATGACTCTGACACTGTTCTTTACACGAGTTGGCATCATCGAGACCTGTCACGAGGAGTCGTGATTGGGATCCATCGTGCTAGCTGGGGAAAATAGGAAAATGTTAGTAGCTTATGTGATCATACCCAACCTTACATGCATCATAGCTCACCCACACCTCACGTCGGTGCAGCCTGACCATTACATGCCTCATAGCCTGTTACATGTGATTAGCCTGACTATTGCTCGCATCATAGCTATCCGGATGGTTAGCCTGACCCTACATGAATCATAGCTAATCATATATAACAAGCCTGATCAGTCCCAAGCCGATCACATGATATACTAATGTTTCACACACTTGGTTAGAGGATCATTGACATGCATCTCTAGTATATTGATCTAGCATCTCCACATGTTCTAGTTGTTGTTCTTGTACACATTTATATACCAGTTCATTGTTCTTGCGTGTACTTGGATTTCTATTTTATTGGTAGATGTACCTTGATGATAACATGCTCTAGTAATCTAATTATTCTAGTATTTCTTATTTCCAGTATTTCCTATCTGTCTTGTATTTTTTTATACTGTGTTATAGTTTTTGTCAATATACATGGAACTGCTGTTAGAGGTGTATTTCGTTCCAATCCTGACTGGAAATTTTTTCCATACTGTGACATAGAGGACTTATTCCGACATACTTGGAGACTTAGATGTATTGATTGCAGGTTAGACTATTTATTGTTGTTTAGACTTGTCTTGTATTTTATTGCTTGCTTCGATATCTCATCGTGCTTTAGTTTATGTGATTGAGTATATTTCCATATTATTTTGTGATATCTGCGTCTCCTTATGGAGTTGGATATCCATGTGAGAGAATTATTAGATAGTATCATGACCTAGACAGCGTTCTACCGCCGATGCTGCGGCGTAGGCTGGACGTACCTACGCTCTCGTGCCCCCATACCGGGTGCGGGTCGTGACATATTTTTAGTGGTGGCCCATGCAGGTCAGACTTCGCAAGATGTGCGATATCGTGGTAGTGTGACGTCTTAGTTGTACTACTGCTTGCCTGCTATAGAATATAGGACATAGGATACTAGGATGAGAGAGGATACTCAATCACAAATTTTTTTGAGAGATTCCTGGGACGAGCCCTTGAGAATCTTATTATAATTTCTAATTTAAATCTTTTTCCTTGTTTCCGTCCGCTCTCGCTTGTTGTTATTGAACTTGATTCTTGTTGACCAATTTTAAATTTAATTCTTGGTATCATTGCTGAGATTCGATTTTATATCGAAATAAATTTTACGGGCTAAAATTTACGGTATCATCTGATGACGTATATTGATGAGGACAGTGAGAAAGGTAAAACGTCTACTTTGGTTATGGGGCCTAGAGTTTATCGCAGCCACATTAGCTATCGTGACGAAAATGTAGGAACCTGACTTCAGATGTACATATCTTAGTTATGAATTTAGAGTTTCTCGCAGCCATACCGGTTGGTGTGGTGAAGATTCTAGAGACATGATTATAGAGTTGCATACCTTAGTTACGGAACCTATCGTTTATCGCATCTATGCTTACTGACGTGGCGAGGATTCTGAGTGTCATAATTTCTAACAGACGAGTATGATTATCAGGTTGTATCTTAAATTGGTTCTTAAAGTATCATCTCAAGACTTATCTATTTCTGTTATTCCAGGACCTTGTTACATCATTTCCTTTGCTAGCAATAGCAATACCTTCAGTCCTTAATCCAGTTCCTTTTGAGCTTCTTTTCTTTGAGGATTCCTTGTTAGTATGATAATTAGTGACTTATAATTTTGTCTGTGTCTTATATTAGTGTTGACTGAGTGTGACTTGTGAGTTTGTAAGTGTTTCTTAGTTGGACATGTGAGCAGTAGGCATTAATCTAGAGATACCCATAGCAAAGTACCTTATAGCAATAGTTCTATGATAGGTGTTATTATAGTTAATATTGGTACTATAGATAGATAGAAGGAGAAAAAAGTATCAGTAATGGTTCCAAGAGTAAGTATCAGAATCAGCATGCTAGTCCTGGATAGTCATTAAATTATGTAATTGGATGATCTATGTAAATAATTAAGTATCAAGGAATTATGTTAAAGATTAATAGAGCATGATGTTCAATTTGATGATTGATACCTGGTGTGTCAAGAGTAAAGAAATGTATATGCATAAAGGGTATTAATGAGTGTGCCATGGGTAGAGGAATATCAAGATTGATCATGAAAGGTATAAAGTGTATCACAGATTAGTGTAACAGTCTGTAAAAGATTAAAAGGAAAATACATATACATCAATCGAGATGAGGAGCCATATACTTGCCCATGAGAGTAAAGTGAAACAGGTGTATTATAAAAGGGTACGAATAATCGTGAGTTCTAATAAGTTTGATGAGATAATCTAATGATGGAGCTAGTGTTACCATACCAATAGTGCTAGTGATTCTATATCAAGAATTTGTTGAGCAAGGTGCTAATAACAGTAAGTACTTCGTGTGATGATAATTAGATTGGTGTATCAAGTAATATAGATAGAAAATCATTGGAGAAAATACGTGTGATGATAACTTTGATTATTGGAAGTAATAGTACAAGTTATCCAGGCAGTGCAATATTCAGTACACAGTTGAGAGTTATAGATAATTGATGTATTTGAGTGCACCTTGAGTATTAGAGACTGCGAGTATTTATATGTATACTTGTGGATTTAAATTTATAAATTGAAGAGTGAAAATGAATTTCAATTTTTAAAGAATTTTTGAGGAGTTAAGATTTTATGTTATTAAAATTTTGAGGATTAAAATTCAATTCAATAAACATGGTCAAAGCTATAAGGATTTTAGAAGTGATTAAAAATTTTATTTCGATATTGAGCATTTAACTTTTGAGGAAAGTATATGCATTTTATTTTAAATGTTCGAGAAGTTAAATTTTGATGATTTTATTTTGAGGATAAAATTTTATGGTGAGTAAGATATATATTAGTATATGAGTGGTTGATTTGCATGTGTAAGGATCTATTGGCTTGAGAATGTTTGAGATGGCACTACAAACTAACTTGGGTGTCCATCTAGAGTTGTATTAGAGAGAGTAGTACTTAGTATGGTATATTGTACTTGGTGTGCACTTGAGTGATAAGAACAACTAGTATAAACAATTACAATAGGTAAGAGAGCTAGCAGTGAGTATGCTTGTAGTAGAAACAATGGTACCTAAAGGGATAGAGGTATCAAACTTTGGATGCATTATTAAACTATGGTTGTGTTAGAGATTCTTGGTATCATATCTAGGTATCAATAGACAGGTGTATGCAATGAGGATATATTCATGGATGTTGTGGACTAATGATTAGTTGGTATTGATATCAGTATATAGAGATAGGAATTAGTGAGTGAATATGCCAGAGTTAAGTGTATATTAGAGGATTAAGATATCCAAGTAATGGGTTAGAAGGCTATGTTCTGTTCTTTCCTCATATTCCTTTTCCATCTGTTTGTTTGATTGATTGATTCCTTAGTACCATAGCTTGTATCAATAATTTTCTTGTTAGAATATAGTTAGTAGTACACCCTAGCAGAGACTGCAATACCATAACAAAGGAGACCATAACCATGTATGTTTTCTCTAGATTGCATGTTGTGTGACTGTAGGTAGGACTTTCTTAGACCTTGATTGTTGGGGGTTTGACCGTAGTAAAGATTTATGAAGAGGATATGACTTGACAAAGAGAGACAAGGTGCTTTAAATATCGAGAATAAATATTAATTTAAATAAAGAGTTGAGAATTTAATATGGCGGAATTGACAATTTTGCTAAAATATTAATTTTTATGAAGATTAAGATATGATTGAATCTATCATTAAAATTCGAGAAAATTAAGGAGATTATCATTATATCTATTGACTGCAAGATATAAATTTATATTTGAATGTATATGATGATTGAAGATTTTATAAGTATTATATTTTTGAGTATTGTGTGGAAAAAGAAATAGAGGAATAAGATAATTAATGGATTAGTGTTTGATTTCAAGTTTTTGGGATAATGATTTAAATTTCACAAACATGCATCAATTGGATTTAAATTAGAGGAGAAAGATCATTAATGGATTAGTGTTGAATTCAAATTTTGGGATAAGATTTTTAAATTTTATAAATATGCATTGACTGGATTTGAATTAAAGGATTGGATAGTAAACTTTGTATTTAGTGATTTACTCAAAATTGAGGAGTAAGATGATTATTGGGCTAGTGTTTGAATACAAACTTTTTGGACGAGATTTTTAAATTTTATAAATATACATTGAATGGATTTAAAATTAGATGATTGAATATTAAGTTTGTATTTAGTGATTAGCATAAAATTCTTGAGGAGACTTTTGATAAGAATGGAATTTGATTTTTAATTTTAAAGGTTTGCAGGAATATGATACTTATAGAATTTGGAAAGAAAGTTGTGAAATAATAATATGGATTTGCTTCATAATTATATGGTTTGATGAATTAAAATTTTGATGGAGAAATAATATAAATGAATACATACAACTATTGAGGATTTTAAATTTTGAGGACGAAATTTTTTTAAGGTGGGTAGACTTGTAACCTCCGTATCCTGAAATTCATGCTTAAATGTTGTTATTAGGTCAATTTGGGGCTATTGGGATTTTTCCATAATTTTTAGTTAATTAAAAACTAGTAATCCTAATTTTCTAGGACTTTCAAGAATTTATTTTAGAGACAAATATATTTAAAAATATCCCAAACTTTTATTTTAGGTTCTAAATAATAAAATATATTTTCTAGAATTTTTTGGGAATTTTTTGATTATTTTTAGCATTTATTTTGAGTTAATTATAAAAAACTGAATTAAAAATTATTTTCTGAAAAAAAACCCAAAAAGAAATTATTTCTGCCCAGTCAGCAAACAGGGGGCCCACCTGTCAGCCTCCTGCAGTGAACAGAGCCGGGCCCGCCTGTCAGCGATCGCGGGTGAAGCCGAGCCGAGCCGAGCCGCGTCCAAGTCCGAGTCGGACTCAGCTGAGCCGAGCCGCGTGGATCTACGACCGCTGGATCTGGGCATGGAGCCACGGATGGCTGCCACGTGGCAAGATCCTGAGCCGCGGCTGCTCTTTCTCTCTCATATATATATATATATATATTAGTTTAGTTATTTTCTAGGGTTTTTCTTCAGCCAATTTTTGGAGAATTGCCATCTAGGGTTCCTTCATCTTCCAGAAGCCATTGTGCATAGCTCTGGACTCCAAACGAGGCCTTGTTTTTTGTGTTAGAACGATATTGAGGATAGATTTCTGATTATATAATTTGTTTTACGAAATTATGATTATTAAATTCTGAAAAATTCGTAGAACACAGCATGTTCAAAAATAGACGTGTTTCGATATTTTCGTGATTCTGGGAGAACCAGGAATCAGAATCATGAACCGTTTAAAGTTTCGGAAAGCTAATGTCGAGATCATTGACATAATTTTTTCCCAAAAATTATTTCGAATTATTTTTATATTGTTAATTCTGTAGAACTTCTAGGGTAAAATTTAACCATCGGTGCACGATACGAAACTTGTATGTGCCATAATTTCCAAACGAATTTGAATTTGGACGAGCCGTAAATTCCAGCGTGTTTTTGATGTTGAAATCTACAGGGAATCATACATGAAAGTCGAGTTTGTGTTGGTTGACTTTTCGGTCAACAGATCGTCTCGATTTGCGTGCCATGAGTCTCGAGTCGATAAATTTAGGTTCTTTTGGGCAAAAATTAGGATTTGACCTAAAATCAGAATAATAAGATTAAAATAGGATTTTAGATTAATTATTCCAAAATTAAATAAATTAAAATAAATTATCTTTTAACATGGTAAATTTGTAATACATAGGCTATTTGGACTGTGACTTGGACTCTGATTTATACCAGCAGCAGGACCTCAGGCGAGTACATTCTCTGACAGTTTCCATTATGTTGATTATCTCTATAACTTTTGTTGTATAGCGTACATGACTCTGACACTGTTCTTTACACGAGTTGGCATCATCGAGACCTGTCACGAGGAGTCGTGATTGGGATCCATCGTGCTAGCTGGGGAAAATGGGAAAATGTTAGTAGCTTATGTGATCATACCCAACCTTACATGCATCATAGCTCACCCACACCTCACGTCGGTGCAGCCTGACCATTACATGCCTCATAGCCTGTTACATGTGATTAGCCTGACTATTGCTCGCATCATAGCTATCCGGATGGTTAGCCTGACCCTACATGAATCATAGCTAATCATATGTAACAAGCATAATCAGTCCCAAGCCGATCACATGATATACTAATGTTTCACACACTTGGTTAGAGGATCATTGACATGCATCTCTAGTATATTAATCTAGCATCTCCACATATTCTAGTTATTGTTCTTGTACACATTTATATACCAGTTCATTGTTCTTGCGTGTACTTGGATTTCTATTTTATTGCTAGATATACCTTGATGATAACATGCTCCAGTAATCTAATTATTCCAGTATTTCTTATTTCCAGTATTTCCTATCTGTCTTGTATTTCTTTACACTGTGTTATAGTTTTTGTCAATATACATGGAACTGCTGTTAGAGGTGTATTTCGTTCCAATCCTGACTGGATATTTTTTCCAGACTGTGACATAAAGGACTTATTCCGACATACTTAGAGACTTGGATGTATTGATTGCAGGTTAGACTATTTATTGTTGTTTAGACTTGTCTTGTATTTTATTGCTTGCTTCGATATCTCATCGTGCTTTAGTTTATGTGATTGAGTATATTTCCATATTATTTTGTGATATCTGCGTCTCCTTATGGAGTTGGATATCCATGTGAGAGAATGATTAGATAGTATCATGACCTAGACAGCGTTCTACCGCCGATGTTGCGGCATAGGCTGGACGTACCCACGCTCTCGTGCCCCCATACCGGGTGCGGGTCGTGACACATATATATGTGAATCTGATTAACTTTGATAGAACCGACAAAACCAGTATAGTATAACGGTTTATTTATTTTTCAAAAATATGTCGTCCTATGTGAAAGTGATGTTAGAAATCTTCTCCATTATACTAGTGCAGTTATTGTTGTTGAGACTAAAGGACGCTTGCCTTTGTCTTATGAACCAGGTACTTTGATGCCTAGCAATTTCAGATTGACATCTTTGGCATTATGCTCCGCAACATCAATATGTATGATAAATGTCGTCCAATCTTCAAATTGGGTTGTGCCAATACAGAACTTTAACCCCGGTAACAGGTTCTTCCTGCTGGTATCCATAAGTACGGTATCAGGAATGCCTGGAGGCATTTTTAAAGCGGTCTGTCTAAAGTTCTCTATGAAGTCACGGGCTGACTCTTTCTCTCTCTGCTTTGTGTCAATGAGGGTCGACATAGTCATGTCCATTCCTCCATCATAGAATTGAGAAAGGAAGAGATGCCGAAGGTCTTCAAATGATGATATATAATTGTTTATAAGACTGCAGAACCAGTCATAGGCTACCCCGGTCAGGGCTTCGACGAACAACTTGGTAAGTAGAGCATCATCTCATGGCAAATGCCCCATCATTGTGTTAAAATAGTTCATATACTGACGTGACGATGTCTTCCCATTAGATAGAATCATGGATTATGGCTTGTACTTGGGCGAAAAGATAACATTATTCCAGTAAAGGGGATAAGGTTGCCTTATCCCAAGTTTTTGGAGTTTGTCTTGATTATTCATTGCATCAAACTGAGTACATAACTCCTTAATAACCTCTTGTGTGTCATCAATTTAAGGTGGTGCAACTAACTAAAGTGATATCGGCTGAACTTGCACCACCACAGGTGTAGGACCACCCCCAATATTAAAAGTGTTAGGAGCTGGTGCTGCTGATGTAGTACCCCTCTCCGCGTTGGCACTATGTAACAAGAGATATTAGTTTACGGGCTCGAGAGGAAGCCTTCACGAAGAGCTCCTTGTTGAAACAGAAGACGATTTATCTTGGTGAGTGGCAGGACTTCATTATTTGATGCTTAATAAAGAATCTAGTTTTATAATCTCTTGTTGCTAAGAAGACTAATGTTCATAAAGAATAATGATAGAACTTGACACTGTATGCTTTAAGAGTACTTGCCTGCTTGCTTAATAGAAAGAGTGATCCTTGCTATGCTTAATAAGAGAACTTGTATGCTTGTTAAATAAAAGAACCCTTGCTATGCTAAGTCAAGATAAAAATATTGTATGCTAGTTACACTGACACTGCTATTGAATGAACTGCTGCCATACTAATAAACAAGAGTAAAAAAATAATTGTATGTGTCTTATTATATGATAAAGAAAGAGTTAAATACATGCTTAGTTAAAAGAGATAGAAGAACTGTTGCCATGTCTGCTTAAATAAAGATTGATGCACGTTTTCTTTATCGTACTGCAAAGATAGAACTGTATAAATAATCCATGTTGTGGCAAGAGATTGATATATAAAAGAGATAACGACTTGTCTATACAAAGAACATAGATGACTTATAGTGCACCCTGAGGAATGGTCTCGGTGATTTAGTGGGGTATGGATATTAGAAAAGGATGGAAAAGAACTATTAACTCTATCGATTGAAAAAAAGAAAATTGAAGAGCAATTAGCTCTATCGCTTGATTGAAAAGTCTGCTTGTTCATGAGCATTTGCACAATAGAGTTTTTATCTGATAGAAGTGCATTTATGCATTAGTCTGACAACTTGTGCACAAGATATCTTGTCTCTCGAGCGGTTCTTCGGGCACTGGAATTCTTTCGGCCTATGAGAGATAATCAAACACCCTGAGGCATGTAGTCCTTATGTACTGGAGGGTATGGCTATTGGTGAAGAGTTGAACCTTGAGTCACTACTACTAATTTGAGTATATTTTAGTGCAGTATTGAATCCTGAGTCAAAGCTGCTAATAGTCATTCTGTGTCATTAGTGAGACTAGGCATATAGTTCAAGCTTGCTAATCCTGAGGAACCAACACTCGGGGACTATCATGTAGTTAGGGCGCATGCTAGTTAGCATTCTCGTATACCTAACACTTGATACAGAAACGTATAGGTAACCATACATATATTTATGCAAAACTATTCTAACATTGTCTATTGCAGGGATAACCGTCCGGCCGTGGGTAAGTGTCACTGAATAAGTCATGACCAATTAATTTTATTGCCTATTACATGCTACTCCTAAGACAGTCTTTACTTGCATAAAATGCAGCATCCTGTTTACATGTAATGTTTCTAATTATTCATGATGAGAAGTTGCCTCATAAGAAATGATAATATCCGACTTATAGAAAAGAACTGAATAATAAATGCTACTACTGTTCTTAAAAATGTTGCATGCTAGTTACACTGACACTGCTATTGAATAAACTACTGCATGCTAATAAACAAGAGTAAAAGAATAATCATATGTGTCTTATCGTATGCCAAAGAAAGAGTAAACTACATCCTTAGTTAAGAGAGATAGAAGAACTGTTGCCATGTTTGGTTAAATGAAGGTTGATGCATGTTTTCTTTACGTACTACAAAGATAGAACTGTATGAATAACCCGTGCTATGGCAAGAGATTGATATGTAAAATAAATGATGACTTGTCCGTACAAAGAATAGAGGCGACTAATAGTGCACCCTGAGAAACGTTCCTAGTAATCTAGTGGGGTGTGGCTATTAGGAAAGGATGGAAAAAGAACTATTGACTCTATCGATTGAAAATAAGAGAATTGAAGAGCTATTGGTGGAAGGGGTACTATAAATCCTATACGAGAATCTGAAGTACTATGATTCTGAAAAAGTATAGCTATAGAGATCGGATATGTAGTCGATTACTTTACTCTTTGGACCACTCGATAGTGAAGAAATGCCGGAATACGAGCACTAGAGAACTTGAAGGCAATAAGACTTTTGCAATAACAACATAAGAAGCTTCTATCTTTCTCTCTCTGTTTGACAGTCTGTCCTTGTTATCCTTAGTAGGATGCACTGACCCACTATTTATAGCATCTCAATATTGAAATAGTTATTAGACAACATGCGTACAAATGAGCAATATACACTGTGTTTGCTCATTTGTGCGAGTATATTTTATAATTTTGCCGTCCATGTTCTGCAAAGTGGATATACAATTCACTGTTAGCTTGACACGTAGCTCCCTATACGAGGAAGGTTCAAGTCTTGGTTGCAGTTAGCTGTGCATGCTTCACAAGAATTATGGTACAAAGTGCACATCATTATAACTGCTCACTGCGAGTTGTTAGCATCCTTTGGAGTGGAATAGCATATTGGCGTACTGCCCTTGAAGAAACAGACCCATTGGCACTAGCGTATTCAGTTCGTATATAAGTGTTAGCGTACTCAGTGAGAGATGACAACAATGACGTACTCTAACTGATATATCAATATTGGTGTACTCAGGGAGAGCTTGCACTATTGACGTACTGCTGCTAAAGTATCAATATTGGCGTATTCAGGAAGAGATAACATTAATGACGTACTCTATCTGAAGTAGCACTATTGGCGTACTATAGCCAAGCAACAAATGGTGGTATACTCGGACTGAGATGACATCATTGGTCGTAAAACGATAACCTGGGTCGACGTGCCAACAAAATCTCTGTATTAATGATTCAATTCCTCGACTATTGTGTCAGACTGAGGCGGCAGCTTTTGACGTGGCAATATTGGCGTACTATAACAAAGATAGTGTAAAACCCCCTTCCCAGAAAATTGTATATATCCTTTATTTATTAATTATTAATTAAATTATAGTAATTAGGTCCAAATAGGAGAAATAGATTTTTAATAATTTTTATGTTAGATGTTCGGACACTTAGAGGACTTAGGGGACCATCAGGAATTTTTCGGAATTTATTCCATGTAGGAGACCCCTTGAGCAGTTGCTAGCCTAACGATGTGCAATACCCTATCCTAAATTTTCTTATGTGTGAAAATATATATATGTATATATAAACAAATATATATGTATATATATTTTAATTAAAGAAAAGAAAAGAAAGAAAGAAAAAAAAAGTTAATAATAAGTATAATAATATAATATAAACTAAGCATAGTAATAATAGTAACATGATAACTAGGTAACCATCCCTTCCTTAGAACGATTTGTGTTCAGCAAATTTCCTTGCCGCCCACTTCAGCAGGGACCCGCCCCCCCCACTTTGCTTTGCACCAAGTCAGCGCTCCCCCTTCAGCCCTCAAACCCGCGACTAAACCCATCCTTTCACCTAATATAATACATATATATATATATATCAATAGCTCTCCAAAACCCTAATCTAAAATTCCAGACTTCCCCTTCCCATCTAGAGCCGTCACCGCAGCCAGAGAAGCCTCCCCAAGCCATCCAACCATCCCGTCGACGCCGACATCGCGGACTGCAGATTCCCACTCGAGGCACCTTCGCTCCGGCGCATTTTTCCGTTGACTCGCTCGACCAAACGCAGATCCGTTTTCATAGGTATGATCTTCCCTTAACCCTCTCCAATATCTATTTTATAGTCAACCTCAGAAAATGTGTGCCCCTAGGTGAAAAATAGCGCCCAAGTCAGCACGAGCAGACAGAATTCTGCAATCGCAGAAACTTGCGATGACCACCCATATTGTCGAGTTCGTATCTCCCACCACAGAGATCCGAATTCGACGATTCTTTTTGATACCTGTAGATTACATGACCTAGTTTATTTTCTGTATTATAACTTTGTGCTATTAGTTGCTGTGGACCAAATTGTAGTCGTCACAAAACTGCGCGCACCCACTTTTTCCGGTTTTCTAAAAGTGGGAGATCGGAGCGCGACCCGCCAAACGGGACTGCCCCGCCGTGTGCCAAGTGTACCAAATGGTGCACGCAGCATAATCGGACACGTGAAAATTCGTGGGGACTGATTTGGACGCGTGTGCGCGCCGGAATCAGGCCGTATCCGCGAACACATTCCGTGTCGCCACTTTTGTGGAACTCGCGAGTATTTTGTGCACGCTTGTCAGATTGTGACGAAACTTGCGCCACTGGACTCATGGTAACACGCTGGTCCTGTGACCCAATTTTCACGCATTTTTGAGACGGTTGACCAGATCGCCAATTGGCGGGCCCCACAGTTGACTTTTTGGACCAAATTATGTTCGGCTCATCGGAATCCAAATTTGGACATACCGTTGGGATCGTATTGACATTTAGAATTGTTTGACCCATAGTTTGTCCCATTTAGAGACTGTTATCCTTGGCACGCTTTTCGGAGCAAAGTGGCCCACATGTGGAACCCGCTTTGGCCCGAAAATGACCTTTTTGCCCCTGTGTCCAAATTGGACGTAAGGACAGGCATTTCTAGCAGTTTGACATCTTCTGAGACTGTTGGTGATATTTATTACAGCTTTCGGAGTAGTACCTACCGGATCCACCGATACCAGGACGACAGTTGATATTCAAACATCAGGCAAGTGTACCTTGCCAAACTCTGCAGCTTAGTTATTTATTTTCCTTGTTATATATATATTACTGTGCATGCTCAACCTAGGGCTGTGTGATGTACTTAGCGTTCGATTATCAGTCGGGTGTCGACACTGTACGCAGTGTTGGGTACGGTCATCTAGAGATGGACATCCGTGACACTTTATATTCTCGTACTTGTCTTATCAAGTACCATATGACCCAGGACACTTGACACTATTCATGAGACAGGATTTTCCCGAGATATTCGTGGTGATTCTGTATAGGATACAGGACTTGACATAGATTTTATATTCTATATACATTATGACTTGTTGCATTTAGCTATGATCGCGCTTGACATGGACATGAGACGTTATGGACATGATATGCGTGGTTACATTGGGTGGAGAGAGACACACAGGCTACAGGCTGATTATATATATATAAAACATAGTAAATACATAGTAAACACATAGTAAACACATAGTTATTGCTGCTACCGGCTCCCAGACACAGAGCTTGTAGTGGTCTCAGCCTGAGTATTCGTGCTGCTCTCACTTGCATTTTACTTAGATGGTTACATATTTACCCCATTGTTTCATTTAGTTATTTATTTGCTGCACTGTTTATTTATTTATTGGCATAAGCTTTCTTGTACCTTGCTATGTCCCCTGAGGACCTGGATCCGGATTTTGTCCCCAGATATTGCAGACGAGGTTTATCCCGAGGTTTACGGGACCGGAGCAGGAGCTGATCCAGGAGCTGTACCACCATCTGAGGACGAGGTCTTAGCTGAAGACTTCTCTTGAGCATCCATGTTCATGCTCAGCTTTTAGCATTTATTTCAGTCATTTACTTTCTGGTCTGTTGAACCATTGTACTAGATTTTTATCGGGTTGTTCCCCGAAGTACTTTGTGAGACTTGCTGATGATTTACATTCCTTATTTATTTATTCTGTGGATCATATTTTATATCTTGTGTGGATGAGACTAGTTGTGCCATGATTATCGTAGACTTGTTTTACAGCTTAAGTATGCCCTGATGGATCCATTATATTGAGTTGGTCCATCGGAGCGTACTGCTGGCCATTGCCACGTGTCTGGTCCTACGGTATTTTGGGATTGGGGCGTGACATGGTTTTTGTGGTGGCCCATGCAGGTCTACGACTAAATAGTTCGGTTTCAACTTAGGGACCGGACCAGCCTGCCCTAAGGATAGTATAAACTATAGGATCTCATCCATTATTTAACCATTTGTTGAACTCTATATCGAACTCGAAATTCTTTACTTGAACTGCATCCTGTATTGATTCCTCTGAGCGTTCTTATAGTTTATCTTTGATTTCAGAGCAATGGATTCCGGGAACAGAGATGATATCCCTTTGGATACACCACACGACGCTGTGGTTACTTATGGAGACGAAGTGACACCAGGGGAGGGTGGACAAGCATCGCAGAGTGATCAAACCGGACAGCCTAATCCAAGGTTCCGGAGAGATGACATTCCACCACCACCACAGTTCACTCCCCAGATGCCAGTATTCCCGCCAGGACAAGCCATGGACGGGCAACAAATGTTCCAGATGATGTATGCTATGATGCAAGCACAGCAGCAGATTCAGCAAGAGGCCCATCGGCAGGAGGCCGAGTATCTGAGGACCAGCCTGGTATCCGTATTGGAGCAGGCTAATCCAGCAGCGAGGCGAACATCGACGGGGTCTATCACCGACTTTCGTCATCTCAAGCCTCGCACATTTTCTGGTAAAGAAGGGCCAACGGAAGTTCATGAGTGGCTCACAAACATTCAGCATCAGCTGGAAGCCGCTGAACTTCCAAGAGAGAAGTGGATGACTGCAGTCAGAATGCAGTTAACTGATAATGCGCATCACTGGTGGCTAGCAGAGGAAAGGAGACTTGGACAGGACAGAGTCACATGGGAAGAGTTCTCCAGACTCTTCCAAGAGATGTACATCCCGGCAGTTGCACGGTCAGAGCTCAGGGACAAGTTCAACCGCCTCATCCAGGGCAGCATGACAGTGAAAGAATACAATGCGGAATTCATTCATCTAAGTCGCTTCGCCCCAACCTTGATCCCGACAGAAGAAGAAAAGGCTGAGAAGTTCTTCGACGGACTAAACTTGGAGCTACAGAAACTAATTGGATCCGTTGCACCTACATCCTACTCAGACGTCCTTGCAGCAGCCCGACGCATGGAACGCGTCACTAGGAGAGAGACCAGTCTGAAATGGTCTTCCACATCAGCCAAAGTACCACAAGAAGAAGCTGCAAAGAGACCTCACATACACCAGCCACCCAGAGCCTCTCAGCAGATATCACCCACATGTCAATACTGTCACAAGGTAGGCCATATTGAGAGGGACTGCAGACGCAAGTTAGGATTATGCTTGATCTGCGGAACCAACCAACACTTAGCCAAGGATTGTCCTCATCATCGAGAGAGAGCACCAATATTAAACAGACAAGCTCTTCCAGCGCCAGGAGGGTATCAACCAAGGCCACCCTTGGCTCCACAGGCAGCACTCTTCCAGCAAGCCCAACAGCAACAGCAGAGGAATCCACCGCAAGGACGCGGACAAGCTTTTGCTATAACTTTGGAGGACGCACAGATTAATAGAGTAGCTAATGCGCGTAAGTTTTTATAGTTTTCTGCTTTTAGATTTGCTTAGTTTTTGCATGTTGATTCGTGACCTAGCCTTAACCTAGTAATTAATTTGAACTTGCTAATAATTTATAACCTAGAATGTTTTTATAATTAATAACTGTAGAGATGGTAGAGTCTGTTATTATTAGGGTTGCTTGTTTATTTTGTTTTGTGAACTTGAATAATTGGTACCTCCTTTCATCATCATCTAGCGTACTTAAATTTGCTGTACTTGACCTATGCTGCTATTCTATAGCCTAGTTTTGCAAGCTCATTCTTTATCGAGCTTGTTCATGACATATGTATTAGTGGACATGTACACTAATACGTTTCAGAATCAGTGTATTAAGGTCTAGCTAACCTTGGTGCGCTTGGTTCGCCCTTCGCATGATTACTTGACGTGGATTGAGATATATAGCTGACTAGTATACCTACCTCTAGACATATCAGAGCATATCATATCGGGCACATAACCGTTCCAATATGAACATGCGAATAGGAATTTACCAATAGGATTTCAATCCATAAACTGCCCGGACAACTCTCCTATTTTTGAATTCTTTAATCTCCTTGAACCTCGTACTTGTCTTATGTTACCATTCCCTTGAACTCTTTATTAATGATCTCTGTCTTTCCTTATTTCGGAAAGACGAACCTCGTGCCTAGTATAAGGTTGACACGCAGAGAGTACTAGATATACACCATAGGCCAATCATACTACTAGATGACTGCCTTTATAGCTGATTGAGGACATATCATAGATGATATGTTGGTGTTAAAAACTTTGAGGATTCAACAACATAATTTGGGGCATAGCTTTCTTAGATGTATAGCCTTAGATGATAGATGGGTAAAATCTAAGTTGGGTAGAGACCGCAATGTTCACTTGAGAGGAACCCTTTAGACTGTAATCAAATGAGATTTGATAGAGAGACCCTAACCCATTTTTAATTTCGAGGACGAAATTTTTATAAGTTGGGTAGAATGTAAAACCCCCTTCCCAGAAAATTGTATATATCCTTTATTTATTAATTATTAATTAAATTATAGTAATTAGGTCCAAATAGGAGAAATAGATTTTTAATAATTTTTATGTTAGGTGTTCGGGCACTTAGAGGACTTAGGGGACCATCAGGAATTTTTCAGAATTTATTCCATGTAGGAGACCCCTTGAGCAGTTGCTAGCCTAACGATGTGCAATACCCTATCCTAAATTTTCTTATATGTGAAAATATATATATGTATATATAAACAAATATATATGTATATATATTTTAATTAAAGAAAAGAAAAGAAAGAAAGAAAAAAAAAAGTTAATAATAAGTATAATAATATAATATAAACTAAGCATAGTAATAATAGTAACATGATAACTAGGTAACCATCCCTTCCTTAGAACGATTTGTGTTCAGCAAATTTCCTTGCCGCCCACTTCAGCAGGGACCCGCCCCCCCCACTTTGCTTTGCACCAAGTCAGCGCTCCCCCTTCAGCCCTCAAACCCGCGACTAAACCCATCCTTTCACCTAATATAATACATATATATATATATATCAATAGCTCTCCAAAATCCTAATCTAAAATTCCAGACTTCCCCTTCCCATCTAGAGCCGTCACCGCAGCCAGAGAAGCCTCCCCAAGCCATCCAACCATCCCGTCGACGCCGACATCGCGGACTGCAGATTCCCACTTGAGGCACCTTCGCTCCGGCGCGTTTTCCTGTTGACTCGCTCGACCAAACGCAGATCCGTTTTCATAGGTATGATCTTCCCTTAACCCTCTCCAATATCTGTTTTATAGTCAACCTCGGAAAACGTGTGCCCCTAGGTGAAAAATAGCGCCCAAGTCAGCACGAGCAGACAGAATTCTGCAATCGCAGAAACTTGCGATGACCACCCATATTGTCGAGTTCGTATCTCCCACCACAGAGATCCGAATTCGACGATTCTTTTTGATACCTGTAGATTACATGACCTAGTTTATTTTCTGTATTATAACTTTGTGCTATTAGTTGCTGTGGACCAAATTGTAGTCGTCACAAAACTGCGCGCACCCACTTTTTCCGGTTTTCTAAAAGTGGGAGATCGGAGCGCGACCCGCCAAACGGGACTGCCCCGCCGTGTGCCAAGTGTACCGAATGGTGCACGCAGCATAATCGGACACGTGAAAATTTGTGGAGACTGATTTGGACGCGTGTGCGCGCCGGAATCAGGCCGTATCCGCGAACACATTCCGTGTCGCCACTTTTGTGGAACTCGCGAGTATTTTGTGCACGCTTGTCAGATTGTGACAAAACTTGCGCCACTGGACTCGTGGTAACACGCTGGTCCTGTGACCCAATTTTCACGCATTTCTGAGACGGTTGACCAGATCGCCAATTGGCGGGCCCCACAGTTGACTTTTTGGACCAAATTATGTTCGGCTCATCGGAATCCAAATTTGGACATACCGTTGGGATCGTATTGACATTTAGAATTGTTTGACCCATAGTTTGTCCCATTTAGAGACTGTTATCCTCGGCACGCTTTTTGGAGCAAAGTGGCCCACATGTGGAACCCGCTTTGGCCCGAAAATGACCTTTTTGCCCCTGTATCCAAATTGGACGTAAGGACAGGCATTTCTAGCAGTTTGACATCTTCTGAGACTGTTGGTGATATTTATTACAGCTTTCGGAGTAGTACCTACCGGATCCACCGATACCAGGACGACAGTTGATATTCAAACATCAGGCAAGTGTACCTTGCCAAACTCTGCAGCTTAGTTATTTATTTTCCTTGTTATATATATATTACTGTGCATGCTCAACCTAGGGCTGTGTGACGTACTTAGCGTCCGATTATCAGTCGGGTGCCGACACTGTACGCAGTGTTGGGTACGGTCATCTAGAGATGGACATCCGTGATACTTTATATTCTCGTACTTGTCTTATCAAGTACCATATGACCCAGGACACTTGACACTATTCATGAGACAGGATTTTCCCGAGATATTCGTGGTGATTCTGTATAGGATACAGGACTTGACATAGATTTTATATTCTATATACATTATGACTTGTTGCATTTAGCTATGATCGCGCTTGACATGGACATGAGACGTTATGGACATGATATGCGTGGTTACATTGGGTGGGGAGAGACACACAGGCTACAGGCTGATTATATATATATAAAACATAGTAAACACATAGTAAACACATAGTAAACACATAGTTATTGCTGCTACCGGCTCCCAGACACAGAGCTTGTAGTGGTCTCAGCCTGAGTATTCGTGCTGCTCTCACTTGCATTTCACTTAGATGGTTACATATTTACCCCATTGTTTCATTTAGTTATTTATTTGCTGCACTGTTTATTTATTTATTGGCATGAGCTTTCTTGTACCTTGCTATGTCCCCTGAGGACCTGGATCCGGATTTTGTCCCCAGATATTGCAGACGAGGTTTATCCCGAGGTTTACGGGACCGGAGCAGGAGCTGATCCAGGAGCTGTACCACCATCTGAGGACGAGGTCTTAGCTGAAGACTTCTCTTGAGCATCCATGTTCATGCTCAGCTTTTAGCATTTATTTCAGTCATTTACTTTCTGGTCTGTTGAACCATTGTACTAGATTTTTATCGGGTTGTTCCCCGAAGTACTTTGTGAGACTTGCTGATGATTTACATTCCTTATTTATTTATTCTGTGAATCATATTTTATATCTTGTGTGGATGAGACTAGTTGTGCCATGATTGTCGTAGACTTGTTTTACAGCTTAAGTATGCCCTGATGGATCCATTATATTGAGTTGGTCCATCGGAGCGTACTGCTGGCCATTGCCACGTGTCTGGTCCCACGGTATTTTGGGATTGGGGCGTGACAGATAGCATGTAGGCATACTGAGGCATAGCAACTTCTTTAGTGTAGGATGGCAAAGTTGAAAGGTTGGCATACTAAAATAAAGCAGCAATATCACTTAGTCGCTAAACGATGAACTGGGTCTGTGTGCTTTAGAGATCCTCTGTATTTAATGACTTAATCTCATTGACTACTGTGTCAGACTGTCAACTGTCAGATTCATCATATTTAATATTTGGGGAAAACTCGATCATTGTACGTCACCGTATTGCCTCGGATGAATGGTGACATTTTACACCGTTGAGGCAAATCACATGAAGTGCGCTATTATTCCACTGTCTGAATGTTGAAGGCTAGTACGCCACTGTTCTGCATACTTTTTATGCTTCTACAAGAACCCCATCAAAGTTTTTAAATTTGTAAAATAAATTTGAAATACTTTGAACTAGAAGCATGAAAAGGTGGGTCAGATTCTACGTACATATTTAGTACAGAATCCTAACAGACTGCTGACGAGGCTTGATGACATGATTAATTGTGTGGAGATTGAGGCATTATTTAGTAGCCGAAGGGTTTATCAAAATCTATAAATAGATTTGGAAAGTAGAGTGAGAAACTATTTTACGATTTCTCAGTTCTCTCTCAAAACCCTATTCTTTATTTCTTCTCTGAGTAATATCAATGGGGCCCAAGCACCCTCAGGTGACCAAGAAGGATGGCGAGGGGAAATAGGTACCTTCCTCTTCTCAATTAGAGGCAAGACCATCGGTTAGGCAGACGACAATATAACCTTCAGGCGATCGCCTGAACATGTCATGGGCAAGGACTTTGACTCGTGAGAGTGCTAACCCAGCAATGATAGGTGTGGGTGGGCCTCCGCTACTGTTTCTTTCTTCTGCCTTCATTTTTATTATATTTTTTTGTACATATACAATATTGAAACTAACAAAACAAAGAGAAAAATGAGGGAAGAAGATGACTGTAAACACAGAGACACATATACCCATACTTATTTCCTCTTTTTAGAGCAAAATTATTTCCCCACGTACTTTTTTGAGTTTTAACCAACTCGATACTGTTCGCTTACCTTTCCCTGTTCAAGGCAAAAAAGAATCCCTTCGCTTACTTTTGCAAGCCCCAGCAAACTTGTGAATGCATGCGTACTTTTTCGCGTTTAGAGCGAAAAGCTTGCTCGCGTACTTTGCCAAGTTTCAACCAGCTTGTGCATGTACGCGTATTCTTTGGCATATGCCCTTCCTTATAGAAATAAGGGGTTAATTTGCGTACTTTTTTCATACATTTGTACTAATTTCAAATTATACAAATCCTTTGCAGTCGAATTATTGATTGACCCTCTCTCTGATTTGATAGGATCAACTGCTGGTCTTTTACATATGAACTATCTAGAGGATCTGTCCCATGTGGAGTTTTCTCAATCGGACACAAGTTTAGCGGACACCAGACAGTCTTTAATAGCTTGTATGGGTGACACGATGCTATTTTCTTTGATATATGGAGAGCCACTCACCTCTTTGGACAACGAGCATCATAAAAAACCTACCTTCTTGTTTGGAGATGCTATTAACCGATCATCTCAGACAAAGCCTAAGAAGGAGGCATGGGTATTTCAAATTAGAAATAGAGTAATGTATTTCCCTGACATGCCACAAGACTACCCTCTGTCTGCTTTTTACCATGACACACACCCAAGGAGAATGAATTGTGACTTAACTCCCAGGATTCATGGTGCCAAACCGGAAAGATCTGTATAAGCGGGATAACCAGGGTCGGAGTGTCTTTTACAATACTGTGGAGGGATATAACATTTCCATGCGGGGATTATTGCCCGGGTCTTTGCCTTACAAAGACTCATCTCTTATCCAACCTTACCACTCAACATTTTTTGCCAACCTTTTTACTGAGACTGGAAGGATATATCCTGCAATGAACCTCATACTTACCGGGTGGATCACCAACAACAACGTGCGCTAGATTCGTCTTACTATGTGGATCTTGGAAAAATACGAAGAAGAGCTTCATTAAATCGGGCTCTATAATGCTGTCCTGGGAACCAGCTATGGCATTGCCCCAAATCATAACATGTTTCTTGCCTTTGTGGAGAGATATAATGCCCGAATTGGGACTTTTTTAACCCCACAGGGTGAAATGGGATGTCACGACCCACACCCAAAATTTGGGACACGAGTACGTGGGTACGTCTAGCCTACGCCGCAGCATCGGCGGTAGAACGCTGTCTAGGTCACAATGCTATCTAATCAATCTAATATGAGTATCCAACTCCATAAGGAGGCACGAATATCATAATATAATATAGAATACTCAATCACATAACTACAACATGATAAGATATCGAAGAAATAAATAAATCAAAATGCAACACAAGTCTAAAATAGAAATAATCTAACTCAACAATAATATTCAAGTCTCAAAGTATGTCAAAAAAAAATCCGGTACCAATAACTGCTAAAAGAAACTAACTAAATAACTAGTGATCCCGACTAGACCTCCCGAAAATTACACCTGTGCTACCAAGTCCAAGTCTGCAGCTACTCTCCCTGTGGTCCATAATATGTCGGACACCAGTCCTCTAAGGCACAGTCTAAAAAAATATTTCCAGTCAGGATGGAGCAAAATACATCTCAAATAACAGTTCCAGTTAATTGATAAGGACTATAAAACAATAAATAAATGATGCTATATACTAAGAGAAGACAATAAATAAATGCAATGGCAAAATAAAGAGACATGCAATATAGGCAATATGGTATAGTCAGTGCATATATGAAATAAAGAGAGCGAGGTACAATATCATATACGGGTGATGTAGTATATGAACAAAAATAGAGAACTGTATATATTCTAAGTGTTTGAAATTGTAGTTTCAAAATATGATCGGCTTGGGAACTTGTTCGGTAGCTACATGGCCTGGCTAATCATACATGAGGTGTATGATTAACACTATTAATGTCTAAACTTGTATGATAGGGATTTGATCACATCTCTCACTAGCAATTTCCCCGCCCCCAACTAGTACTGTGGATCCAATCATGACACGTCACGATACACGATCAATGTCCAATATATCATGTACAATGTCTAATATCAATGTCAATGTCGTATACAATATCAATACGATAACCAATGTAACATCTCATGACTAAAGATCCAATCTATATACTAGTCCGTGTAGCACAATGTCAAGAGTCAGATGTAACATTTCTAAATACTTGAATTATAGAAATTATTAAATAATGGAAATTATCAGAGAATGTACTCGCCTGGGGTCCTTAGCTGGAAATACCAATGTCCTGCTCCTGAAGTCTCACAGAACAATCCAACAGTCCTATATACATATCATATAATACAATATTACATCAGACATTACTCTAACACCCAATTATAAATACATTGAACTCAGGGCTACGCTAGGTATGACTCTGGTCAACTAGGGTCAAGTGTGCGTCTAATTGCACGGGTATCACGTTTGAAATTGCTGTGCATAACTGACAGTCAATGATACGGTCTTACCAGTACGTCAGTGTACATATGGCAGTCTGCTAACATGTTACATGGTCACGGTCAATGTAACTATGGGGTATCCATGATTACACTCGGGTCACCTAGTACACATATAAATATACCTATTATTATCTAGCATTAATACTTATAATATATATATATATACACCAAATTAAATACACATACAATACATATACATATATATATATATATACTAGTTTGAGAAATATACAATATATATATATATATATGTATATATACCAATTATATTATACATATACTAATACATACACACTACTTATGTATATCCATATACTAACAATACGCATATACGCATACGTGTACACAACAAATCACAAGAGAACGTGCTCCTCACCTTGGCTTCGGCGTGCATGTGCACGAGAGCGGCGATGACGATGATGACGACGATGTTGACGACGATGATAACGACGAGGGCGATGGTGTTGATGATTATGGAGAAGATGATGGTGAAGGTGATGATGAAGATGATGGTAGTGATGATGATGAAGACGAGGCTGTCGAGTCCAGTCGAGGGGAGAACGGGATGAGCAACGGGTGGTGTCGGGATGGAGATCGACGAGGGAAAGGAGGTGAACGGTGAGGGGATGACAGTTTCAACGGCTTCTCCGGCACTGTACATTCGTCCAACGGGAGAAAGCCGGCGAGATGGCAACGTTAAACAGAGAGAGGAAGATGGCAGCAGGGAACTGTGGTGGTGGAACGGAGGAGAGTCGTGCACGGGTCGAGTGGCTGACATCAGGCGGTCTGCTTGAGTCGACGGTCGACGGGGGACTGACTGGGAGGTCGTCGGTATTGGGTGCTCAGGCGTGGCTCGGGTGGCGAGTTGGTGAGGTGGTTGAGGGCGGAGCTGAACGATGAGGTGGTGGAGAACAACGGGGTGGAGATGTCGGGTCAGGTGGTCGGATCTCTGACTGGTCGAGTGGGTCATCTCCGGCGGGCTGCTGTGGTCGAGATGGTTATCGTGATCCGGCCGATTAGCCCAGGCGGAGGGGGAAGTCGAGTGGAGGTGAACGGAATGGAGGCGGGTCTCCTCCGGTCCAGGCGGAGATGGCCGGCGGGGGACTGGTCGGAGCGACGGGAGGAAGGGGATGAAAGAAGAAGATGAATAGGGGAGATGGTGGAGGATTCGGCTGAGATAGGTTTTTGGGTGATTGAAAAAAGAAATAAGGAAAAAAAAAAGTAAAAAGAATATTTATATTTGTGTAGGTCTTGGTTTAACCTAGAAATTGACTTGTTCAAATCCTCTTGGGATTGGGCCTTATCATGTAGGATTTTAAGGGCCATGATTTAAATGGGTTTAAAATGAATGGCTAGGATTCAATTGGTTCAAGGTTTGAGGGCCATGGTTCAAGGAGGTTGATGTTGAATTACACACTCCCAAAAATTATTAAAAAATACATATGAAGAAGAAATGGGTTTATTCACGTGTCGTGTCCAACGGAATAGACACCTTAATGCTCTTTTGCATAAAAGTGCCCAAAAATTAAAAAATTGCACAAAGTTAGGTTTATGATTTAATTAATTAAAATAAATGTAATTTGTGTTCTAAACTTAATTAAGTACAAGGGACTGAAATTAAGTAGGACACAAGTGTCATGAATGAAGTAGACTCAGAATAGATTATTTTTCTAAATTGGGTTGTTCAAAATGGATCGAGATTGTGTCTCCAATTTTGATTGGAACGCACAAGGATACAAAACTGGATTTATATCAAATTAAATAAAAATGTTTGCGATGAATATTGTGCGACTAAAATGAAGCACAAGAGAACATAATTATGAGTTACACAAAGATCATAATAGAATGCAGGCACGACTAGGACAAGGTTGTGAAATTTGTTGGAAGGCAAAAGCTAGGGTAGCGCTCCAAATATTGAAGTAACGGCAAGGCACAACAATTAAATAAAATTACAGCAATTAAGTATAATTAAATATTATGCAAATCATTTACACATTAATTTATGAAAAGACGAAAATACCCCTAATCTAAAATATGGGGGTGACATGGGACTTATATTTCATGAGATGCATGTAGTGTCTGATTTTTTACTAGGAGAAGTCCCTTATAAAGAATGCATTCCTACTAATAGGAACTTTAAGATAAAGCAAAGAAAGAGCCCCGCCTTGTGGAAGTGTATCAGGAACTGATGTGCCATTATTTGGCCTGTAGCCATTACTATGGGACTGACTCTGACACTGTCTATATCCGTAAATGGCTCATTTACCTCTTCATGAACCAGACTAAAGAGGATAAATCTAAGGAGGAGAGGGATGTCGAGATTCAACCTATTCAATCCTTAGATCCCAATTTACTCGATGACCTTATTAGGGACTTTAGGGCATCAAACAAGCATCAGGATACTGCTGTGGAAGGTTTTACAGCCGGGATGTACCCTTACAGTTATCTCCTCCAAACTCGTACAGAGATCTCCCGAAAAGCACTATTGTCCGGGTTTTTTTTCTTTGGCTATGACAATAGGTGGTTCCTGGGAATTGCTCAGTAGACAGACTACATCGCAATGTGTTGTTCCCGGCAGTACGTCTAGTTTTCGGGCACATGTTAGCCCTCATTCTGGCAATGGTTTACCGACTGAACGTCAGACTCTGAGCATTTACGGATGGTCTTTTTTTGGACCTTGTGA
The DNA here is from genome assembly GCA_036927795.1 of Iris macrosiphon. Classification (NCBI taxonomy): domain Eukaryota; kingdom Viridiplantae; phylum Streptophyta; class Magnoliopsida; order Asparagales; family Iridaceae; genus Iris; species Iris macrosiphon. The sequence continues at coordinate 171,828,374 of JAYESA010000009.1, forward strand.
GTCATTCTGATTATCTGAGAACAGAGATGCCACTCATCTACCTGATGGGGTGGCTGTTGCTTCACAATCATCATCTAATGGCTCCTGATTTGGAGACCGACGATGCTACGAAAGAATTTTCTTTTGCAATTACTTGGAGCCTAGATGGGAGGATACCTCCATAATTGTTTCTAGGAGGGCCTTGAACTTGGGCACGAGTTGGAAGTTTCTATGTATTTCTCCAGATGTGGCACCAGAACATAAGGGCAGAAGCTTTATTGACTAGGGTAAGGGAAAATCAGACTTACCCATCGGTGTTTTCTTTTGGCTACTCAGTATCCGGCCTTCTCATTTGATCTATAGATATGATAATAATTATTTCTTTGAACCATATCTACCCAGCCGTTTTGCAAGTTAATTCTGCTATGACCAATTGCACGTTAGAAATGCCAGTAACTGCCTTTGGTCTACTGGAGGTTTGGTTGATGGAGCGCGATGGTGGTGGTACTTTAGCATGGGCTATACTGGCGCCAGATTTACTTTGCCTTCTGTTGACCCTCCTTTGCGTATTGTGAATTTTACAACAACTTCTTTTGCTCGATCAACATATTTCACCGAGATTTTGATATGAGAGGCAGTTTTAGGCTTACGACATGAGCAACTGCTAATGTCAAGGCTACAGAGGCTACTAGATTAGTAGAGAAGGAGGACAACGCTCCTATGGATGAGTCATTAGAGCTCTTTGGAGCAGAACCAAAAGATTCGATCGTTCCCCCTCTGCACATATCTCTGAGGACAAAGAAGTGTAGAGGATTGTCTTTAAAAGAGCACAATCTAGTTGCAAAGAAGACTAAAAAACATGCAACTCTTTTAAAGAAGAGTTTACTTAGCTCCTTTATTGATTCCCTTGGTCAAGGTGATCAAGGTGAGCCATCCTCTGTAGTACCATCTGTGGAGTGGATTACTCAATATACTTTTACTTTGACCACCTTAGTGGGAATTAGTTCAAAAACTTTAAGATGTGTATTGGGCCGGACCGGCCTGGTCTGCGGCCCGATTTGACCGTTTTTGACCGGGTTAGGGTCGGTCCGGGCCTAACCTGGTGGAGAGAGTAGGCCGGGCCGGTTGGCTTGGCACTCGATCCAGCCCGGACCCGTAACCTGGTCTGTAGTAGACCAGGCCGAACCGGTCTGGGTTAGGGCCGGTTAACGGTCGGGCCGTCCCGGCTCAATTTTTTTTAATTTTTTAATTTTTACGTTTATTTATATATATATATTATATATATATAATCTATATGATATAACTTATATGTTAATAAATTCAAGTTAAAATTTATAATTTTTTTGTTACTAAGTTAATTTTGTATACTTTAAACTTTCTAAGTTATTATTACAAATTTTTTCATATAATTTATGTAATAATTTATAAAAAAATTTAGTAAATTTTTTTATTTGATTTCTTTATATCAGTACTTATATAACTTTAAGTATAAGTTAAAATCTAAATATTTAGAAGTTGAATATTTTTTGAATAACTTATAAAAAATGTATAAATCCTTTTTTTTTGAATTTAAATATAAATTTATAACTTGAAATTTAAAGAAGCTGAATTTAAATATCAACTTATAGAAATAAATAAGTTAAATGTAAACAACTTAGAACATTAAGTAAGAAAGAGCTAAATTTCTTTTATTAATGACAATAAAATTATAAATATATTATAACATTAAGTAACAAAAAAAAAGAAACTTGTAAATAATATTTTATTTGCATAAAGCTTGTAAAAAAATGTACAAGTCTTTTCAAAATTTTTCGTTGTCCGTCGTCCGTCTTTCATTGAAGTTTATTGCTTAGGTCCTCCTTCAGGAGCGTCATCCATAGTAAGAGATTGAAAGTCCAGCTCTGAAATATCGATACTTTCATCTCTTGAGTCTTGGGTTCTTTTTTCAACACGGGTCCAATCATGAACGCAGACACAAGCTTCCAAAATATTTACCAGCAACCGACTCTTCTTCTTGCTTAGCATCCTTGAACCTACACTAAAATAAGATTTCGATGTTACCGTGGACACCAGGATCATTAGAATATTTTTTGCTATAGAAGAAAGTACATGATAAGTTTTTTCGTGTCTCTTCCACCATTCTAAAGTTGAATAATAAGTTGAAGAGTCATCTCCATCTTCTTCATAAGAATTTAGATATAAGAAAAATTCTTTAGTGGGTTGGAAATAATTTTTTTGTTTCTTCCTTTGTAGTACACTTTTAACATATATAATTTTGACACAAACTAGAGCTACTACCTTGAACGGTTGTACTAGGTCGGGTGGATACAACTCTTTATTCATATAAAGCAATTAAACTATCTAAAATATCCATAATTTCTTCTTTCAAGCTACCTACGTTAACTCTTATATTTTCTTCAAATTCGTCTGATAAAATATATATACCATCTAATTTAATCTTGGGATCAAAAATCGAAGACAAACAATACTAAAGAGGTATATTACCCCAATATTTTTTAAATTTGGCTTCCATTTTGGAAACTATATAATCAAAACCAGGAATATTTCTATATCTAAAAAATAAATGAGACATGTTAAGAATTTATGTTAAAGCTAAAGTGGAAGTCGGATAATAAACTCCAGATAGAATGGTTGTAGCATTGTAAAATAATTCTGAAAATTCAAAAATTGAAGTAGCAATTAACCAATCATTCTCAGTTACTTTGCATCATTAACAAATCGCCTAAAAGTAACACCATATTATGTACATAAAATTTAAAATCTTGTTATCTACTTGCAGAGGTGTTCAAACTCTGTAAACATAATCTAACATTTTTTAAATTTAGTTGAAAGAATTTAAGACTTTCTTGTAAAACCAAATTAATAATATGATAAACACATCTAACATAAAAAAGTCAACCTTCTAACATAGGCGTAAATTGTGTTTTCAAAACATTAATGGAAGAAGTGTTATTACTAGCATTATCAAAAGAAATCAAAAATATTTTATTGTGAATATCATATTCACGCACAAATTGCATTATCGTGCCACCGTACAGCACCAATATGTGAAAATTCTAAAGGCCTTAGACAAATAATGCATTTTTGCAACATCCATCTTGGATCTATATAATGTGCCGTGATACAAATATAAGCATAATTTTTCTTAGTAGTCCATATATCAGAAGTTAGAGCTAATTTACTAACATGCATAAAACTTTCTTTCAAAGCAGCCTTATTTTTTTTAAAAAAATTCAGAGCCTCTGCTGTAGCAGTAGATCTAGAAACTTTAGAAAAATACGGATTAAGGATATTACTTGCATAATTATAATAGAAATTACTCTCACCAAATATAAATGTTGTTCCTTACAAATAATATATCTTGCTAACTCAGTCTTGTTACGAGCACCAGAATAAGTAAAGTTACCTATAGAAGATCCTTGACCACCGGTACTTAGCTATTTTTGTCTAGCCTGTAGTGTGTCTTTGCCATAGCAACTTTAGTAGTGTCTTTTTAAAGTGCCAGTACCATCATTTTTTTTAATTGTAAACTCGCTTATTTTTTTTACATTCCGCAGCCTTAGGTATTGGTTTTTGATATTTGGATCTAAAACTGGTGCACCCTCACTATCAGTGACAAATATTTTTGTAAAATAATTCCATAAGAAGGATTTTTTTCTGTTGTGAATATTTGTAGCCGTAGCCATACTCCTAACTTCAGAAAGTGACATTTTTGTCAGTGGTATAGAATCATAAATAGGATTATTTTAAAACATATTATTATAATAATCATAATTTTTAAAAGGTTGGTTTGAACCTTGTCCATCCATATTTAAAAAAAATAATTTTTTAAAAAAATTTAGAGCAAAATTAATTACTTCTCTACCAAAGAGATAGAGAGAGAGAGAGAGAGAGAGAGAGAGAGAGGAAAGAAAAATCTCAAATCAGATTTTTTTTTGGTAATATTAAAGTTACTTGTAAGGTCTACTAGAAGCCTCCAAAATAAATTACAAAAAAATGTGTTGAAAGGAAAGAAGTTTGGCTCCAGTAATTGCTTTGCTTCTAAACTTTGTAATTGTCTTTCTTCTAAACTTTGTAACAGAGGAAAAAAATTATGCAAGAGGGAAGAAATTGTGTTGTTTTTATTTTTCATAAATTATATGGGCTATTTATAAGAATTTTTGGGGATCAAATGGCTCTAAATACCCTAAAAAAAGATTTATTATAATGGGTATTTTGGTTATTTTTAGCAAAATAACCAAAATACTCCTAAAATGTTCAAAACACACTACTAAAATGGGGGTATTTTGGTAAATAGATCCCCTAACGGATATATCCAATTTTTTTTATAAATCTGCTGAACCGGGCTGAACGAATTGGATCCGGCCCGTACAAAGCCGAGACCAGTCGGGGCTCGGGCCGGGTTCTGGGCTGCCTCCCTTTTACACACCTTGATAAAAACTCCCGTATTAGCTGCTGTAGAGGCGAACGTCTCGGCAGAAGTGAACGTCTCGATTTCTCAGCACCTGCCATTGATCCCGTCCTTGATGCTGCAACCCAATTTGTGTCACCCGTCACATTTATACTTTCTTCATCATCTGGCCTGGTCTTATAAATAGCCATAAAACAAAGCCAGATTTCTCTGACCCCTTTGAACAGGGAGAACATTGATGAAGAGATACATTCAGATCCTACACTGAATACTGCTCGAGCGGAGGGATCTATTAGTCAGCCACAATCTCAAACAGAGGTAGTTATGGCAGAGTCGAGGTCTCATATTCCTCCTAGAGGAAGTCCACTCTCCACCGACTAACTCACCCGGTGGATCTGATCCATCTGTTACTTTACCTGTCGTACTGAGGATTGGCACTTCTGTCCCTCCTCCTTCTATTACCGGGGATGCTATTACAATAGTCATCTTCATCGTTACTGAGAAAAACAACGTCTATGGATCTTAATCGATGGAGGTAGACCATACCCTTGATGCTGTAGCAAAAATGCTCATGCCAATTACTTTTATACCTCCTGAATCAACTGGCATTGTGCATCATACTATCATTAGTGAAGTAACCCACACTACTCCGGCTTACTTTGATAAAGAGTCAACTAAAGTAGAAATATGATTTACTTCTCCCAGACGAGAAGAATCACTCTGCCAACTACAAACTCAGGTTGGGGAAGCTGAGATAGCATCTACAGATCTTATCCTACATACAGAATCAGATACATCAATGTCAAACGCAGATATAGGAGCAAGTGATTATGATGATGTGCTCCTCAATGCCAACAGTCCACAAATAGAGGCCTTCTTGGAAGTCTTGAGTAACTCTTTAGAGAATCAATCTCCAGTAGACCCATATTTGACGGTCGGATTAGGTACGTGCCTTTCCATCCTCTCTACACCATAAATCTTTGCACTGTTGGCTTTATTATCTCAAATCTTTGGAATGACCACTCAGGCTAACATAAGCCAATATGTCATTTGCTTCTTTAACTTTGACTTGTAACCCCAATATAAAGTCAGGTTCATTGACTTTTTGCTTTGGTGAGTTGTAGGTACAGAGATTCAAGAAGAAACGCACCCGGAGAATACTTCAGAAATGGTTGCTTCATCGCCTGAGATATATCCTGAAATTGAATTCACCGCAACAATCACTAGTACTGTGGAAGAAAAAATAATTATTTCAACTGCATTTGTGGTGGTGACGACCAGTACTGAATTGTTGGCTCCAATTGCTAATCGTGGCGAAACCTCTTTAGGGATAGGCCCTCCACTTATTTTACAAAGTATCGAAGCTACCACTATGACTGCATTAGCACTTCCATCATCAGGAAGAGGACTCGCTGTTGTAGCTGAGACTCCTAGTTTTGATGACTATTTTGGCCCTGCCATCGAGGCCCAAATGAGTACCTTTTATGTAATGCTGAACTGTACCTTGAGGATGGTATTTAAAAATAATTTGTCTTTTGATAGAATGATGGGGATGGTCGCTCCGACTATTAAAACCCTCAGAATTTATGAAGGTGAAGCTCATGCTGCGGCCTTGGAGCAAATCCTTACAGAACTTGAGCAGCCGATCAATTTATCACTTTATAGGGGAGATCTCACTTCCCTCATTCACAAAAAGTATGAGGCAATCACCGCTCGGTTTGCAGCCGAGAAAGCAAAATTTGAAGAGCAGAGGAGGATGCATGACAAAAATAGTGCTTTGTTAATGGCTGAACTAAAGGATACTAATTCTGAGTTAATTCAACATAAGTCTACCCGAGATAAATACTCTTCTAAAATTTTCCAGCTAGAGGCTTTAATCAGAGAGTCCCAGGAGAAGCTCGCAGAAATAAAGGGTAAGCGTGAGGAGGAGTCATCTCTCTAAAACTCAGTGGGGGAACAAGCTTATGCCTCTTGCGAAGACAAATGATGAACTGGATGAATCTTGGAACAACATCCTGCAGATATATACCCCTATGACCAAGTATGAGGTAGCAGAAGCTCGGATGGCTGAAGCCAAAGAAGTAGCTGAGCACCAGCAGGGGCAACAACTTACTTAGCTTCGAAAGATTATAAGTGACCTTTCGGCAATGCCAAGATGATATTGTCACGATCCGTACCAAAATTCAGGCATTAGTCGTGGGTAGGTCCAGCCTACGCCACAACCTCGATGGTAAAACACGTCTAGGTCACAATACTACCTATCACATCTCACAATGATATATATAACCTGTCAATGATCTCAACTCCATAAGGATGATACGATGAATATAATTATGACAATAATAACAATACTCAATCACATAATTCTACAAGAAAGAGAAATGTCACGATAATGATATAAAGAAAAATAGAAGTTTAAAAATATAAATATCACACATCCATGAGTCTATAGTCTAAACAACAACATAAGTATCCAAATAAAATATATAACTCAGAGTGTCTCAAGTCTATAATCCAACTACAAATGAATGATAGACTCTAAGTCTCTACTAATGGATCCAATACTGGGATGTGATCCTTCTGAAGCTCCTGGGTAAAATCCTCGTCTACTCTGGGTCTATAATAAGTGGAGCAGAAAGCCTCGAGATCCTTTAAAAAATATTATCCAGTCAGGATTGGAGCGAAGCACATAAACTAACAGCTGTTCCATTAATTTAACCAAGACTATAAAACAGTCGCAATGAATATACATAATGGAAAGAAAATAATAGAATGTAAAAAAACTGGAGAAACATTTAATCATATCATAAGAAGTAACTAGCAATGAACAAGCAGATAAATGTGAATACAAGCAAGTATGAACTGGAATAGAAAAATAGAATACTAGCCAAGTGTCTTGAAATATTAATTATTATGTGATCTGCTTGGGATGTATCAGGCTCTACCATATATGATTGGCTATGCATAAGTACCGTAAGGGATTAGGTCAATCAAGTATGATTGACTATGCACAAGAACATGTAAGGGGATCAGGCCAATCATATGCGGGGAGTATGCACAAGTAATAAGGTCATACTACACCCTCGTGTAGATGAGGGTGAGCTATGCACAAGTAGGTGGTGTATGATCACATAATCAACTAATACTTTTCCATCCCCGGTTAGTACTATAGATCCAATCATGACTCCTCATGACCGGTATCTATGATACTGACCCGTGTGTCCACTGTATCGAAAATCAAGCATAACACTACATACTAGAATCATAGTAACCGTCAAAATAAGGAAACTGTCAAAGAATATATTCGCCTATGGTCCTGAGCAATGTGTGAGGATCAGGATCCTAAAGGAAGTCACAAAAACCTAAATATCAAATAATAATGTTCATTGGGTGAAGTGAAGGATGAGCATGATTAACTAACCAATAGTGATGTTTCTAGGCCATGTCTAACTCCAAACTGGGTTAACTAGATCCACTAGTCAATTTCTATATCATACTAAGGTATCTAGTCTAATACTAGTTACTGACATATACTATATGTTATTAGTTTATAACAACTCCTATATATAAATTCTAGTTGTATCTTAATACAACCTTAACAAATACCTTGCATCAATACTGGCTGCTAACCCCAATTTCCTTTAATGCTAGTTGAGTTCCCAACATCCTTGCACTGTGTAATATTCTATGACTGAAGACTAACACCTAACACCTTTGGTATCAATTCTCTTGCATACTTCATTATCATTGTCTCACAAACACACCAACCCATACCCCTAGTTATTCCCATCACCAATGTGTAGTACTCAAGCTCAAACTCAAACCTTGAGCTCACTGCATATAACTTTCCCAAGACTAATACAAGTATCCTTTAATGTCTGCACCACCAACTACTCCTAAATCTGCTGCTAGGTGTGTGCCCTCTTCAACTCCCTTTCCTTACAGCCATGGCTCTAATCCCAATAGCTCTAGATTTTCATATTAACTGGGACCCCTAATTACCTGTGCACCCTTGCCTATGTCCAGTGATTCATTCCTTGCTCCCTTATCTCCAATCTATTATTACCTACTGATACTCTAGTTTTCCCCCTCTAACATGTGACTGATACTAATACCTTTCATATACCAATATTGACTTAACTCATTGTCTACATTATAAACTATAGCTGGCATAAATAACTAACTTAGATAACTCATTGATAACTTAACTAACATGTACTAACTTGCTAACTCCTTCTGACCAAACCCGATACACTCAAACCCTGATCACCTGCATCCTACCTATTTCTGCTACTGCAACTTCTATTGTAGAGTAAACTTGATCTTAGAAGCTCATACTCACACATACCTGATGTTAATTTGGTACTGCCTAATTGCTGTGCAACTAGCTTGCACACTGATACCCCTCCTGCACAACCTACAAACCCAAGCCAACCTCCATTCTAACTCACTGACACCACACTATCACCACACACACACTTGCATCATTAGTGAGCAACCCACACAACTTAAGCATAGTTGGTATGAGTGGCCAACAACTCAAAATTGCTGCTACTACTGATGAACTGATACTGTCCTAACCCGACACCCCAACTAATACCTGGACTCCAGTGACCTCCTCAAGACATTGCTTACTTGAGCTATTTCCCTCCACTCTTATCTGTACACAGAGAACTGAACACAACCTTCCCTTCAATACCTACAGTGTTTAACCATCAACACAACAAACAACCACAACTCAAGTTTCTCTCTATCACAAAATATCTGCACCCAGATTCCCTCACCAGCAGTACTGGATGCTGTTTACTGCAGTCTTTTCCCATGGCACGAACATTTGCAAACACTCTAGCATGTGCACAGAGTATAAATCTGGGTCTGGACTGAACCCCCTTCCATCATCTCTCACACTAGACAGTATCATAAAATACCCACACACCTATATACATAAGCTACACATAGAATAATATATAACTAACATGTCTATATCCATACAAAATACCAATATAACAAACTATATATATATTATATTATTCTAACACATCCACCTAACCAATGCAAGTGTCAAAACCACAAATACTAGATGAGCAACTATTGATACACTCCCAACTCAAGTGTCAAAACCTACGATACCCAAATATAACCAAATATACATATCAATCATAGTTAATAATAGCTATTAGAACTTGCTACCAAAGAATTAGGACTCAAATGCACAAAATCTCTAAATTAGAGCCCCGTATCATACCGTATCATGATACGGCCTATCCGTATCCAATTGTGGACACGTATCTATCCCCACATAAATAATTTAATACTAATTGGGTCTACCAAACCTAATGACCAACACTTGGGGTCCCATTCTCGGATTTCTCCCAAAATGGATACCAAACTCAATGTAGAATTCGCAAATAGGGTCATTAGAAGTTCAAACTCCTTTATATGGGTAGCCCTAATGCATTGGTACATTCTAAATGCTCTAAATAACCAAATAGAACTAATTAGTAAAGAGATTTCAGAATTTACCTATTGGGAGATAGTTTTTTAATGAATAAACCAATAGGATACGATGTGGACACAAGCACCAAGCCAAACCTCCTTCTTCTCCAAGCTTCTTGCAACCACTAGCTCATAATCTCCTTAGATGGTAAAGATGAGGGAAATTTGAGAGAGAAAAAATTGGGGTTGATTTGGTGGTGGGATGAACAATTGGGAAATAACACTAATTGGGAATAAAATAGAATGAGTGAATGGAGGAGAGAGAGATCCAACCTCATATTAGGGCCGACCCTCTCTTCCCCTTTTCCCAAGTAATATGAATAGTCTAGAATGTCCCTTGTGGGTTGTCATGAAGGAATTAATTAGTGGAAGACTCTAATCCTAATATGAGTTCAAGCTAATTTCTAATTAAAGAGGAGCATTAACTTAGATTGAGTCTAATGTGACTAGTCCAATAAATTGGTTAAGTTGTCATGTCAGTTGGTTAGGTCTACTAGGGTCTTGTCTAACTAAATAATCTAATCCCTAACCAATACTAATACTAATCATAACATATGGCATGCACATCTATATAAATAAATATAACCACATTATTTACAATAATACATAATGACCAAAATATTCCAATCTAGAAATGTGGTAGTGACAAGTCTACCCTCCTTAAAATAATTTTTTTCTCGAAATTAAAAAACTAAACCCGCACAAGAATACAGCAAATAAGAAGAACTATACCTCAAGGCTCGAAGAGGTATGGGTACTGTTTGCGCATTTTATCCTTCCTCTCCCAGGTTGACTCACCCAAAAAGTGATGCCGCCACGCGACACGAACCAAGAAAATAGTTTGATTCCGTAATATCTTCTCTCTTCGATCCAGGATCTCCACTGGTTGCTCTGGATAGCTGAGAGTTGGACCATCCTCGATCTCCGAGAGATCTAGTACGTGACTAGGATCTGCCATATACCATCTCAACTGTGACACATGGAATACGTCATATATTTCCTCTAGTACAGACGACAAGTCAAGTCTGTAAGCCACTGCACCGACCCTCACAAGAATACCGAAGGGTCTGATGTACCGTGGACTAAGCTTTCTGTCTCCACCAAAATGAATTATTTTTCGTGTTAGAGAAATCCGCAAGAACACCAGATCGATAACCTAGAATAAAATACAGCATTAACACACAATCTAAAATAAAGCAATCACAAGAAATTTTAACAAAACCTATACCTCAAACTCCAAGGGCCTACGGTGGCTGTTGGCCCAATACCGCTTTCTGTCCTGCGCCACTCAAAGTTTATCTTTGATGAGCTTCACCTTCTCAACTGCATCTACGACCATCTTTGGTCCCAACTAGGCTCTCTTTCTCCGATATCATCCCAAGATAATGGTGTGTGACACCTCCGTCTATATAGAGCCTCGAATGGTGATATCTCAATACTAGTCTGGTAACTATTGTTGTAAGCAAACTCTACCAGGTGTAGATAATTCTTCCAAGAACCTCTGAAATAAAAAACATAAGTGCAATGCATATCCTCGAGAGTCTGAATAGTCCTCTCTGATTGTTCGTCTGTCTGGGGTTGATATACGGTATTGAACTTAAGCTGAGTGCTCGAGCTAGCCTACAAACTCCTCAAGAAGTGGAAAGTGAAACGACTATACCGATCCTAGATGATGCTCACAGAAACTCTATGTAAACTAATAATCTGCCACACGTACATCTTCGCTAGCTTCTCCGTAGACGTTCCCTCTTCAAATGGCAAGAAGTGGGCATATTTGGTCAACCTGTCTACGATGACCCAAATCGCGTCCTTTCCTCCCGGAGAACGCGGAAGCCCCGAAACAAAATCTATGGTCACGTGCTCCCACTTCCACTCTAGGATGGGTAAAGGCTGAAGCATTCCACCTGGCCTCTATCTATCCGCCTTTACTTGCTGGCATCCCAGATATCTTAATATGAATCTCGTCACCTCCCGCTTCATACTATACTACCATACATGCTCTCTCAGATCCTGATATATCGTGTTGGCACCTGGATGCATCGAGTATTGAGAGCAAAGCACCTACTACAGAACCTCCTCGTGCAACTTCCCACTCAGCACACATAATCTAGTACTGTTCCATAATAATCCATCATCAGTGATGGTAAAATCCTTCGATAATCCCATCTGAATTTGTGCTCTGATGCTCCTCAGAGTCTCTTTATTAAACTTCCTGGCCCTGATCCTATCAATCAGCTCATACTATATCTGCAATCCCCAAATTTGTATCTCGATACCAGGAACTAGCACCTCATTCTCTAAGCTCTCAAGATCGGCCAATAAATATCTATCTGTCGTCAAGTACATAGCCACCAGATACCTGTTCAAGGAATCGACGACTACGTTTACCTTCCCTGGATGTTACTGCAATGATATATCAAAGTCCTTTATCAACTCCAACCACCTCCTCTACCTCATGTTCAGCTCCTTCTATGTATACACGTACTTCAAGTTCTTATGTTCTGTGAAGATCTCCATACGCTCTTCGTACATGTAGTATTTCTACAGCTTTAGAGCAAAGATGACCGTTGCCAACTCTAAATCGTGGGTAGGGTAGTTCTTTTCATGAGGATGTAATTGCTTGGAAGCATAGACAATCACCTTTCCGTGTTGCTGAAGATCGCAACCCAAACCCTTTTCTGAAGCATCAATTATATAATGAATCCACCTGCCCCTGATGGTAACATCAATACTGGAGCTGTCGTCAATCTCTTCTTCAGCTCATCAAAAGCGGTTTGACAATCCTCCGTCTAGACGAACTCTACATCCTTCTTGGTCAGCCTCGTTATTGGCTATGCAATCCTGGAGAAGTCCTATATGAATCTCCTGTAATAACCTGCCAGCCCTAGAAAACTCTTGATCTCTTCTACTGAACTCGGAGTAGCCCATGACTCTACTGCCACGATCTTCTTCGGGTCAACTGAGATCCCATCACCTGTCCCCACATGCCTAAGAAATTCAACCTTGTCAAGGAAGATCTCATACTTTGAAAGCTTCCTGTAAAGATCATCCATCCTAAGAGTCTCCAAAACTATCCTAAGGTGCTCCTCATTCTCCTCTGAGATTTTCGAATACATAAGGATATCATCAATGAAAACCACCATGAACTTGTTAAGATATTGTGGAACACCTTGTTCATCAGGTTCATGAATACCGCCGGACATTAGTCAACCCAAATGACATCATCATGAACTCAAACTGGCCATACCAAGTTCAAAAAGCTATCTTCAAAATATCTTCCTTCTTCACCTTTATCTGGTGGTAGCCTGACCACAAGTCTATCTTCAAAAATACCTTCGCTTCGCTCAACTGATCAAAGAGATCATCTATCCTTGGCAGCAGGTATTTATTCTTGATAGTGGGGTTGTTCAGAGCCCTGTAGTCGATACACAAGCATACTGTCCCATTCTTCTTTGGTATAAACAATACTGGAGCACCGTACGATGATGAACTGGATATAATAAAGTCCTTGTCCTGCAACTCATCAACCTGCTTCTTCAACTCTGCCAGTTCGCTGTTATTGACCCTATAGATGTGCTGTGATATTAGCTCTGCACTTGGCACCAAGTATATAGAGAACTTAACATATTTATCTGATGGCAATCCTGGCAACTCCTCTGGAAAGACATCCAGAAACTCCGCTATTAAAAGATATGCCAGCTCCTTATCTTCCACCATGACTCCACAAATTATGCCTTTGCTCTGCTCTACTGCTCCTATGTAATCTCGAACTCTGGCTCTCCTGGCGGTCAAAATATTACCCTACCTCCATGACAAACTATACTAGCATGGTACCTACTCAACCAATCCATCTGAGTACAATATCGTATCCCAGAAGTGGCATTACGAGTAAGCACACACTTAACTCTTGATCTTCTAATAAAACTCTTCGATCCTTGCAAAAATTATTGACTAGGATAATGCTTCCCCTAGTCATGATCTTGCAAGTCATAGCCAAGGATTTTGCCTTTAAACGATGCTTAAGATCAAAAGATACAGATATAAAACTATGGGGAGAATCGAAATTTAATGAAGCAAATGCTGGAATAGAATTGAGAAGAACTGAATCGGTAATTATATCTCCCTCTGGCTCGATCTCCTCAACCGTCATGGTGAAAGCTCGTCCCTGAGGTGCACCTCTCTGCTGCTATTGGTACTGGGCAAACCTCTTCTGCTGTGAAGGAAGTGGAGGTCCCCTTTGCTAAACTGTGGGTGGTCTCGCTGGTGGTCACTGAACTGGTGCTCTAGCTAGTCCTCCCTGAGCTGGACGAGCTAGACAATATCTCAACTGGTGGCCGGGTGACCCACATAAAAGGTACACTCCCAACCTCTTCCGATAAACCTCCCTGGTATATCCTAGATTTCTACGGAATACACAATGAATGGCTTGCTGTGCTTGCCTCTGTGGCTGCTACTGGTGCTGACCACGAGCTGGTGCCTGGTCCTGCTGGTGATGGTGCTAGAACGATCTCTGCTACTGCTGAAAGTGGGGACGCTTGGCTGGTCCCGTGCTACCACTCGTTCCTCCAAAACTATTGTATCCTCTCTTGGGCCTGAGGTCCAGATCATCCTCAATAATCTGAGCATCCATTAAAATGACCTCAAAGGTAGCAGTACAATATCCGAAAGTACGAGACTTGATCTCTCTTATCATTCCTTTTCTGAACTTTCGAGCTATCTCTTGGGTCTTGAATCATCGACGGTGCAAAATGACTCAAGTGGCAAAACTCTGCAGCGTATTCGTTGACCGATATATTCTCTTGGACCAAGTCATGGAATTGACTCTCTAAGGCTCCCAAGGCTACGTTTGAAAAGAACTGCTCCTTAAAGAGCTCCTTTAAGGCCTTCCAAGTAAGTCCAACAACAAGTCTCAACTTCGTGCGATACCACATAAGTGTAATATCGAACATCTGACTGCCGGCGGCCTCAATCTGCAGGCTCTCTAAAATCTGAGCCAAATGGAGGTTTCTCTCTAAGTCTTACAACCAGTTGTCGGCATAGAGTATCCCCTCAATACCCTTGAACTCCCGAGGCAACATCCTCTTGAAGTCCACTATAGTGCCTGGCCTCTACTGCTGTTGCTAGCCAGGGTGCTGCTGCTGCTGGAAGACTCTTTCTACTGCCTGTAGAGCCACCTGGTGATAATTCTCTATGCTCTCCCTTTCCAGCTCTGTCTGCGCTTGGTATGCCTCTTCCTGCACCCTCTGTGCCTCAGCCTAAACTCTCCGAGCCTCTGCTGATATCTTCTGTGCATCCCCCATCTGTGCATTCACAATGCCCTAGATCAGTAAGAACATCTGTGACCTGTCAGCAGGCACACTTCCTGGAAATAGAATCTGTGGTGGTGGTGGAAGGTCCTCTGTAACAGGTGGGACAACCCTTCGGACAGGTGATGGAGGAGGACCCCTGAAGGATGCTGAAACTCCTACATGAGCAGGTAAAGTAGGAGGAGCAACTTTGACTATCCGGGTAGCAGGCCGAGAGGTGGTAGACCTCTCAGAAGCTGCTGGTCCCGATCTCTGTGACCTGGTCTTTGGCAGCATCCTGAAGACAAATCAAAACAAGAAGAGGTCAATTAAGACAAAAGATATGATATCATTAAAAAAGGACAATAAAATTTAAAATAAGAAATTATTCAGGACGGTAAGGATAGCAAAAATTAAATATATTTAGAGATTTCCTAGTTGTGATTGAGTATACTCTCATCCTATATCCTATATCCTATAGCAGGCTCGTAATAGCACTCTTAGTCTGAGCACTACTACGATATCGTACTAGTTGCGACTTGGACTTACTCGAAGACCTGAATGGGCCACCATGAAAATGTGTCACGACCCATACCAAAAATTTGGTCATGAGTCATGGGTACGTCCAGCCTACGCTGCAGCCTCGACGGCAGAACACGTCTAGGTCATAATACTACCTATCACATCTCACAATGATATATATAACCTGTCAATGATCTCAACTCCATTAGGAGGACAAGATGAATATAAATATGACAATAATAACAAAACTTAATCACATAATTCTATAAGGAAGAGAAATTGCACGATAATGATATAAAGAAAAAGAGAAGTCTAAAAATATATACATCACACATCCATGAGTCTAGAGTCTAAACAACAACATAAGTATCCAAATAAAATATACAACTCCGAGTGTCTCAAGTCTATAATCCAACTATAAATGAATGCTAGACTCTAAGTCTCTACTAATGGATCCAATATTGGGATGGGATCCTCCTGAAGCTCATGGGTGAAATTTTTGTCTACTCTGGGTCCATAATAAGTAGGACAGAAAGCCTCGAGATCCTCTAAAAAATATTATCCAGTCAGGATTGGAGAGAAGAACATAAACTAACAGCAGTTCCATTAATTTAACCAAGACTATAAAACAGTCGCAATTAATATAGATGATGGAAAGAAAATAATAAAATTTAAGAAAATTGGAGAAACATATAATCATATCACATGAAGTAACTAGCAAAGAATAAGCAGGTAAATATGAATACTAGCAAGTATAAACTGGAATAGAGAAATAGAATACTAGCAAAGTACCTTGAAATATTAATTATTATGTGATATGCTTGGGACGTATCAGGATCTACCATATATGATTGGCTATGCACAAGTACCGTAAGGGATCAGGTCAATCAAGTATGATTGACTATGCACAAGTACATATAAGGGGATTAGGCCAATCATATATGGGGAGCTATGCACAAATAATAAGGTCAGGCTATACCCTCGTGTAGATGAAGGTGAGCTATGCACAAGTAGGTGGTATATGATCACATAATCAACTAATACTTCCCCATCCACGGTTAGTACAATGGATCCAATCATGACTCCTCATGACCAGTATCTATGATACTAACCCATGTATCCACTGTGTCAAAAATCAAGTATAACACTACATACTAAAATCATAATAATCGTCAAAATAAGAAAACTGTCAGAGAATGTATTCGCCTGTGGTCCTGAGCAATGTGTGAGGATCGGAATCCGAAAGAAAGTCACAGAAACCTAAATATCAAATAATAATGTTAATTAGGTAAAGTGAAGGATGAGCATGATTAACTAACCAATAGTGATGTTTTTAGGCCATGTCTAACTCCAAACTGGGTTAACTAGGTCCATTAGTCAATTTCTATATCATACTAAGGTATCTAGTCTAATACTAGTTACTAACATATACTATATGTTATTAGTTTATAACAACTCCTATATATAATTTTTAGTTGTATCTTAATACAACGTTAACATATACCGTGCATCAATACTGGCTACTAACCCCAATTACCTGAACTGCTACTTGAGTTCCAACATCCTTGCACTATGCACTATTCTATGATTGAAGACTAACACCTAATACCTTTGGTATCAATCCTCTTGCATACTTCACTGTCATTGTCTAAAAAATACACCAATCCATACCCTAGTTATTCCCAGCACCAATGTGCAGTACTCGAGCTTAAATTCAAACCTTGAGCTCACTGTACACAACTTCCCCAAGACTGATACAAGTATCCCTTAATGTCTCCACCACCAACTACTCCTAAAGATGTTGCTAGGTGTGTGACCTCTTCAACTCCCTTTACTTATAGCTATGGCTCTAATCCCAATATCTTCAGGTCTTCACATCAACTGGGACCCCTAATTACCTATGCACCCTTGTCGATGTCCAGTGATTCATTTCTTGCTCCATTATCTCCAATTTATTATTACCTGCTGATACTCTAGTTTTCTCCTTCTAACATGTGACTGATACCAACACCCTTCATATACTAACATTGACTTAACTCATCGTCCATATTATAAACTATAACTGACATCAATAACTAATTTAGATAACTCATTGATAACTCAACCGATATGCACTAACTTGCTCACTCCTTCTGACCAAACCTGATACACTCAAACCCTGATCACCTGCATCCTATCTGTTGTTGCCACTATAAGTGCTATTATGAAGTATACTCGAGCTTAGAATCTCATACTCACACATACCTGATGTTTATTTGGTACTACCTATTTGCTGTGCAACTATCTTGCACACTGATACACCTCCTATACAACCTACAAACCCAAGCCAATCTCCATTCTAACTCACTGACACCACACCGTCACCACACACACTTGCATCATTAGTGACCAACCCACACAACTTGATCATAGTTGGTATGAGTGGTGTCATGCCCCAGTCCCAAAATACGTAGGACTAGGAACACGTAAGTATGCCAGCCGTATGTATATGACAACTCCAATATATAGATACCATAATACACACATACACTATAATATGAATATTTATTCACATGTGGTATCTATATTATCACCACTCAAAGAAATACTAATCTCATCCATACAACAAGTCACAAAAAAAAAAACTAACTAGAATCATGAGTCTGAATAATCCAAAAATGATAGTCGGGTGGAGACAAATCCACTACCAATGACTATATCAAACTAAAAAAATGAGAGAGGAGGGTAGAATCTCCAATATAAAATTAGATAATGACATAAGTGTATCAGCTAAAAGATCCATCGCCAGAGATAATCAAAGATGCTCAGAAGGTAAGACCTCCTCGGCAAAAAGTAACACGTCAGGTCCTAGCCCGTACTCCTGCGGATACTCCTGGTTGTCTATACCTGGCAAGGGACCAGGTCCTCAGAGGGACATAACTAGATATATAGAAGCATGCCAATTAAATACAGTAAACATGCATAATAGATAGAAAATATATAAGTACGTTGTATAAGACAATCTATATGAATGTATAACGAGGACAACTTTTCTATGTATGGGCAGGGGTAGGCTATTCTATCTAATCTCATAACTCACACACACGACAGGGACATCAGAAATCGATATACCTTGGGGGTAGCGACCAGCGCGACACCAGAAATCAATATACCTCGGGGGTAGCCACCAGCGCGACATATTACCATAGTACATGCTAGTTACTACGGTTTACGAGAGTGTTATAGCCCATATGCCTACTGATTGTCCTCCTCTCTCATGATACTAGGTGTCAAGTGTGTGTCAACATATATAATATATAGTAATGACTGAAAGAAAATACACATGTAATGAATATATAAAAGTATAATAAGCAATGCAAGGTACTGTAAACAATTTGACAAGGTATACTTTCCTGTCAAGAAGGCTGCAAAGTGTAACGTCCAAATGTCAAACACCAAGAGTCAGAAACTATGGCCTCAGAATGAACATTTCCGGATGCTGAAATAAACATCACTAACGTTCCCAGAATAAGCGAGATAGCTAGAAAATACTACCCTTTCATCCAATTTGAACACAGGGGCAAACCGATAATTTTGGGTTAAAACGGGTCCATATGTGGGCCACTTTGCACCGAAAAGCATGCCAGGGATAAAGGTCTCTTAATGGGACAAATTATAGGTCAAACAAACTCTAAATGTTAGTACAAACTCAATAATATATCCAATTTTGGATTCCGGTGAGCAGAACACAAATTCGTCCAAAAAGTCAACCGTAGAGCCCGCAAATAAGCGGCTTGGTCAACTGTCTCAGAATTGCGTGAAACTTGGGTCACAGGACCAGCGCGATAGCACGAGTCTAATGGCACAAGTTTTGTTACATTCTGACGAGCGTACAATAAATGGTGCAAGATTTTACAAAAGTTGCGATACGGGAACTTTTTGCGGATACGAGTTGATTTCGACGCGCACACGCATCCAAATTAGTTTTTATAAAATCCCACATGTCAGGACATACCATACGCGCCTTTCGATATAATTGGTACATGACGGGGATATCCCGTTTGGCGGGACGCGCTCCGTATCACAAATTTTTATGTTTCGAAAATAAGTTTTTATGAGTTTTTAACCTAATTTAATTCTGCATATAACACCAAATAAAATAATATAATTAACAAAAAATAATCTCGGTTATATGGTCTTCACATAGCAAGAAGAAAATCTAAGTTTGGATCTCTGTGGTGGTAGATACTGTCACGCCCCGGCCCGGCCGGACCGCCTCCTCCGTCTCGCTCGCCCCCGTAGCCGGATTATTGAACCGGACGCGTATCACCGCGCCTCGGCGCCCGTCCCACGGGTGCGAGGAAGGGGATGTGTGGCCGGCCCGATCGAGCCTACCGGGGATGTGATACCGTGCGGGCCTGGGGTTGCGCCCGCACAAGGCCTTATCGTTTAAGTTGATTGTTGGCTATCATCGCATCAATCGAGTAAGCAGTGGAAAGGGACTTGTTGCAATGTAATGCATTTAGCCAACTAAATATTCGGGATAATTGAGGGACTTGGATTCCTTTATGAAAATGCATTCGTTCCATACATTATGCCCCCTTATACGATAGCATCTCGGGGCACAATCGAAACCAGGTTTTCGGGTCTTAGGGACTGAGCTACGCCTATCGCTCCCTAGGACCATCCAGTACCTGCAAGCAAGTAAACTGTTGGTGGGTCAGCACTTTTATAAGTACTGGTAAGATAAAACAACTGAACAAAAATAAGCATTCACTAAAACCAAGCACTAAGTAATCATGTTATAAAATATTACATTACTAGTGATATTTCTAGTTTTACCTATGTTCATTTCATGTAGTTCATAGCAGAGTCATATTACATTATTTTGGAAACATCTTTGGAAACAAAGTTTCATATGCAATAAGTAAGCAAGACAAGTCGATATTTCGTTCAGGGTGTGCGCAGCGTGTCTCGTGGGACTCGAGGGTCAAATGCATCGCTAGACACACATGCACATCTTAGGGGCAGTCCATCTATCCAAGCTAACACAATGACATAGCTATATGTAGGGCGGTCCTCGAGTATCTCAGGATCGGCAGCTAGTTGTATAGCATACCAATGACTCTTTCATCTGATGCTATGGCAGCTGTGCCCATGGTGGCTAAGGACGCATGCAGTTCATCTCTCCACCATAGCCATTGTCTGACCGCGTGCGAATGCATGAAACACTATCAAATAAACTCTAGTATGCAGACGAGACGAACCATCAGAACAATATCGTTATTGCGGGGCAATCCGACTTATCACTTGAACACATTCAGGCACGATATGGTTCTCTCGAAGCATAGACAATAGTGAACATATTCATGCACTCTTAGACAAGCATTTCTGGATTCTCGTTTAGCAGACTTATCGTTTCAAAGACAAGCTAGGTGAGTTCATTCATTAACATGCAAGGCAGGTTCTATCATTCTCTTATAAAAATATTGCAAGCAAAAACTCATGTTATTATTAAGGCGTGCAAGAATCAGAGAACAAAGTTCTACCCACTCACCTTGATACATAATGCCGACGCGGAGCGGGGCATTAACCAACCAACAAAAAGTTTCGTCCTCGAAACTTCAAGGATAAACTTCTCGATATTTCGAGCAGCGATAGTGCCATCCCTCGTCGTACTCAATCGAAACAATCAAGCAAATCAAGTTCAGGAAATATTTTTCACTTTGAGAATATCTATGGACTTATTGTATGGAACACTCTATTACAATACTATATCGATAATATCTCAGAGTCATAGCAACGGATTTGGACTAGAAGATCGATTTTGCTCTGATACCATTCTGTCATGCCCTGGACCCGACGGACCGCCTCGTCACCTCGCTCGCCCCCGTAGCCGGATTATTGAACCAGACACATATCACCGCGCCTCGGCGCACCGGACGAGAATCACCGCGCCTATCCCGTGGGTGCGAGGAAGGGAAGGAAGGGATGGCTGGCCCGATCGAGCCTACCTGGGACTTGATACCGTGCAGGCCTGGGGTTGCACCCGTACAAGGCCTTATCGTTTAAGTTGATTGTTGGCTATCATCGCATCAATCGAGTAAGCAGCGAAAAGGGACTCGTTGCAATGCAATGCATTTAGCCAACTGAGTATTCGGGACAATTGAGGGACTTGGGTTCCTTTATGCAAAGGCATTCATTCCATACATTATGCCCCCTTATACGATAGCATCTTGGGGCACAATCGAAACCAGGTTTCTGGGTCTTAGGGACTGAGGCACACCTATCGCTCCCTCGGATAATCCAGTACCTGTAAGCAAGTAAACTGTTGGTGGGTCAGCACTTTCATAAGTATTGGTGAGATAAAATAACTGAACAGAAACAAGCATTCACTAAAACCAAGCACTAAGTAATCATGTTATAAAATATTATATTACTAGTGATCTTTCTAGTTTTACCTATGTTCATTTCATGCAGTTCATAGCAGAGTCATATTACATTATTTTGGAAACATCTTTGGAAACAGAGTTTCATATGCAATAAGCAAGCAAGACAAGCCGATGTTCCGTTCAGGGTGTGCACAACGTGTCGCATGGGACTCGAGGGTCAAATGCATCGCTAGACACACATGCACATCTTAGGGGTAGTCCATCTATCCAAGCCTACACAATGACTTAGCTATATGTAGGGCGGTCCTCGAGTATCTCAGGATCGGTAGCTGGTTGTACAGCATACCAATGACTTTCATCTGATGCTATGGCAGCTGTGACCCATGGTGGCTAAGGACGCATGCAGTTCAGCTCTCTACCATAGCCATTGTCCGACCGTGTGTAAATGCATAGAACACTATCAAATAAACTCTAGTATGCAGACGAGACAAACCATCAGAATAATATCATTGTTGTGGGGCAATTCGACTTATCACTTGAACACATTCAGGCACGATATGGTTCTCTCGAAGCATAGATGATAGTGAACATGTTCATGCACTCTTAGACAAGCGTTTTAGGATTCTCGTTTAGCAGACTTATCGTATCAAAGATATGCTAGGTGAGTTCGTTCATTAACATGCAAGGCAGGTTCTATCATTCTCTTATAAAAATATTGCAAGCAAAAACTCAGGTTATTATTAAGGCATGCAAGAATCAGAGAACGAAGTTCTGCCCACTCACCTTGATATATAATGCCGACGTGGAGCGGGGTATTACAGATACGAGTCCTTGAACATGGGTCATCGCAACAGATTTTAGTA
Source organism: Iris macrosiphon (assembly GCA_036927795.1). NCBI lineage: Eukaryota > Viridiplantae > Streptophyta > Magnoliopsida > Asparagales > Iridaceae > Iris > Iris macrosiphon. Next base: position 171,851,322 of record JAYESA010000009.1, read on the forward strand.
GTTTTAAAATATAGTTTTTCCTAAAGTTGGCATCGATTTTTACCTTATTTTTAACGCTGCACGATGGAAACTAATTTACAGAATTTAGAGAGGGATAGGTCGTGAACATACCGGTGAAGACGGGGTCAAATTTGGTTGAGCGAGGAAGCAAAAATCAGCGCGTGAAGGAGAGGTCTTCGCCGCGAATCTGCGCGGCCTGCTCGGGCGGACGGCGGCCGCGACGTCGCCGGCGGCTGCGGGGGTTCCGAGCTGTGGAGGCGGCAGGTCCAGGCGGCGGTCGAGGAGGATGGTAAGGGTTTAGGGTTTAGGGTTAGGAATGTGGCAGTGACAGATATAAAGAACCCTTTTTTATTTTTTTAAATTTTCTTTTGTACCAGTCTTTTTTCTGACCCAATTTTTGTTTGCAATGAATAACATTCTCTACTTTTAGTGATGACAGTATATTGTAGACCTATTACCTTTTTGTGTACTTTAATTAAGCTCAAGCAATAAGTTAGAGCAAAATCATGTTCCGATCTTCTGCGGTCCCAATTGCCCCTACCGGGAGTGAATCACTACGCCAGCGTTCCCGCGGAATGGTCTTTCCCCTCGGGATGTGATGCCATACGAGCCTGGAGATGCTCTCGCACAAGGCAACAACATAAGTCATCTTGGTTATCATCGAACTGATCGAGTTTGCAGCGGATGAGTACTGTTACAAACAATAATCCTTCTGAGTATAAGAGGCAAAGCTCAAGGCATGAGGTTCTCTGAATAGAATAACATCGTTTCATATATTATGTTCCTCTATACAAAAGTATCTCAAAATATCTCTATACGGCTCAAGGCATCGACACCAGATTTTTGGGTCCTGGGGATGAGGTACTGCTATCGCTTCCTCGGATAATCCAGCACCTGCGAACAAGCAAACTGTTGATGGATCAACACTTTGGGAAAAGTACTGGTGAGTATAAATCAACGAACAAAAGCAACACCCTCTAAAACCAACACTAAGTATGTATGTGATAAAATATTACATTATTAGTGATCTTTCTAGTTTTATCTAGGTTCGTTACATGCAGTACAGGAGCAAAGTTATATTAATTATTTTGGAAACATCTTTGAAATCATAGTTTAGTTCAATACAACTAAGCATACAAGACAAGTAGTTCAAGCACGGTGTGCCAATCAGGGTGTGCGCAGCGTATCTCGTGAGCTATACTAAAAGACTCTAAGGATAATGCAGCATCTAGTAGACTATTATTTTATACTATAAGGCGATCATTATATTCAAGTAAGCATGCAAGTCTAGGTGAGATGCAAGACAATATACAAAAGCATATATCACTTATTTAGTGGTTCTTACCCCTTGTTGAACGGTTATCCCTGTAGTAGACATACAAGTTAGTAATAATTTTTAAAAATATATATGTTCTATTTTCTGTCCGTCTCTGTATAAAATATTTAGGCATGCAAGAATGCTAGCCTAGCATGCGCCATAACTACCTGAAATACAACTATCTCCATGAACAAGCTAACTTCTTTAACTCAAACTTTTTCCAATAGAAGTACCGTCTCCCATCTAATATCCATACCCTCAGGGCACACTATTAGTCTTACCCTATCAGTAGTCTCCATCTACCATTCTAATATCCACACTTCGAGCTCAGAGCGCACTATTAGTCTTCAAACTTGTCATTTAGTCTCCATCCACCAGTCTAATAGCTACACCCCGAGCTCATGGCACACTATTAGTCTCCCATATTCTCTATAACAAGCATATCTCAAGCAGAACACAATATTACAATGCAAGCATTTTATTCCATCTATCTTTATGCGGACTGGCCGCCATCTCTCTGATACCGTTTAAGCATTTCAAACAGTTCTATCTATGCAAAAACGATAAGGTAACATGCATGCAATCTCTTAATCTTCTTATTAGCATAATAATAGTTCTTTCAATGGCGGTGTCAGTGTGACCTATCATGCAACATTCTATTCTTTTACTCTTATTTGTTAGCATGGCAATGGTTCTTTCGATAGCAGTGACAGTGTTCTAAGCATGCAATAATTCTTTACTATACTAGCATGGCAATGGTTCTCTATCTCTTTTAGAGAAGCATACAAGTTCACTAGTTAAGCATGTAGGTTCTCGTTCTATCATTCTTATGCAAACGTTATCTATTAGCAAATAAGTATTACAAAAACTCAGATTCATTATTAAGGTGTGCAAAAATCAGAGAATAAAGTTTTGCCCACTCACCTAGATCAGTAGACTTGTGTTTCGATCGGGAAACTCTTTGAGAATGGTTCCGCTCGAGCCAAAAAAGCGATATCTCTTTTATATAGTGCTTACGCGAGCAAAGCACTACACTTGGAGGCTGTGGGGCCATGTTTGCCTTGATCTCCAACATCGTTTAGGTTAAGGCTTGTATTGATGCACTCATGGTGTACATCATAGACTCGAGAATTTTAAGGCACTGTCGATCGCTGGGTCCCTCGTGATCATCCCCTGCCATGTATACTATTTTTATATAGGAGAAAGTCGATGGAACGATAGATGTCCCACTTTTTGCCTCAGACTCTTGCAGTAAATAGTCCTCGAGAAAGGTTGTCAGCGTCGCATCCTTTTCAGACTCTGAGAGAATACTACCCCTAGCGTAGGAAGGTGCATCTTCTTGGTGAGGATGACTACCTCCAGGGATCTCGATATATGTTCCTTGGAAATCGTTCTTCCTTCGGAATACCAGGTTATTGTGGAGTTCTGGGAGATTGCTACCCCCAACTTGCAGGATTTTTAGGGGTCCTGAGGAAGGACCACCCCCAACAGCTGACAGTTTCTTCTTGGAGCGGGTTCCCTGAAAAACTCCTTCTGTGGGTACCGCTGTCTATCCTTTTTGGGCCCGCCTTCTCGACATGCTAGCCGAAAGCGAAGGGTTTGAGGTGCTAGACTTTTGATCTTCCCTCGTGGAGGGAGACTTCCAAGCGGAATAGCACGAGGTGAAGGGCAACTCCTCCTCCTCTGGTAGTTGCACCTGTTTTTTGGGACGCCTCGGGTAGGTGCCTTTGGTTACAGCCGTTGGAATACCGACTACATGTTTATTGGCACTGTTGCATTAGCACAATAGCAGTTGATGATGATATTGACACAAGGGTGTCCTGGAAAGAACACCTCACATGCCATGGTTGCTTTCCTCACTTTGAGCTTGTGGTTGATCACGTTGCGCAAATCATGCGAGGGCTGATCCACCTTTACACCCTTGTTATGAGTCCGGGAAGATAGAGCACATGGGTATGTAGGTGTTGTCTTTGCTCCCTGTCTTAGGGTTTATACAAGAACTCTCTCCAAGTCATTTATGTAAGACTTTCGAGTCTGACCTTGTCCGTTTGTCACTGTGGGTCAGACAAATGGATTGGTCTCGTATAACTTCTCATCAGGGGCTCGCGTAACAGTTAGCGGAGCGTGGTGCCGGTCGGCTGTATGAGCAGTTGCTTGAGCTTGGCGAGCTCACAATGCCTTGGACTCCTTCGATCTAGCACGCACCGCTGCATAGTATAAAGAGTCCAAGTTCAGGTCCTCTTCTTTCTCAGCAAGGCGCATGGAGTCAGCACTACATGAGATTCGGTTGAAGACGAAAGTTCTGCTACTGTACTGCCACATATGATCGTTTGCCTGTGGCCACCGAGTGGTGCTGCATGTGGACTTTTGCCTGTGGCTATACGGCTTCTGCTGTTGCTGCTTAAAGCTTGTCTCAGCAACCAAACTCTAGGATCGTAGTATTTTTTCTGCCAGAGTTTGGTAGCTGAGAGCCTTTTTCGACTATCGCATGAACATGGTTAGTTTGGGTGGACGCATAATGTGCGTCTGTGACAACATAAAAAAAGGTGGGGAGTGCATGCTCCATATTTGGGTGTGGCATATCGTCCTTTGCTACCCATGTTCTGCGGGTCTTCTTAGGCTTTGCTTGCCTTGGAGAAGGACCCGCACTGTCTCCGGAGAGCTTGTTCTCGAATGCTTGCTGGTCAAACTTTTTCTTTTCTGGGTAGAGAGAATTTTTCTGTAATAGGTAGAGGGAATTTTTCTTTAGGGCAAGCCAAACTTAAATCTAGGTAATCTATGCAAACCTAGATTTTCTCGTTCTTTTTCATGAATAGAACCACATTGGCCATCAAGTCGGGATGTTGTTCTTCTCGAACAAAGCCGCATGCTATCAGCTTCTTGACTTCAGCTTATATTGCATCCATCACATCTGGACGAAACCTCCACTGTTGTTGCTTTACTGGCTTTGCATTAGGAAGGATGTTGAGCTTATGTGTGGCAATCTAAGGATCTAGGCAGGTATATCCTCCTAACTCCAAGCAAAAATATCAATATATTCTCTTATAAGCAGTACCAGGGCTTGCTTCTCTTCATCAGAGAGTCTTTTACTAATAAAAAATGGTTTTGGGGAAGACTATTCTCCTACATCGACTTGAACAATTTTATCCTCCGTAGGCGGTTCGTGCTGCTCAAATCATAGCTCCTACTGGGAATCCATCCGTTGAGCCCATGGATCATTCTCGAATAGTTCTAGTGTTTGATCTTCTTCATTATTGTCTGGATCAGCTGACACCATATTGACTGAGAAAGCATCTTTGAGCAGATCACCTAGGCTCTTATCAGAATCATAACATGATTAGTCAGAAGAGTGTGAAGGTGCCTCCTCGTATGACTCTGAGATTTCAGGAGTTGGAGGAGTGACATAGCTCAAACCTTTATATGTTCGCTGATAGTAGGTCTCTGGCTTGCCTTTTAGAGAGAAGTGACGTATAGGATTACGTCGACCTTTTCCAAAATTAAGCCCTTTATCAAACTTCAGATTATAGCCTATCTTTGAAATAATGTTCTTGACATGCCAACTGTAGTGATGAAGTTGTATTCTTTTATTGTCTTCGTCTGAGTCATTGGTTTACGTCACCTTCTTAATTCTGGCTTTGCCAAAGACTATCTGGTGATCGTATTTCTGCCTTGTCGGGATCATAAAGCAAGCAGTATTAAATAACCCGTATGAGGTGCTTGTCTGGAATGATGATTGCTCCAGAATAGACAGAGATTCATAAGCATACATGGCTTCTATAAATTCTCTAGTTAAAGGGTCAATATCGACATAGTGTGAAGGAGTATTTTCTTTATTCATAAAATACAAGATTTTTCTTCCTCTACATGGTCAACTATAGGCTCGATTTTGGCAACATGCTTAGCAAGATTAATAACAAGTGTCGGGCTCGCCGGTGCATGCTGCTTGTCGTGAGACAGGTTGATGACAAGCTGAGGCTCTGCCGGCCTACTTTTGGTGAGATTGATCACCAGAGGCCCTTTTGCTTTTTCCTCGCATGTTGACTTGCGGAGGTGAATAATTAGAGGCTCCTGAGGTGCTGGCCCCTTTGACTTTTCCTCCAGCATTTACTGGCCGATGTGAATGACAAGAGGTTCCGATGGACTCGGATGAGTGGTATGTCCTTTGACCCGGATTATTATGGGTTCTTCTGTTTGATGGATTTCAGCCTCGTCATCAGCTTTATTTGCTTCTTCTTCTAGGTATTTTGGTGTGTACAACACATAATCGAAGTAATACGATTTGACACCTTTGAATCGGTTGATATATGCAAACTCTATCTTGACTTCACCCTGACCATCCATATATTTGAAGTACTGATGTAGAGTAGAGGGCACAATCTTATTTTCGTGTATCCCCGATCATCTAAGCAAGACATTATCGGATACTTCTGAATCGATCACGTAACATGTGACCTTAGTCCGGAGGTCCCCTATCTAAATTTTTAAGCGGATCTTCCCAAAAGGATGGCTCCTTCCAGCATTGAAGCCTAAGATTGTAGTTGTAAACACCCTTCCCAATTTTTTCAAATTTTATTATTATTATCATTATTATTATTATTATTATTATTATTATTATCATTTAGATAGATAAATAAATTAGTATATAACCATTGAGAGTAGGAAAGAAAATACATAAAAAGAATAATTTAGTAAATAAGACATAAATATAAGTATATCCTAATAAACTAAATTAACATAACGATATAACTTACTAATTCTATTGATGGGATATTATCAAAATCACTTTAAAGATATAGATATATTATGACTAAAATTAAATTAATAGAATTGGATAATGATAAGAGTAAACAAATAGATATAAAACTAACTTTCTTCTTTAAACAATAAACAAACAACAACTAACTATCCACTATATACTTATCTGAATCTATACTTATTTGAACAAAAGGTCGAACACTTTCATCTATGAGATTCACTTCCTTCTCTATCAACCTCTGTATATAAATATATATAAGACTCTTCCCAACCTAATTTCCTATATGCATAAAGCCAACTCCAACACCATTGCCACCATCCGTCCATACATGCATGCGTGAAGCCTCGTCGACCACGTCCAGTATAATCACGCGCATATGTAGGATGACCGCCGCGTCCGTGGGTGTCAGGGCCAGAGACCTTAGCAGTCACCACTGCCAACTCGTCCACGCTGACTGCTCACACGAGAAAAAACCATAAGCCCTCATTGCGGGTTGCCAAAACCTGTCCCGACCCGCCAACTCGTAAAACTACACCCCCACATAGATCAAGATCATGATCGAAAACCCGACCTTCCTCGAGTCCAAGCGGTGTTTTCGACAGAAGATGCTGACAACCCATATGATGACCCCTCATTGCTTGAACGAGAACCACCACGTTGACTAGTCGCATCCGACCATGCGCAACCCCTCATGCCGTACCAACTAAGCTACTGAATGACGCCAAGGTCTGGGCTCGATGTCAGCAGTCGAACATCAATGCCACCATGTGTGTGAAGGATTAACCTAGCCCCCCTGTGTGCACCATCTGTCTTTCTTCGACCGGCCTTGACAACTATAGGAGAAAGCCGTCAAATATTGGTAATACCATCGCCACCCTCTGTTTCTAAATATATATAGTTACAGACTTAACTTTGCAGATCATATACATATATAATACCTAAAGATGACCGCCTATAAATAAATATATTATATATATAATATTTAAAGAAGCTTCAGCCATTCCTTTAGCAAACGTTGTATTAACCCCCAATGTGAGACTCGTCTCACAATATTCGTATTTTACGCGGATACGTATTTTGTGCTAGTTATTGTATTTTATTGGATATCGAGAAAGCTTAAAAATTCTTAAAATTAATGTTTTACTACTTGACCGATATACCGATGGTATACTATAATATACCGACGGTATACTGCCTGGAAGATATTTGATTCACTTTCGAGATATTTTTTAGATATTTTTTCCATAAATAGTACTCAAGATATTTTATTTTCTTCTTTCTCTTTCTTTCTCATCTCTTCTTCATTTTCTCTCGAGCTTGGAAGCGTGGTCTTGAGACCTAGAGTGTGGTTTCTGAACTCCTTCGTGGTGGTGGACTAGAAGGTTTAGGCTGGGAGCTCGCGTTAGGCAAGTACACCTTGTCGATTTCGTAAACTTCTTTTACTTCCTATCATTTTACTTTCCTGGAGCTTGGTTGTTGTTATTTTGCTTAAACTTGATTTACTATTAGTATTCATATCATGACTTATAGCCTAGTGACCGTCTCGATTTTGATTTCTGATAGAATCTCGTTCCATCCCTTTTTGGTAACTCGGTAACCGAAATAGTACCGGAGTTGTGACTATGAGATTTAGTCCATATTGTGATATGAGACTTACCCTAGGCTTGAATTCCTATTAGACTTGGTTCTAGTAATTTTTTAGGTTTGATTTGGGTCCCAAAAATCAGATTTGATTTAACTATGTTTATTCTTGAAAACTGGCATACCGATGGTATACTACAGTATACCGACGGTATACCGATTTTGACCGACTTGATATTTAGATATTTTTTGTGAACCCTATCGGCATACCAACGGTGTACTACAGTATACCGACGGTATACCGATCCTACCGACATTGGTTGACCGAATTCAGGATATTTGTCTTGGCCGACATACCGATGGTGTACTAGACTGTGCCGACGGTATACCGATTTGTGGAACTTTAATTTTTAATAACTTTTTTTCTACTTGGAACGTCATGCCGATGGTATACTACAATATACCAATGGTATACTGATTTGTTAGAATTTAAAACTTGTTATATTTTTTCTATCTCTGGACCGGTGTACCGACGGTGTATTAGACTGTACTGACGGTATACCGATCCTGCACTTTCTTTAGGAATTCTTGGTTTTCGTGATTTCATGTTAAAACTTTTGGCTTTTGCTTGGACACACGATAACTTGACCTAATTTGGACATGAACTTATATAACTTCAGATGACTTGATTTGACTTGGATTTACTCGATTTCACCCGGCTTTGTCCGGCTACACGTGATGACATGATTGATTGGACTTGACTTGGCATGACTTTACATGGCTTCATCGGACATGGCTTGACTTGGTTTTACTTAGTTTCATCTGGTTGGACATGGCTTTATAGGGTTGTACATGGCTTACCTGTTTTACATGGATTTACTTGGCTTCACCTGGATTGATATGGCTTTACTTGGCTTTACCCGGCTTCACTTAGTTTCACGTGGCTTGATTGTTGTGGTGGCATACATGAGTCCGGTTGTGCAATATATATTAAACCTTTTTATATTTCTATTAGAACTTGATTTGTCTGTATTATGTCTAGGATGGATTCTATGAAATGCCAACCGAATTCATATAAGAAACTGCTAGGGTTAATTAAGTAACTAGAGATTCACTTAGTACATGTCTAGGGATTTTCCTAGATTGCATGTAGTCCCAGTTATTCATACTGTTATCTTGAGGAGTATCCAGTGATTTATATTATGGCATATCTTGAGGAGTATCTAGTTGGATGAGTGTATGGATATCCCGGACAGACTGTTGGGCCATGCGATCAAAAGAAACTCTAGCATCGCGTTGTATTATAAACTTAGTAATTTAAGGATTGTGATAACCCTAGTTAGTTAAAGTTATCAAGCCTTACTTATATGATTTATCGTGATTGATGGTTGATGGACAGTCTAGGCTTAACATGATCACCTTTACTTTCAGTACTTGTTATTTTCTTATTGATTATCAGATCCGGATAACTCTCATTGCAAATTTTATAGTATTTATTATCATGAGATCTTTTACATTCAGTCTTTAATTTCCAGTATTTGTATTGCTTGTGTTGATAGTTTAGGTTCCTAGATTGGCTTCCTTTGTGGTACTTGCTATTTGGGGGTCTGACCTTACTAGTTTTGTATGGCCAGATCCAGTAGCAGCACTTGAGGATCTTCCGTACTTTTCTGAGGATGGTAGCCATCAGGAGAACCAGACCGCTTGAGGAATTTTCTTACTTCTCTACCCTGATGTACATTCTATTTTTGGGCATTTAGCCATCGAGCACGTGTTTAACTCGTATTTTGGTTTGATTAGTTAGCCTACAGGCATTAGCATAATTGAGATATCCTAGGGTTGACCATGTATGACTTAGATTCTGGCTAGTTTATTCATTGTGTATTTACTAGCATTATGATCATCTGTATATTATAGTTTGGGACACTTTACTATTATATTTCAGCTGACCTTACATCTTGTTATTATTCCTGTTGTTCTTGTGATTGAGACACTAGGGTTTGTTGGACTTAGGCTTGACTGTTGGTTTATAGTAGTGACCCCTCATGTCTTACAACTTCACCATATATATGGAGTACCAGAGTGATATAAGTATACATAGCTAGCATTGTCTGTCCCATTTTCCAGTATTCTGGTTCTGGGATATGACACGGTTTTAGTGGTGGCCCATACAGGTCTGTCTGAGCAGATTTGATCTAGTTTTTACAGATATATGGGGGTTATTATTATTGCTAGATGTCTCATTCCTAAACCATTTCGCTTGATCCCTAGTCATTTATCTCCATCCCTGATTCTTGATCTAATACCTGCTTATTCGTTGATCTATCTTATTTTTTATTTGACTCTTGTGTCCTTAACTTTTAGGGGAACTGTTCCTGTTACTATTGGCCAGATGGATCGAGTGCATCTCGAAGAGGGTCAGCATTCGGGAACCCAGCATATTCCTGGAGATCAGTGTCAGCATTCAGGGACAGAGTCCAGAGTAGATTCCGAGGCAGATCGGCCGGCAGTACCAGACCAGCAGGTAGCACCTGTGCACCCAATTCAGTTTGAGCAGCCAGAGGGTATTTTCCGAGCACTAATGGATGTCCTACAAGGTTTCATGATGATTCAGCATCACCATAGTGATATACTCATTCAGTCGGTCTAGACATCATTTGAGCGAGGTGGTTCTCAGATCCATAATTCTGCGACCAACTTCAGGCATCTCAGTCCTTCATACTTTTATGGTACAAAAGATGCAATTTCATCCGATTCTTGGCTAAAGGATACTGAGGCCATCTTAATGGAAGCATGAACTCCGGCTAGAGAGCGTGTAGCAGTAGTGAGGCTATAGTTGTTGGACTTAGCTCATGACTGGTGGGCAGCGTATGAGGTTTCTCTTATAGCATGGATTCCATGGACAGTTTTTACTGAGAGGTTCTAGGTGAGGTACTTTAATATGGTGGCACGCTACGAGCTTCAGCAGAGGTTTACCAACCTCAGGCAGGAGGGCAAGACCATCAACGGTTATACGACAGAGTTTGCGAGACTTAGTCGGTTTGCTCCCACTTTGGTAGCGACCGAGTTGGAGAGGGCGAGGAGGTTCCAGCATGGACTCCATTTAGAGATTATCTTGGCGGTAGAGCATCACGAGTTTTAGACCTTTGGCGATGTGATGTGGGCAGCTAGAAGGTATGAGTATACATTGCAGAGGATTACCGATCGAGTTGGGAGTCAGAAGAGGCCCAACATTTTGGGCGAATCATTATCCTAGTCATCAGCACTAGCTCCGACAGTTTGAGCCCTGATGATAAGATCATCGAGGACGATAACATTATCTCAACAGTCTTCCCAGATATTTTCTCAGCAGAGGTAGTCATCATCTTCTTCTTCTTCCCGTAGTTATTTTTATTGCGGGAAACTATGACATATTTTATCAGAGTGCAGTAGGGCACAAGGATTATGCTTGGTATATGGGGCATCAGACCATATAATCGGGATATATCCTAGGAGGAACTAGACTGGATCATCATTGTCTCAGTCAGTAGTTTATCTAGCAGTGCCGCAGTTCAGGGCACCAGTACCAGTGAAGTCGCAGATTCAGAGGCCTTTATCTCCACAGGCTCAGGCATTCCAACAGAGGATGCAATAGTATGCGCAGCCTAGGCACTTGCGAGACCTAGAGGTCAACAACAGAGGGGACTAGAACCCAGAGGGTAAGGTCGAGCCTTATTGCTATTAATGGAGGAGGCTTTGGCAGCAGAAGAGATGGTAGCAGGTACCATTCTCATCCACTTTTATTCAGCTTCAGCTTTATTTGATTCTGGTGCATCATATTCATTTATATCTGCACGCTTTGTAACACGAGTTGCATTGGAGTCCGAGTTCTTACCTGTAAGGTTGAATATACCTACTGGTAATGGTCTCGTGGGAGTAGATAGAGTATATATCTTTTGTAGAGTTATAGTGTGCGGGAGAGAGTTTCTCGCGAGACCGATAGAGTTTTCTACGTACGATTATGATGTCGTTCTTGGAATTGATTGGTCGAGTGCGAGACACGCAAGGTTATCTTTTGTGTACCTGATAGGGAGGACTACACATTTTTGAGTGGTGCAGTAGAGTCTTCGGAGGTTACATTGATGATGGCAGAGGCTGAGGAGGTACAGTTTTCCAAGGTAGTTTATGAGTTTTTTGATGTATTTTTTGACGAGTTACCAGGTGTACTACCAGTTAGAGATGTGGAGTTCTATATTGATTTAATCCTGGGAGCAGATCCAGTATCAAAGAGAGTTTATAGGATATTACCATATGAGTTGGAGATCTTTTACCGGATGATTGAGGAGTTGAGAGCCAAGGGATTCATTAGACCTAGCGGATCACCTTAGGGAGCCCTGTTACTTCTTGTTAAAAATAAGGATGGTTCATCGTATTTAGTTATTGATTATAGAACACTAAATACGGCAATCATTAAGAACAAGTATCCCTTGCCCAGGATAGATGACTTATTTGATCAGTTCAGTGGGACAACTATATTTTCTAAGATCGATTTATAGTTTGGGTATCATCAGATTAGAGTCAGAGAGCATGATATATCCAAGACAGCTTTCAGATCTACATATGGTCATTGAGAGTTCCTAGTTATACCATTTGGATCAACCAATGCACTAGCTATATTCATGTCTCTCATGAATAACATCTTTATGCCTTACTTAGACCAGTTTGTGATAGTATTTATTGATGATATCATGGTCTATAGTAGGAGTGAGGAAGAGCATGAGCAACATCTTCGCGTAGTTCTCATATCCTTCAAGAGCAGCAACTGTACGCAAAGTTCAGCAAGTATGAGTTTTGGCTTGATCGTATCTCATTCTTAGGATATATCATTTCTGGTGGAGGAGACGAGGTGGATCCCAAGAAGGTGGAGGCTATTGAGAGTTGTTTAATACCCTGTACAACTTCAGATGTGCGTAGTTTCCTGGGTCTAGCAGGTTACTACAGGCGGTTTATGGCAGACTTTGCGAGAATCTTTGCACCCTTGACACGGCTGACGTGTAGGGATATGCTCTTTGAGTGGTCAGATGCTTGTCAGACTTCTTTCGAGAAGATCAAACGGAGTTTGATTTTGGCTCCTATTCTGACACTTTTCATGGGGCCAGGTGGGTTCTTAGTATATTATGATGCTTCAGGAGTGGGACTAGGTTATGTCCTTATACATCATATAAGAGTGATATCTTATGCATCTCGGCAGCTTTGAGACCATGAGAAGAGTTATCCGACGCATGATCTTGAGTTGGCAGCTGTAGTATTTGCACTTAAGCTCTAGAGGCATTACCTATATGGTGATCGAGTGGAGATCTTCACAGACCACAAGTGCTTAAGGTTTGTATTAAAATAGAAGGAACTCAACATGCGTCAGAGGAGGTAGCTCGAGTTATTGTTCGACTATGATCTTAACCTTCAGTATCATCCAGGGAAGGCCAATGTCGTAGCAGATGTCTTGAGTATGAGAGGAGGAGTTTAATTCCTGACAGAGAAGCATCATATTTTGGAGGATCTGGAGAAGATGGGTAACGAGGTAGTATTACCAGACAATATCGATTTTATGGTGAGTCTGCTGGTTCATTCTTCTATAATCGAGAAGATCAGAGCAGAGAAGACTAGTGATGCCAGGCTTCAGCAGCTCATAGCAGAGTATGAGTCAGGACGCAGACCAGAGTTGAGCATTCATGAGGATGGGATTCTCTAGTTTGGGAGTCAACTTTGTATGCCGAGATGAGATATCCGGCAGTAGATTATATCAGAGGCCCACAGTTCTCAGTACTCAATGCATCTAGGAGGGACAAAAATATATCAGGATATTTGTCAGCACTTCTGGTGGAATAGAATAAAGAGGGAGATATCTTGATTCGTTTCTCGGTGTTTAGTTTGTCAGCAGGTCAAGACTGAGCATAAGAGATCGACCGGACCACTTCAGCCTTTACCGATTTTAGAGTAGAAGTGGGACCATATTACTATGGACTTTGTGATCGGTCTTTCTAGATCTCCATCTGGCAGAGATGCTATATAGGTTATAGTGGATTGACTCATGAAGGTTAATTACTTTCTTTCTTTCTTTCAGAGTGGGCCAGTCTACAGAGTAACTAGCTGAGATATACATGAGGCAGATAGTCAGATTGCATAGTGTACCAGTTAGAATAGTCTCAGATAGAGATTCTCGGTTCACATCTCATTTTTGGCAGAGCCTACAGCAGAGTCTGGGTACTAGGTTAAAGTTTAGTTCAGCCTACTATCCACAAACAGACGGACAGTCGGAGCGTACTATTCAGACTTTGGAGGATATGCTTCGTGCTTGTACACTTGACTTCGGTGGGTCTTGGGAGGATCACTTGCATTTAATAGAGTTCTTCTAAAATAATAGCTTCTAGACGAGCATTTAGATGGTACCCTTCGAGGCTTTGTATGGTAGAAGATGCATATCATCGTTAGCTTGGGATGACATTGGCAAGAGGTAGATGCTTTGTCCAGAGATGATTGCTCAGTCGGTTGGAGTGATCAGGCATATTAGAGAGCATCTCAGAGTAGCTCAGGATCTCCAACGTTATTGGGCAGATCAGTACCGTCGTCATCTTGAGTTCTCTGTCGACGACCATGTATTTTTGGGAATTTTATCTACCCGTGGAGTTATTAGATTTGGAGTATGGAGAAATCTTAGTCCTAGATATATAGCCCCTTTCTCTATTCTTGAGCGAGTTAGCGACGTATCATATCGTCTAGCTCTTCCACCATCGCTTCATGAGGTATATGACGTCTTTAACGTACCTTAGTTGCGCTGGTATATTCTAGACTCGAGCCATATCCTAGATTATTCTGAGTTGGTCGTTGGTACCGACCTATCATATGACGAGAGGCCCGTGTCTATTTTCGACCAGAGGAAGAATGCTCTCAAGAACCGAACTATCAGGTTAGTTCATGTTGCTTGGGGACATCACTCACTGGATGAGTCAACGTGGGAGCGCGAGGATGTTATACGTACTCGTTATCCATTTCTCTTCAACTTAGGAGGTATAATTATTCATATACCCATGTCCTATCTTAGCCTGTGCATGCGATTGATTGTTAGTTTATCGGTTTTGTCTGTTATTTTAATTTTTTGATTTTTTGTTGTTGCCCATGAAATTTCATGCTCACATGACTTTCTAATTTATTTTTGATTTTGAGCTGGTTTTCTTGGATTTTTTATTAGTTATTTTGGATCCTTATGGAAATTTTGAGGATAAAATTTTTCTAAGGAGGGGAGAGTTGTGAGACTCGTCTCACAGTATTCGCATTTTATGTGGATACGTATTTTGTGCTAGTTATTGTATTTTATTGGATCTCGAGGAAGCTTAAAAATTCTTAAAATTGAAACTTTACTACTTGATCGGTATACCGACGGTATACTGCTCGATATATATTTGTTTCACTTTCGAGATATTTTCTCTATAAATAGTACTCGAGATATTTTATTTTCTTCATTCTCTTCCTCTCTCCTCTCTTCTTTATTTTCTTCTAAGCTTGGAAGCGTGGTCTTGAGACCTAGAGTGTGTTTTTTGAACCTCTTCGTGGTGGTGGACTAGAAGGTATAGGCTGGGAGCTAGCGTTAGGCAAGTACACCTTGCCAATTTTGTGAACTTCTTTTACTTTCTGTCATTTTACTTTTCTGGCGCTTGGTGGTTGTTATTTTGCTTAGACTTGCTTTACTATTAGTATTCATATCGTAATTTCTAGCCTAGTGACCGTCTCGGTTTTGATTTCTGATTGAATCTTGTTCCGTTCCTTTTTGGTAACTCGGTAACGAAAACGGTACCAGAGTTATGACCGTGAGATTTAGTCCATATTGTGATATGAGACTTACCCTAGACTTGACTTCCTGTTAGACTTTGTTATGGTAATTTTTGGAGTTTTATTTGGGTCCCAGAAATTAGACTTGATTTAACCATGTTTATTCTTGGAAACCGGTATACCGATGGTATACTACAGTATACCGACGGCATACCGAATTTGATCGACTTAATTTTTAAAAAATTTTTGTGAACCTTATCGGCATACCGACGGTGTACTTCAGTATACCAACGGTATATCGATCCTGCCGAGATTGGTTGACCGACTTCAGGATATTTGTCTTGACCGACATACCGACGGTGTATTGGGCTATGCTGACGGTATACCGATTTATGGAATTTTGTTTTCCAGTTCCTTTTTGCCTACTTGGAACGGCATACCGGCGGTATACTATATATACCTACGGTATACCGATTAGTTGGAATCCAAAACTTGTTGTGTTTTTCCTATCTCTGGACCGGTGTACCGACGGTGTACTAGACTACCGACGGTATACCGATTGTGCACTTTCTTTATGAATTCTTGGTTTTTCATGATTTTATGTTGAAACTTTCGACTTTTGCTTGGACACGCGATGACTTGATCTGATTTAGACATGAACTTACATGGCTTCAAATGACTTGATTTGACTTGACTTTACTCGATTTTACCCGGCTTTGCCCGGCTACACGTGATGACATGACTGACTTGACTTGACTTGACTTGACATGACTTTACATGGCTTCATCTGACATGGCATAATTTGGTTTTACTTGGTTTCATCTGGTTGGACATAATTTTACAGGGTTGTACATGGCTTACCTAGTTTTACATGGCTTTACTTAGCTTCACCTGGATTAGCATGGCTTCACTTGGCTTTACCCGGCTTCACTTGGTTTTACGTGGCTTGATTATTATCGTGGCATAAATGAGTCCAGTTGTGCAATGTATATTAAACCTATTTATATTACTATTAGAACTTGATTTTTCTGCATCATGTCTAGGATGGATTCTATGGAATGCCACACCCTGGTTCATACAAGAAACTGCTAGGGGTTAAGTAACTAGAGATTCACTTAGTACATAGCTAGGGATTTTTCTAGATTGCTTGCAGTTCCGGTTATTTGTACTGTTATCTTGAGGAGTATCAAGTGGTTTATATTATGGTGTATCTTGAGGAGTATCCAGTTGGTTGTGTATATAGATATCCCGGATGGACTGCAGGGGCATACGATCAGAAGATACTCTAGCATGATATGTTTGAATAAACAAATTGAAGGAAAAAGATGGTTTATACGAAACCTTTTTTTTGTTTACAAACAAGAAAAAGAGCACAATTAATCCTATACGATAATGTTAAGTACAATAAAAATGATTCTGGAGAATAATTGCTATAGGAGTCTGATCTACAGTCGATCACTTTGTCCCTTGGACCACACGATGATGAAGAAGTGCTGTAGAAGAAGAGAAAGCTTCAAAAGTTGCAAGTGAGATTGAATTCTCGTTGCCAAAGTTGTTAATCAACACTTTCTGTCTGTACTCTCTGTCTCTGATCTCTTGATCCTTGTTCGATCCCAATACCCTATGACCAATGGTCTCTATTTATAGAGATCAGTCATAATAACTGTCCAGTTGGCGTAGAAGCCGAACTGTGAAGGAAGTTGCATTTTTTACGCGGCGGTTATAATAACTGCTATCCACGTTCGAATGACCTTCTAAATATGCGTATGACACGTGTCCCATTATAAGGTAATATGTATAACTGCTTCTCGAAGATCACGGCATTCAAGCCACGTAGGTAACTGCCCCTGCGTAAAGATGGTTGGCGTAAAAGCCAAATAACTGTCTTGTTGGCGTAAAAGCCAAATAACTGTCTTGTTGGCGTAAAAGCCAAATAGATGTCTTGTTGGCGTAAAGGCCAAATAGATGTCTTGTTGGTGTAAAGGCCAAACTCTGCATAAAACTTGATGATTCATGAATAATAGATGACCAGCATAAAATAGCCATTTATCCATCACGACTGAGGTTTTGAGCATATTTTGGGCTAAGTAACCTTATCACGTACCTTTACAAATATAGCCGAGTTGGCATATTTCGAGGAGATAGCATACGACGTACTCCTATAGTTGAAAATAGCCGGGTTGGCGTAAAATACAAGGATAGTGATGTGAGCGTATTAGTCACAGTTTTAGCTCTCCCCGTCATGATAAAATCTAAAGAATAGAACCAAATCTCGTACATTAAATACAGAGATATG
The DNA here is from genome assembly GCA_036927795.1 of Iris macrosiphon. Taxonomy (NCBI): domain Eukaryota; kingdom Viridiplantae; phylum Streptophyta; class Magnoliopsida; order Asparagales; family Iridaceae; genus Iris; species Iris macrosiphon. The sequence continues at coordinate 171,869,076 of JAYESA010000009.1, forward strand.
CCTCCATCTTGTGCATTAAATGCAGAGATATGCCTCAAGATCTGTATGAGAAATAACTTTTGACGGGGTGCCTGATTTCGTCTCCGTTTGAGCATAAAAACTCATCTCTGCCCATGTAGAATAGGCAGCGTATTCTTTGAATGCGTAAAAAAATAACTTGTATCAAGAATATGTCACTAAACGATAACCTGGATCTCTGTGCAAAATTATCATCACAGCCGTCCTTTCGATCACCGTGCAGTACTTTTGTCAGGAGTCATGTTCACTGGTTTGTCTGACAAATTCATCCGAGGAATATGAAGAGTTCCTCGTACAACTTTACGCTGCATTAAAAACAAATGTATTTTAAACTTTACGTGGAAGGGTAAAGCAACCTTTGATGCGGAACAGCCTTGAAGCACTGCTTTACGCGGACAGCTCTGAAGTCATATTTTATGCCACACGGTTCTGAAGCTCTGTTTTACGCGTACTGCTCTGAAGCTCTACTTTACGCCAAACAGCTCTGAAGCCCTGTTTTACGCGTATAGCTCTGAAGTCATATTTATGCCACACGGTTCTGAAGCTCTGTTTTACGCGTACTGCTCTAAAGCTCTTCTTTATGCCAGACAGCTCTGAAGCCCTGTTTTACGCGTATAGCTCTGAATTCGTATTTTACGCCACATAGTCTTGAAGCTCTGTTTTACGCGTATTGCTCTGAATGTCATATTTTATGCCACACAGCCTTGAAGCTTTATTTTATGCGAACTTCATGTATGTTGGGGGGTTTGATTGTATAATACGCGTACAATTCTCCAGCATATTTCATGCTTCTACAAGACCCCCTTCAAAGTTTTCAAATTCCTTGTAATTTAAAATACTTTGAATGAAGCATAAAATGGTCAAATTTGACTCGTTCTTCGAGGCTAATTTTTTGGCGATATTATTGGGATTTTGTATTTTCTCTTCCGCCTATATAAGGGCAAGCAAGTGAACTTGTTTTTCCATACTCCCTTCACCACAAAGATGGCTGCTGAGATTTATTCGGCTGAACTGAGAAAGAAGAAGATTATGCTCTTCTAGCATGTAAGGAGCCGTAAAAAGAGGCATCTTTGAGCAAGTATTCTCTGCAATGATGGACCATGGAAGAATATCATAGCTTCCTTTACTCGAGATAATCAGCAATTTTATATGGAGATTCGCCAAAGAGAGAGGAAGGGTCATATTAGACCACACAGCTTGCTAGCTGTATTTTCCCCTTTTATGAAGCTGGACCCTGATGGGCAGCTTGGCCGTGTCTTCCAGTATTGTGTTAGGTTTGAATCCCTAACACAAATCTGAGCATGGCCGCCGATGACGTATGGGAGGTGGGCTTGAATAATACAAGCCCAGTTCTGTTTCCTCCCGCCATTAATCATTTTCTTGGCCCTTGGCCGAAGAAGCTGACGAAGTGCTGTAGAAGAAGAAATGAAGATCTTCGTCAAACGAGAACCTAACGTAATAGATTCCCATCATATGTAATCGTGATCTTAAATATTAATAAAAAATCCTTTGTAAAATGAATTTTTATCATATGTAATCATGATTAATAAACTTGTCTTCTTTTACGCACTATTGATTTACCATATTGCTGTGAGGAAGTCTGATAATACGCAGCTTCAATATGCTTGACAAATATGCCTCCAGTCACGTCCCAACTTTTATGCGTATAGGAAGATGCGTAAAAAATTCTTTAGCATTTAAATTGTCTTGAAGATCCAATTGTCATGCTATTTTTGACGAGGAGTCTCATAGAATTCTGAACTAAAATGTGAAGAAGATCTATCCAGAACATCATCTTCGAAAATGGCTTCTTGAAATATTCTCGAGACAGGGCAAGAAATGTCTGCCAAACAGGCCATCCCTGAACTAGATTCTGGCTAAACTTTGAATGAACTGTCAATGGCCAAGGAAGAAAAGTCCTCTTCTAGTGAAGACAGACACTTTCAGGGAACTCATTGGCCCTTCGTCTGATGAAGTCCTTTCGACTGAGGAAGAAGAGCATTTTCTGCGTAAACTCTTGTAACCGGCTTCTTCAAGCGTAAAACCCAGATTATCAATATATACACATATTCGACTGACTGATCTGTTCCGCATAATTTAAGATGCGCGTAGCATAGATCCGCAGCTTCTGAGCGTAAAATCGTAGATCTGTAGCTTCTGAGCGTAAAAGCTTCTGAGTGTAAAATCGTAGATCTGTAGCTTCTGAGCATAAAATCGTAGATCGGTAGCTTCTGAGCATAAAATTATAGATCTGTAGCTTCTGAGCATAAAATCGTAGATCTGTAGCTTCTGAGCGTAAAGTCATAGATCTTTGCTCTGCGCGTAAAAATCTGAGCGTAAAATCAGGGATCCGTTACGCAGCATGATGACCTGTCTTCCTTTTCAAATGATCGGCTGACGTGGTCTCGAATCATAATTGACTATTAAAAATCGGATTTGGTTAAGGATTTGGAGAGTCACTTGAACTCTATAAATAAGCCTAGGTCATGAGAGAGAAAAACCTTTCATCTTTCTCTGCAAAAACCCTTCGTCTCTTTCTGAAGACTCTTCGTCTCTTTCCGAAAACTCTCAGATTCGCCATGGCAACAAAACAGACCTCCGTCTCCAAGGAAAAGAAAGTCGCTTCATCATCTCGCTCCACTGCTCAAGCACGAGCGACTCCTACCAGGCCAAGCGAGCCTCGTTCTGAACAAAATTCTCTGCCATCTAGTTGTGCACCAGGTATCACAGGTAAAACTTTGAGAGAAATAACAGCCCTTCGTACACGTTGTACATGTATGCACAAATACGCTCACATTCCTAATGTGTCAGCGTAAAACTCCATATTTTTGCAGTCTGGCGTAAAAACCCAGACTGTCAAATTTTGGCGTATACTGCAAACCTTGCGTTTTATGCACTGGAAGTAAATTCCAGCATAAAACTTAATTTTTTGTAGTCTGGCGTAAAAGCTCAGACTGTTAGATTTTAGCGTATACTACAAACCTTGCGTTTTACGCACTGAAAGTAAATTCTAGCGTATAACTGACTTATTCTCTTGCTTTTTGCAGTGGACCTACAGATCCCTCCTTTGGCTGAAGTAATGGGCTCTGCTGCTGGAATGTTGAATTCTAACTACTTGGAAGACTTGTCCCACGTGACTTTCCCCATCTCTGGAAATGAGTATCCTCAAGAAAGGGAAACTTTGATCTCGGCCCAAGGAGAAAGAATGTTGCTGAGTATGATCAGTGGGGAACCCTTGACATACATAGATGGGACTGAATATAAGAAACCAGCTTTCTTATTTGGGGATGTTATTGATAAGCAATCCCAAACGAAGCCCAAGAAGGAAGACTGGGTATTCTCTGCTGAGGGCACGGTTATGTACCTGCTAAAGATGTCCAGGGACTATCCTATTTCTACATTCTTCCATGCCACACATCCCAGAAGGATATCATGGACTCTGACTCCTGATCTTCATGGGCAGCCACGTAAGATCTTTTATAAGAAAGGATTAGACCAAGGATCCTTTGTAAGTAGTCCCTCTGGCCCTGTTATGCCCTTCAGAGGATTACTACCAGGCAGCGTCCCTAGTGGGGACTCCTTTTTGATCCAGCCATTTCAAATGGCAAATTTCTGTAATGAATTCATGGGGCAGGGAGGAGTGTATCCCAGGGTTAACCCTCGCACCGGTGGATGGCTTAGCCCACACAACCTTCGATGGGCCAGTTTAACTGCATGGGCCCTGAAGCACTTTCAGATGGAGCTGGAAAGTATTAACTTACTTGAGGCTGTCAGTGCTACTAGTATTGGGCTGCCTATCAACCCCAATTTGTTCTTGGCTTTGATGGAGCGATATAACTCGCTAATTGGAACTTTCGCCACTCCGATAGGTGAGTTGGGCCTATCCCTTCATGAGATGGCAGATATCTCAAAGCTGCCAATGGGAGACATTCCTTATGAAGAATACGTCCCCACCAACAGAGAGTTAAAGGATACCAACCCTCGGGTAGTGGCAGTATACCCAGAGCTGATGAGCCACTATCTTGCATGCACCACCTTCTATATAGAGCCTTCTGATTTAGCCCATATTAATAAATGGGTATCCTATCTCTTCTTTCATCAGGCTAGAGATGCCAAGCAGGACAAGGTTGTAGATAGTAAAGATAAGCCTTTAAACCTTCTGAGCATGCTTAATGCCAACACAGTCGATGATCTCATTGAAGATGCAGAGGTTCCAGACTATGTTCTGAATGAAGAGATAGGGGGTTATCCTACAGGAACCAAAGCCTACAGTTACATGAGGCATTGCCGAAAGCCTCTGTCAAGGGAAGCTCAACTGGCTGGCTTCCTTTCTATTTGGCTACGCCGATGGGTGATTTTCGGCATTGCGTCTGCGGATCGTATTCATCACAACACCTTATGGCCCGCAGTGTGTTTGGTATTTGGAGCAAGATTGGGTCTGCTCCCCGCCATGGTATGCAGGATACAAGCTGGCCTGAGGGCTATTACTGATGGGCTGCTGGCCGATACTACACAGCGTGAAGGATATCCCAGAGTAGAATTGCCATTCTTATATCTGATGGGATGGTTAATCCTTCACAACACCAGAGTGATGTCTCCCAGATCTGCAGTGGTTCGGGCAATAACTTTTTGTTGAATTACAAGAATTTTTCTTGGAATGTGACTAGCGTCATAGATTGTCGACTAGCACTAAATTTTGTCCATAGTTGGAAATTCTTCTGCACTGTCCCCCCGTACATATCAATCAACATGGGACTAAACTTCAGGATATAGGTCAGGGGAAGACTATTCTTTATCCTGAAGCATTTTACTGGTTAGTCTGCATTAGACCTTCCCACTTGCTGTATAGAAGTGAAGACCACTGCTACTTGGAGCCTTATTTGCCTAGCCGTTTTGCCAGGCAATTTGGGTATAATCAGTTGCACGTGGGAAATCCTATCACCAGCTTCAAATTCAAAGGTGGACTTATTGATGGTGCTAGAGGATGGCGGTATTTCATCATGGGTTGTACTGGAGCAACCTTTGCTGTGCCCGCGACTTCTCTCTCCATAGAGTTGCGCATTCTTCATTCATATGCACAGTTTTATGTGTCCATCAATACCTTCCATCGTAATTTTGATGTACATAGAAGTTTCAGAATACCCTCCCATAAGTCCACTGGAAGAGAGGAGATACCATCCGTCTCCTCTGATGAAGGTGATGAAGTTACTGGTATAGATAATTTTTTGTTGATTTTATCGAGAGGCGTAATAGCTCTACCAGCAGAGCCTCTCATTATTTCCCATAAACGAAAGGCTTCCACTCTGAAAGAACCTTCCTCCCGCAAGAAGAAGCAGACTACCAGGGGTCCTAAAAAGACTTCCACCAAGGGGGTCTTTTCCAGGAGTGAGCCTATTGTTTCCCCTGTTGGGGATGATTCTTTGATTAGGGGTCCTTCGCCTTTTAGAGAGGGAGCCTCCATAGTTCCAGCTAAAAATGCTGGAGATTCTTTGCCCATGACTGCTGTCGCTACCATCGTTACTGGTAGTGCTTCTAGATCGCCTTCAAGGCCGAGCTTAATAAGAATCAGCATACCTTTACCAAGACAAATAATGGGGCCAGCCCCTCCTTCATCTGTAAGTATTTCAAGCGAGATTCCACTCGATGAGCCTCGAGTAGATATGGGTGATAACTGGGATGACTACCTTCAAGCGTCAGTTGGTGTACCCTCATCTCTAGGTATGACAGCTTGTTTAGCATCATTAATAAATGATTTAGCTATACAAGCTGCAGATGCCATATACATACCATCGGCTATGGGTAAATGTTGTATTCACGCTTATTTCAAGAAAAATTAACATTAAATTGATATTAACTTTCTCTTATCTTAGTTTCAGGCGAAGACATTTCTGGGGAGGGCGGAGCTGAAACAACCTCTGATTTTGTTGCGGATCCAGCTAATGAAACGTCGGTGACCACCGTCGAAGAAGCATATCTTGAAGCCGTTGATCTTTCATCTGCAGCATTCTCAGATATAACCCAGCCAGCAGCAGTTAATATAATATCAAAGGAGGATGAACCCACCATCTCGACCGTGCCTCCTTCGTCGAGCATGCCAGCAACTTCGACTGTTGTTGGTGTCTCTTCTTTTGTTGCGCCATATGTTGAAGCAACGACTGTGGCAACATCTTCTGCAGTCATTTCAGAAAGAAGATTTATCGATATTGCGGTCACTCCCAGCGTACATTTGACCTTTGCTATTCTAGTTGAACAATACACTAGCATATTCTACCTCACTTTGAAAGAATTGATATCCATGGTGCTGGAGAAGAATCTAGGCTTTGATGCTCTGAAGACGTCCTCCAAGATCACTATAGCGCCGATTAGAAATTTTAATGACGCTGAAAGAGCTAATGCGCTAGAGCAAATGGTTAATGGTTTAGAATAACCCATTAACGAATATTTGCAACTGTCCCAAGGCAGCATCAATGACTTGGTTCAGGCTGAGTATGACTCCCTAACTGCTGAACTTGCTCAGAGGACAGAAACTTTAAACAAATCTATCCGAGAACATCAACAAGAGATGGAGAAAGAGCAAGCAGTATTGGTGGAGAGTATTCCTCAGCTTGCACAGTGCAGTGCCGAATGCGAGGGATATGAAGTGAGGGTTCAAGAATTGGAAGCTGAACTTGCTCAAACCAAGGAGAGGCTTCTCAAAGCATCGCTAGTTCGTAATGTATTGAAGGGCCAAGTGGATACAGATCAACAGAACTTGACACATGTGGGTATCATCCACGCAAGTTTTGTTGATTCTCTATCCGAACTATCTCTCTTGAGCAATGACGAAGCAAGGCTGGAACTGGCTCACACCAACATCTTAAACTCCAGGAATGAGAGGATGGCTGCTTTGGCTCAACATCTCCGCGATTTAACTGCTCCTCCCCAATGATGTACTTTTTTGCTCCTTTTGTAATTTGTTATTCCCAAACATAATAAAGATACATTTTCTGACTTTGTGGACCCATCACTTTAGAATATAAATGATGGGCTAAGATGAAAGTGCTATCAGAGGTAATATGGACATGATATACTTTAGGTGAGGTTTAGCTGAATATATCTATTCAGAGGTAATATGAATATGATAGACTATGATCCAACTAAATTTGTATACAAAATACTATCAGAGGTAATATGGATGTGATAGGTTTTGAAGTTTTAAAGTAGTTAATCATATCTATTCAGAGGTCATAAGAACATGATAGAATATGATTCAACCGATCTTTGTATGTAGTATCATCAGAATGAGATCTTCATCATACCCTGTTAAGTAAGGGAGTTCAAGCATAGTACTTCTTCAGGAATTTACCGTTGATAGGAGCCATTATTAAATCTCTATTAGGCTTGGCTAATCTGTAAGCGCCATTCAAAAATGTTGTTTCAATCACATAAGGGCCTTCCCATTTGGGCTAGAATTTGCCCTTACTCTTGTGCGTAATAATCATTGGCCTCTTCACAACTAAAACTAGCTCACCAACTTTGAACACTCTTTCCTTCACTTTTTGATTAAAAGCTCTGGAGATGCGTGCTTGGTAGAACTTGATGTGCTGTTGATCTTGAAGGCATTTTTCGTCTAACCCTTCTAGCTCTTGAAGTCTGAAACGATCATTATTTTCCGGAGTCAGCTCATTAGCCACTGCTATTCTGAGTGATAGAATTTGAATTTCAATAGGGAGAACTGCTTCACACCCATAAACCAATAAAAATGGGGTGCAACCCATTGGTATTCGTACCGTTGTGCGATATGCCCACAGACATTCTCCTAACTTCTCGTTCCAATTCCTTTTGTTCGAAGAGACAAACTTCTTCAAGAGTTTGATGATGGTTTTGTTGAAGGCTTCCGCCAAACCATTAGCAGCAGGATTATATGCTGTTGAGGCCATATTTTGTATCCGATTTTTATCGTAAAATCGGTAAAACGCTTGACTAATAAATTGAGGCCCATTGTCATGAATTATCCTTCGGGGCATCCCAAAGCGATAAATTACATGGTGCTTGATAAAGCTGATCACATTGGATGTCTTTACCTCAGCAAGAGGAATCGCCTCTGCCCATTTGGAGAAATAATCAGTGATGGCCAATATAAATTGATGTCCTCTAGAAGATGAAGGATGAATAGGACCAATGATATCCATACCCCATGCTTCAAAGGGCCATGATGCAATAGTAGGATGTAAATACTCAGAAGGCTGATGTATGAAATATGCATGAACCTGACAGGCTTTGTATTTTCTTGCATATTCCACGGCATCTGCAATCATGGTAGGCCAGTAGCAGCCCATCCTCCTGATACGATCCTATAACTTAGGACCGGATTGATGTGCTCCACATACTCCATCATGAGCTTCTCGGATAACCCGCCTTGCATCATCACCAGAGAGACATCGTAACAATAGTCCATCATATGTCCGGCGATATAGACTTTGTGAAGAAGAATCAAAATAGAAACGTAGCGATCGCCTTTTGATAGATATTGCTTCTTTAGGATCCTCTGGTAAGATTTCGTATGACACGAAGTCTATAAAGGGACTTCTCCAATCTCTCTTAGGAAGATCCATATTTATAACATAGCTGCGTTCTATGTGAAAATTATTTTTCACACAAAACAAATCTCTGTTAAGAAGGATCACCGAATTCTGCCTCCTTATAGGAATATCTAGATCTACAGCTATACTGGCCAGAGCATAAGCTTCCAAATTTTGAGATCGGGAAACATGTTCTAAGAAGAATCCTTTAAAAGATATTGCTATCTCGATCGTTGTTTGGTGATAAGGAATGAGATCCGGATTACGGACTTCATATATTCCTCTGACCTGATTGACGATCAGTTGAGAATCACCAAAAGCTTCCAAATATTCAACTTCCAATTCCTTAGCCACTTGAAGTCCGATTAGTAGAGCATTATACTCTACCATATTATTAGAACATGGTTCACTAAGATAATATGCTCGATAGATGACGAGTTTATCAGGAGTCACCAGAATAATTCTTACTCCTGAAACCACGTTTCCCTTGGGACCAGTCCTGGAAGCACCATCAGAGAATAGCTGCCATATATCTCCTTCCTTTGCCGAATTATATTCTGCAACTTCGTCGGGAATGTCCTCGTATAATTTGGAGGTTTCTGGAATTGGATGAGAAGCTAAGAAATCAGCCAAGGCTTGAACTTTCATGGACTTCTGAGGAACGTACACCATATCATACGGTGTCAGTAGTATTGCCCAAGTCGCGAGTCAGGAATTAAGAATGCTTGGCTTATTCATTAATACCCAAAGTGGATTGATTCTGGAGATGATATGAATAGTTTGGCCTATCACGTAATGTTGTATCTTCTGAATGGCAAACATTAGGGCCAAGCATTCTTTTTCCACTGGGTTATACCGGTGTTCAGCTCCGACCATCATCCTGCTTAGATAGTAGATAGCCTGTTCATGACCCTTATTGTTCTTCTGTGCAAGAAGAGCCCCTAAAAATGATCCATTGCTCGAACATATAGAAAAAATGGTCTTCCTATGACGGGAGGCACCAGAACTGAAGGATTAGTAAGATAGCGTTTGATGTCATTAAACGCTTGCTAACAAGCTTCGTCCCATACAAATGATACACCTTTCTTTATTAGACGAGAAAAAGGTTGACATCTCCCAGAGAGGTTGGATATGAATCTCCTGATATAAGCTAGACGACCTTGAAATTCCCTAATTTCTCTCAGATTATGGGGCGGTCGCATTTCTAGGATAGCTTTTACTTTATCAGGGTCAACTTGAATGCCTTTAGAGGTAATGACAAATCCTAAAAATTTGCCACTGGATACACGAAGAAAGGAATTTGTAGGGTTTATTTTGAGTTGATGTTGGCACATCAAATCAAATATTGTCTTCAAGTCTTGGATGTGATTATCCTTGAGGCGGCTTTTGACAATAATATCATCTACGTAACATTCTACCATTTTGCGTAAATGCTCATGGAATATGTTACTCATAGCTCGTCGATATGTGGCCCCGGTATTCTTTAATCCAAAAGGCATGACTGTATAGCAATATACCTCCAATGGTGTACGAAAGGCAGTATGCTTCTCATCTTCACGATTCATCTTAATTTGGTTATATCTTGAAAATCCGTCCATGAAAGACAGCGCTCAAATCCACACGTGTTATCGATCACGACGTCTATAATGGGAAGAGGGAACTTATCTTTAGGGTAAGCCGCATTTAGATCTCGGAAGTCAATGCAAATACAAACTTTTTCGTTTTTCTTCATAACCGGGACAACATTAGCGACCCAATCAGGATGTTATTCTTTCCGGATGAACCCACAGGCTATTAGTTTCTTGATTTCAGCTTCAATGGCATCCATCATATCCGGGCGGAACCGGCGTTGGTGTTGCTTTACAGGCTTTGAATTGGACAATATATTAAGTTTATGGGTAGCCACTTTTGGATCAAGACCTGGCATATTCTCATAATTCTAAGCAAAGATGTCGATATATTCTTTTATCAGCTGGATCATTTTTTCTCTTTCTTCTTCGGAAAGATTGTTACTGATAAATATCGGCTTTGGTGAAAATTCATCCCCAACTTTGACTTGGATAACCTTATCTTCAGTGGGTGGTTCTTTTTGTTTGAACCGGAGTTCCCATTGTGTATCTACTTGCTGTGCCCAGGATTTATTTTCGAATGGTTCAGATTCTTATTCCTCTGTTTCAAGGGAATCTGTCAATACCATATTTACTGATGATGCCCGTTCGAGTTCATCATCTAAATCGGAGTACGACAAATCATCTTGAGAAGAGGAAATGGTCTCCTCACTTGACTCAGAGTTGTTTGAAGTTGCAAGAGATATGGTATACCCTAACCTGAAACGAGTTCGTTGACAGTAAGGATCACCATGCAACGACATTCGTCTGCCTTTTCCATAGTTGAGGCCTGGCTCCAACTGCAAATCATAACCCATGTTTTGCATAATCTTTAAAGCCTGTGGGCTATATCTGTGGTTTTGCATCTTTCCAACATCAGACTCGTGGGAATCCTTTTGTACAATCGGTCTATTCTGAATTCGATCGAAGACTATTGGACGCTGATCATTGTGAGTAGGTGAAACAATAAAGATAGAATCTTCATGTGGCCTATATGTCCTGACGACATTAGAAGTTGACGCTACTTCCCACACATATAGATGATAGAAGTACATAGCTTCCAAGAATTTTGGTGCTATGGGTTCTATATCTTTATGAGGAGAAGATTCCTGATTAGGAAATTGGGCGTCAGTATACTAGAAAAGAGAATCTTTATTATCATCAGAAACCACATTCCCGATTATATTTACATCAGCCGACTGCTTGTTGCGCCTAAGGTCAATGACCAAAGGTTGAGGTTTTTTGTTCATATTGATCACTAGGGGATCATTTCCTCCTCCCGATTTTGTTTTACCCAAGTGAATAGTCATAGGTTCCATGACTTTCGGACGGGTAGTCCTTCCTTTCACCTGGATTGACAAAGGTTGCTCAGCAGATGATTCTCCTGGCTCCTGATGGGATTCTTCCTCCATCTTGCCTGACGCCTCCTTCATGTAGTCTTGGGTGTACAACATGGCATCAAAATAATAGGACTCAACCCCTTTGAGTGGATTGAGATCAACAAATTCTATTTTTACTATCCCTTGGACGTCTACATATTTGAAGCATTGATGTAGCGTTGAAGGAACAATATTATGATCGTGGATCCCTGGTCTGCCCAACAAAATATTGTAAGACACCTCCGAATCAATGACGTAGCTTGTAGCCACTGATCTAAGGTCACCAATCTGGATTCTCAGACGAATCTTCCCCAACGGTCTGCTTTTCCTGCCATTGAAGCCCACGATTGTAGTGGTAGTATAAGCCAGTTCACTGGTAGGAATTCTCAATGGTCTTAGTAGACTATGAGGGATAATGCTGATTGACGATCCCAAATCTATGTGAATCCGGTCTACCTCAACTGAGCCGACGTATCCGATGTAATAAAGAGGCCTGTCGTGTTGGTTATGTTTCAACAACATGTCTTCTTGAGTGAAAGTGATGTTAGGGACCACTTTCATCACACTATGGCATTGAGGACACGCCACATGCTCTTTATTAGGGGACTTGAGCTGAGTCAAGCATATATCTACCTGCATTAATGCTTCACTCAAGGCTTGACGAGTGTCTTTGGATAGCCTAAGTAACTCAAAAATGGACAATCTGGCCGGAGTATTAGCCAAGTGAGCCAAGATGTCGAATTTATATAGTTTCTCTAAACCTTTGTTTTGAATATTCTTCAAAGGTTTATCGAAACAAACTTCTTTTTGCTTGCCTTTGTCCACCGAAGTTGGTTTAGAAGGACCTGCCTCTGGCATAACAGGTTCAGGCTCTGGAGGTTTGGCAGCTGAAGTGTCTGCCGTTGCTTCCTCCGGGTTCCCTCTATAGTCTTTGAGGTAGGTTTTTCCTGACCTGGTTTCGGTTGCCAAAGCCTCTTCTTCTTATGTCAGGGATATTGCAACCATATGGCATGGTTTACATCTTGAGTTCTTTTTAGACTTATCTTTAGCAGCTTGAGTCTCTTCCTCAAATTCTGATACCAGATCAGGGTGAACCCACATAATCTCCCCACGCTTGGTAGTTAGGGGCACTAAGTCATAATTTTGACACCTGGTCGGAGGGAGATTAATAATGTTCATAATTGCCCGTGGAATAGGTACCACACCATCCGGGACTTCTTGTGGGGGCAGATTGCCAAATTGGAGTGAGATCATGTTGGCAGTGACCGTCTTCTCGCTATTACGCAGAGTGATGGCCTTGGCGTCGATCAACTCCTGGATTTTCCTTTTCAGTACATAACATGCCTTTGTGGGGTGATGTATATACCTGTAGAAAATGCAGTACTTAGGATTATTTGTACTACCGACTTCATTTGGATGCTTTATCACGGGGAGAGTAAGCTTGCCACTTTTGACTAGACAATCGAATATGCTCGGAATATCGTCGTCGTCAAAAGAATATTCTTCTTTAGGCCTGGAAGTCCCAGGATTCGTCTGTGTAGTTACTGGAGTTTGTTGCCTGGACGTGTTGATTGCCAGAGCTTCCTTTCCTTTTGAACTATGAGTATGGTCATTATTGGAAGATGAACGCTTCCCTCTATCAGAGGTAGAGATCATGATTCCGTTGTCACGAGCCTTCCGACTGTTATCTTCAGCGGCTAGCGCTGATATAATAAATGAGGGCCAATCATGGAACTGATAGGTCCCGTGAATACTGAGATCAGTAGGAGAAGGTTCTTCCTACAAATGTCCACCAAGGCTGAATTTGGAACCCCAGGAGGCATCTGTAAGGTAGACTGACAAAAATGTTCAATGAAAGTACGAACGTTTTCTTTTTTCTTCCGCTTTACTTCGATGAGTGATGACATGGACATGTCCATTCCTCCCTCGTAGAATCGAGCGAAGAATAGAGTCTTGATATCTTCAAAAGAAGTAATGCAGTTATCCGATAGACTACGGTACCATTGGTAAGCTACTCCAGACAGACAACCCTTAAACACTCGAGTGAGAAGGGCATCATTTCCCTGCAACAATACCGTCATCATGCTGAAGTAGTTCATATAATGGCTTGGCGATGTCTTTCCCTCAAACAAAACCATAGCCTGTAGTTTATATTTTGGCGGGAAAGGGATCTCATCCCAGACAGCTGGATATGGCTGGTTAATTCCCAACTTCTTGAGCTGATCTTTATGCTTCAAGGCATCAAATTGGGCTTTTAATTTCCGAACTGCCTGTATCGAATCTTCAGTTGGGAAAAGGACAGCAGAGAGGTGAGAGATCGGATGTATTGTAACTCTAACATGAGGTAATACATTCTTCGGGTTGAGAGGTTGAGGAGTAGCTGACTCTTGATTTGGAACAGGCTTCTGGCTTGCATTAGATGGTGGCATGTCTATCCCCACGCGTACTTGAGTTGGAGGAACCGGTGTTTGAGCTATTGCAGCTGCATGTTGAGTCACCATCATTTGGCGCATACTCTCCATCATGGTATGCATCTCTTTAAGCGATGCCTCCAATACAGCAATGCGTTGGTCAGTACTTCCTTATGGGAAAGCCTTTTCATGTTCATCTCCAATGGCATAAACTCCCATTTTTCTAGATGCCACTTAGAGATTAGTATAGATCTCTGTAGAGATTGAGTCTATACTTTCAGCATCAAATTCAGAAAGCTGGTGACCCCCAGTGTCAGAATCAGAAGAATATGAAGCTGATTGTCGAGACCTCGAGCGAGTGTTTCAAAAAACACCTTCTTCAAAAGTCTCGATCAGCCTGTCAAATCTCCTTTGGCTTGGAGTTCTAGAGGGATGATGTCTTGAACTTGACCTTCCTCTAGAAATATATGAAGCCATGTTTACTGACGCAAATGTCGGTTCTTCTTCCTGTAAGGACAAAGAGTAGTTCAACCGGTCGAAAACTGACCGTTTTGCCTTAGAACATCAGTAGTTAATTACAACCTTATGGCTATTACAACAATGTTCCCTAGGGGGTATAATAGACATATTAGGAGATCCCCTGTCTTTGCGTTTCTGGATCAAAAAATCACGCAAATCAGGAGGATTAACAGAAGAAGAAGAAGGCTTATTCTGCCTTTTTACATCAGTAGGGACGTGGAGATTAGGAACCATAACCCTTTCTCTGCCATAAGAATACAGCAGTTCAGCCATGTGAGTAGCATACGATCCATCATCCATTAGAGGAGCGTATTTTCTTGTGAAACAGGTCTTCTTTACACGAACAGACTTAGAGTTTTGCACAGGTTCGCGTAAAACGGAGAAAGTCCTCAAACGGCCTCCAGCGTCACGCGTAATCTGAAGAGTGTGCAATTTCTTCTCTTGTAGGCGTCCAATCCTAGAGGTTGGGAGATTCGCTACTTATTTTCCCTTGATGTGATCAAAGGGTCCATCTGCCTCATCATAGACGGGAGATGTATCTTTACGCGCAGGGCGCGTTTGAAATTTCCAAATTGGCACTGAGACATTTTTGTTTGCCATGTCACAGACGAGAGACGAAGGTTTACGCGCAGGGCGTATTGGAAACTTCTAGATTGGCATTGAGGCTTTGCCAGAAGTTTTGTCTGCCACGTCACAGACGGAAGACAGATTTTTACGCCCAAGGCATGTCTGAGGCTTCTGGATTGGCACTGAGGCATTGCCAGAAGTCTTGTCTGCCATGTCACAGACGGGAGACAAATTTTTACGCACAAGGTGTGTAGGCTGTGTTGTCACAACCTTGTTGATCAAAGAAGGAGAGCTTGCAGGAAGGGTAGAGGACGTCTTGGGCATCCACACTTTACGCAGCTTCCTGTTGTTCTGGACAGAGAGGGAATGAGAGCTACCCCCTGCACGAAGCATGTCTTCATAAGCAGATTGGTCGAACTGGACGACCAAAGTCTTCTTCGTCGATCCAATGGATACAACATCGTGTTGAGCAATTGCTTTCTCGTCAGATGAGAAAGTGGTCCCCAGCAGAGTTGCCATCTTTGTTTGAATAAACAAATTGAAGGAAGAAGAGGGTTTATACGCAACCTTTTTTTTGTTTACAAACAAGAAAAAGAGTACAATTAATCCTATACGAGGATGTTAAGTACAATAAAAATGATTCTGAAGAATAATTGCTATAGGAGTCTGATCTGCAGTCGATTACTTTGTCCCTTGGACCACACGATATTGAAGAAGTACTGTAGAAGAAGAAGAAGCTTCAAAAGTTGCAAGTGAGATTGAATTCTCGTTGCCAATATTGTTAATCAATACTCTTTGTCTGTACTCTCTGTTTCTGATCTCTTGATCCTTGATTGATCCCCATACCCTATGACTAGGGGTCTCTATTTATAGAGATCAGTCATAATAACTGTCCAGTTGGCGTAGAAGCCAAATTGTGAAGGAAGTTGCATCTTTTACGCGGCGGTTATAATAACTGCTATCCACGTTCGAATGACCTTCTAAATCTGCGTATGACATGTGTCCCATTATAAGGTAACACATATAACTGCTTCTCGAAGATCACGGCATACAAGCCACGTAGGTAACTGCCACTGCGTAAAGATGGTTGGCGTAAAAGCCAAATAACTGTCTTGTTGGCGTAAAAGCCAAATAACTGTCTTGTTGGCGTAAAAGCCAAATAGATATCTTGTTGGCGTGAAGGCCAAATAGATGTCATGTTGGCGTAAAGGCCAAATAGATGTCTTGTTGGCGTAAAGGCCAAACTCTGCGTAAAACTTGATGATTCATGAATAATAGATAACCAGCATAAAATAGCCATTTATCCATCATGACTGAGGTTTTGAGCGTATTCTGGGCTAAGTAACATTATCACGTACCTTTGCAAATATAGCCTAGTTGGCTTATTTCAAGAAGATAGCATACGACGTACTCCTATAGTTGAAAATAGCTGGGTTGGCGTAAAATGCAAGGATGGTGATGTGAGCGTATTAGTCACAGTTTTAGCTCTCCCCGTCATGACAAAATTTGAAGAATAGAACCAAATCTAGTGGATTAAATTCAGAGATATGCCTCCATCTCGTGCATTAAATGCAAAGATATGCCTCGAGCTTTGTATGAGAAACAACTTTTGACGTGGCGCCTGATTTTATCTCTTCTTGAGCGTAAAAACTCATCTCTGCCCATGTAGAATAGGCAGTGTATTATTTGAATGCATAAAAAAATGACTTGTATCAAGAATATGTCGCTGAACGACAACCTGGATCTCTGTGCAAAATCATCATCACAGCTGTCCTCTCGATCACCGTGCAGTACTTTTGTCAAGAGTCAGGTTCACTGGTTTGTCTGACAAATTCATCCGAGGAATATGAAGAGTTCCTCGTACAACTTTACGCTGCATTAAAAACAACGTATTTTAAACTTTACGCGGGAGGGTAAAGCAACCTTTTATGCGGAACAACCTTGAAGCACTGCATTACGCGGACAGCTCTGAAGTCACATTTTATGCCACACGGTTCTGAAGCTCTGTTTTACGCGTACTGCTCTGAAGCTCTACTTTATGCCAGACAGCTCTGAAGCCCTATTTTACGCGTATAGCTCTGAAGTCATATTTTATGCCACACGGTTCTGAAGCTCTGTTTTACGCATACTGCTCTGAAGCTCTACTTTACGCCAAACAGCTCTGAAGCCCTGTTTTACGCGTATAGCTCTGAAGTCATATTTTATGCCACACAGCCTTGAAGGTCTATTTTACATGTATTGCTCTGAAGTCATATTTTATGCCACACAGCCTTGAAGCTCTGTTTTACGCGGACTTCATGTATGTTGGGGGGGTTTTGATTGTATAATACGTGTACAATTTCCCATCATATTTCATGCTTCTACATCATATTGTATTATAAAGTTAGTAATTTAAGGATTATGATAACCCTATTTAGTTACAGGTATCAAGTCGTACTTATGTGATTTGCCTTGATTGATGGTTGATGAATAGTCTAGGCTTCACATGATCACCTTTACTTTCAGTACTTGTTTATTCATTCTGTGTTTACTAGCATCATGATCATCTGTATATTATAGTTTGGGACACTTTACTATTATATTTTAGCAAATTTTATATCTTGTTTTTATTCCTGTTGCTCTTGTGATTGAGACATTAGGGTTTATTGGACCTAGACTTGACTATTGGTTTGTAGTAGTAACCCCTCATGTCTTACAACTTTACCATATATATAGAGTACCAGAGTGATCTAAGTATACATAGCTGGCCTTGTCTGTCCCGCTTTCCAGTATTCTGGTTCTGGGATGTGACACCCAATCCTCCTTTTGTGACCATTAAGTCAAACCAAATAGAATAATGGAAGAAATAAAATAATGATGGAACATCTTTTCTTAGGCATTCTACAAATTTAAAGGAACTTTACAATTAAAACCCTCCCATTCTCTTAAACACATAATCAATACTTTACTTAAGAAGAGTTTTTTAACATATCTAGTAATACATGCTAATGCATTACCTCTTCCCAACGTAGTGTCACGCCCCGAACTCCCACGGTCCCGATTGCCCCTGTCGGGCACGAATTATCGTATCAGCGCTCTTGCGGGACGGTCGTTCCCCTTGGGACGTGATGCCATACGAGCCTGGGGTTGCGCTCGCACAAGGCAACATCGTTAAAATTTTGGCTATCATCAAACCGATTAATTTTGCAGTGGAGGGGCAGTGTTAAAAACAATAATCCATCTGAGTATATGGGGCAAACCTCAAGGCACGAGGTTCTTTGAATACAATGGCATCGTTCCAGACATTATGTCCCTCTATACAAAATCAGCTCAAAATATCTCGATACAGCTCAAGGAATCGACACCAGATTTTTGGGTCATGGGGATGAGGCACGGCTATCGCTTCCGCGGATGATCCATCACCTGTAAACAAGCAAACTGTTGGTGGATCAGCAATTTGGAGAAAGTACTGGTGAGTATAAAATCAACGAACAGAAGCAACATTCACTAAAACCAACACTAAGCAATTATGTTATAAAATATTATATTACTAGTGATCTTTTTAGTTTTTACCTACTTTTGTTATATGTAGTACGAAAACAGAGTCATATTACTTCTTTTGGAAATATCTTAAAATCATAATTCTGTTCAATACAACCAAGCATACAAGGCAAACAGTTCAAGCACGATGTACCAATTAGGGTGTACGTAGCGTGTCTCGTGAGCTATACTCAAAGACTCTAGGTACAAAGCAGCATCTAGTGGACTATCATTCTTTATACTATAAGGTCATTAACATGTTCAAGCAAGCATGCAAGTCTATGTGTGATGTAAGACAATAAGCAAAATAATATATCACTTATTTTGTGGATCATATGCCTCACCGAACGGTTATCCCTACAGCAGACATACAAGTTAGCAACAATTTGCATATATAAACAAGGTTCTCTTTCCTGTCCGTGTCTGCATCAAATAATTAGGTATGCAAGAAGGCTAGCCTAGCATGCACCCTAACTACCTGAAATGCAGCTATCTCTATGAACAAGCTAACTTCTCTAACTCAAACTCTTCCCAACAGAAGCACCGCCTCCCATCTAATAGCCACGTCCCCTAGATCCCGTAGACCGAAACACCATGACGCACTATTAGTCTCACCCCATCAATAGTCTCTATCCACCATTCTAATAGCCACACCCCCCTATATCCCATAGGACCGGAATATCAGGGTGCACTATTGGTCTCTAGACTTGTCATTTAGCCTCCATCCCCCGCAAGCTCCTTGATAACAAGCATATCACAAGCATAACACAATGTGACAATACAAGCTTTCAATCCATCTATCTCTTATCTAATAGCTACACCCTCCTAGATCCCGTAGGACCGAAACATCAGGATGGGCTACTAGTCTCTTCCCTAATAAGACAAACCATTTAATTTTTATAATAATACAAGCATACATTCAATCAAACTTTTGCATCAAAGACAAGCAATAATATAAACGATAACAAGCAAATATATAAACGATCTTTAATTTAAGCAAGCATAGCATGGGTCATCTATCTCTTTTTGTTAAGCATGCAGTTCTACTCTTTCCTTAACATAGCAAGGTTCGTTCGATAGCGGTGTCAGTGTAACTAGCATGCAACATTCATTTTTATACATAGCATGGCAATGGTTCTATCTCTTTTTAGGTAAGCGTGTTTTTGTTCTATCATTCTCAATGCGAACATTATCTTTTTAAGAAAACAAGTATTATAAAAACTCAGATTCATTATTAAGGCATGTAAGAATTAGAGAATGAAGTTCTGCCCACTCACCTAGATCAGTTATTTTCTGGTTCAACAAGGAGATATTCAAGAAGATTTTCTTTTTGAGTCAGCAAACTGATATCACTTGTACATATTGCCAATGTGTAGCGGGGCACTACATACTTACCCACCAAGAAAAAGTTTTGTCCTCAAAACTTTAAGGAGTAACTTTCGATATCCAGAGAAGCGATATTCCTCATCCCTCGCCATCCTCAATCAAAAACTCTAGCAATCAACAAGCACGAAATCATAACTCTTAAGCAATAAATTAAATCCAGAAAACTTTTGCTCGCAACTTTGAAAATATTTATGGACTTATTGTTTGGAAACTCAACTCAGTAACAATATCAATGGGCAAAGAATCGTTATCTAAGGACAGTAGTAAAAAGGGCATAAGGCCATAGAATATAGTTGTTTTGATACCATTATGTCACGCCCCGAACTCTCGCGGTCCCGATCGCCTCCGTCGGGTGTGAATCACCGTACCGACGCTTCCGCGGGACGGTCGTTCCCCTTAGGACGTGACGTCGTGCGAGCCTGGGGTTGCGCTTGCACAAGGCAACATCGTTAAATTTTTGGCTATCATCGAACAGATCGAGTTTGCAGCGGAGGGACTCTGTTACAAACAATAATCCATCTGAGTATACGGGACAAAGCTCAAGGCATGAGGTTCTCTGAATACAATGGCATTGTTCCATACATTATGTTCCTCTATACAAAAGCAGCTCAAAATATCTCGATACAGCTCAAGGCATCAACACAAGATTTTTGGGTCATGGGGATTAGGCACGGCTATCGCTTCCTCGGACGATCCAACACCTGCGAACAAGCAAACTATTGGTGGGTCAGCACTTTAGAGAAAGTACTGGTGAGTATAAAATTAATGAACAGAAGCAACATTCACTAAAACCAACACTAAGTAATTATGTTATAAAATATTATATTACTAGTGATCTTTCTAGTTTTACCTAGGTTCGTTACATGCAATACGGGAACGAAGTCATATTAATTCTTTTGGAAATATATTGAAACTAAAATTCTGTTCAATACAACCAAGCATACAAGGCAAACAGTTCAAGCATGATATACCAATCAGGATGTGCGCAACGTGTCTCATGAGCTATACTCAAATACTCTAGGGACAAAGTAACATCTAGTAGACTATCATTCTTCATACTACAAGGCGATCAGCATGTTCAAGCAAGCATAGAAGTCTATGTGCGATGCATGACAATAAGCAAAATAATAAATCACTTATTTTATTGATCTTATGCCTCGTTGAATGGTTATCCCTGCAGAAGATATACAAGTTAGCAATAATTTGCATATATAAACAAGCTTCTCTTTCCTGTCTGTCTCTGCATCAAACAGTTATGTATGCAAGAAGGCTAGTCTAACATGCGCCCTAACTACCTGAAATGCAGCTATCTCCATGAACAAGATAACTTCTCTAACTCAAACTTTTTTCAACAGAAGCACCGCCTCCCATCTAATAGCCACGCCCCCTAGATCCCGTAGGAACGGAACATTAGGACGCACTAAAGTCTCACCCCATCAATAGTCTCCATCCACCATTCTAATAACCATGTCCCCTAGATCCCGTAGGACCGGAACAACAGGACATACTATTAGTCTCCAAACTTGTCATTTAGCCTACATCCCCCGCAAACTCCTTGATAACAAGCATATCACAAACAACACAACGTGATAATACAAGCTTTCAATCCATCTATCTCTTATCTAATAGTCGCACCCCCTAGATCCCGTAGGACTGGAATATCAGGATGGGCTACTAGTCGCTTCTCTAATAAGACAAGCTATTTACTCTTTATATCAATACAAACATACATTGAATCTAACTTTTGCATCAAAGACAAGCAATGATATAAACAACGACAAGCAAACATATGAACGATCTTTAATTTAAGCAAGCATGGCACGGGTCCTTTATCTCTTCTTATTAAGCATGCAGTTCTACTCTTTTCTTAGCATGGCAAGATTTGTTCGATAACGGTGTCAGTATAACTAGCATGCAACATTCATTTTTATACTTAGCATGGCAATGATTCTATCTCTTTTTAGGCAAGCAGGTTTTTGTTCTATCATTCTCAATGTTAACATTATCTTATTTAGCAAACAATTATTGTAAAAACTCAGAT
This sequence comes from Iris macrosiphon, assembly GCA_036927795.1. Lineage (NCBI taxonomy): Eukaryota > Viridiplantae > Streptophyta > Magnoliopsida > Asparagales > Iridaceae > Iris > Iris macrosiphon. Next base: position 171,891,084 of record JAYESA010000009.1, read on the forward strand.
TCATTATTAAGGCGTACAAGAATCAGAGAATAAAGTTCTGCCCACTCACCTAGATCAGTCATCTTCTGGTTCAACAAGGAGCTCTTCAAGAATGTTTTCTTTTTGAGTCAGCAAATCGATATCTCTTGTACATAGTGCCAATGCGGAGCGGGGTACTACACGTAGCATGTTGGCATGGTATAGAGATTTTTATTTAAACCCCAATACTTGACTCTTATCTAATATAACCCATATTTTAGTCAAACAAGTGTTAGTAGCATAGATTAAATTAGTTGGATAAATAAAAAAGCTAGAATGGATTAAATTAAATTACTAAACTACTAATAGACAAATAGTTAGATCCAATAAAATATTATTATACAGATATAAACACAAACATATATATTATAAGATATTAATTTTGTGTTTGTGTATATGTGTTATGGACTAGGTCTTGGATTAAGGCATGAACGTCGACGTGGACAACCACCAGGCAAGATACCTTGCCAAACTTGTACACTTTATTTACATGCATGCTTTCCGTTATTTTTGTTTGTATATATCTCCTTCTGATATTGTACTTGCTGCCTTGCTATGATTTATTTTCATGTCTTATACTTTATATCACCTGCCTTTATCTAGTTATTTTTGTATACTTCTATGTGTGAACTCGATAGTATATTTTTGTTTACTTGAGTGACTTGACCTGATCCTGTATTCCTATTACTTGTATTTAACTTGACCTGTCACCTTGTTTTCCCTCTCGATCGCTAAGCAGCACCGTGATACGAAATGGACATATCTTTTCCATTCTTAGGAGTTGGCTATTGGCCACTCTCAATCGCCAGGCATGCACCATGAGGCGATAGAGACCCTCTATAGATTTTCAGGAACGCACCATGAATCTCTCTGTAGGACTCCTAGCCATGCACCGTGATGCGGTTATTCGTTCTTTTGTAGCCACGACTAGTATTACTATTTTTGTTCACTTGTCATTGCCTGTGCTTTCTATTTCTGCCATTATTTCCTTGTTATTTTAATAGTGTGATTATATACTATACATATTGGCATATTCTTTTGTATCTTGTTACGTTCCACTGAGGACCTAAATTTTTTCTCCAGATTTGACAGACAAGGAATACCTGCAGATTTACGGACTGACACCAGATAGTGGTACAATATCATATTTGCCATTAAATTCGAAAGTTCTAAAAAGAGCTTGATTTAATCAACAAACAGAAGAAAGTACAAAGAGGTCCTGAACGGACAATCTAACTATAATATTTTTGATTTTGGGTTGTAACTGTCGTCATATGCCATGGGCTGATTACCACGTGGTCTTGGTTTAGATATGCTGTTGAAGAGATCTTGGAGATATTTTCAACCCGTTATGTGTGTGACTTGGTCAGCTGGACACGTTGTCAGCACCAACTGTACGAAGATATTTGCAGTTGTAACATGAAGAACTTGTGAGCTCGGGCCGCATAAAAATTTGGCCACATGATGGCGATGTCGCATGGGTCTTGTAGGCATATACGTGCTCTTGTTTAGGCCTTGGTCGAATAGATACTCTGTCCGCATGATGGTGAGGCCGCATGGGGCTTGTAAACGCATACATACTATCGTTTGGGCCTTAGTCAGAAGGACACTCTGGCCGCATGTGGCTAGGCCGTATGGGTCTTGTAGCCGCATACGTGCTCTCGTTTGGGCTTTGGTCGAATGGACACTCTGGCCGCATGACAGCATGGCCGCATGCAAGCACTCATCGGGCTTTGGTCGAATGGACACTTAAGCTGCATGGCGACAAGGTCGTATACGTAGGACACGTGGCATGGCATGTTTATCAAAGAAATTAATATATTGATGTGACATGCTATCTTTTCCTGAACCGACGTCTTCATAAGTCTCAAAGCATCTCATAGTGATGTGTGATGCATCAGAGCTTCTGACATGGGAATCTGTGTTATAGGTATTTTATGCGGCCTCCCTGCTCTGTGGTCATTCAAGCCGCATATAGTATACTATACGGCTTCCCTGCGACTTGGTTTTATCAGGCCGTATATAGCTCTCTGTGACTGGTTGATCAGGTCATATATGGCTTCTCTGCGACTTGATTGTTCAAGTCGCATGTAAAACTTTTGTGACTTGACGGTTCAGGCCGCATGTGGCTTCTCTGCGAATTGATTATTCAGGCCGCATATGGCTTTTCTGAGGCTTGATTGTTTAGGCCTCATGTGGCTCTCTTATGACTTAACGGTTCAGGCCGCATGTGCGTTCTCTGCGGCTTGGTTGTTCTGTTGAGGGGGCATGAACTTTATGTGGCCTGCATAATTTTTATGCTTCTACATGACCCATTCAAAGTTTCCAAAATGATAACTTTGGAATACTTTGAAAGAAGCATGGACGAGCGCTATTGGCCGTATATGAAGGGCATGCCGCATAGTCTCATTGCACATAGTTCTCTGACAGGCTGTCTGATCATTAAATTAGGATATTTGCTTTGATCTTTGGGCAAATCTCTTGGGATTCTGCGCCGCTAGTGGATAAAGTGGATCAACTAACGAGGATTCATAGCCAACCGTTACAGTTGCGTAGATCGAGATGAATCATGGATAAGGATTCGAACAACCGCTATCGTCATCCGTTGTCGCATAGTCCCCCTATATATAGGTGGAAGAGAGAGAGGTCTTTTCTACAAACTTTATTCTTTCTTTTCTCTCTCTTGCCATGGCTCCCAAGGTTGCTTCCTCCTCCGCCGCCGCTAAAAAGGCTCCTAAGGGCAAGATCACGAGCATGGGGAAGAGTCGTGCTATCGCGGCAGAAGGACCTGACTGAGGCCATTATGAAGTTGCAGGTTGAGCTCGTCGCGGTGGAGAATAGGCTGAGTGAGACCCTATCATGACCCGCACCCGATATAAGGGCACGAGAATGTGGGTATGTCCAGCCTCGCCGCAACATCGATGGTAGAATGATGTTTGGATAAACTATACTATCTTACAATAATGATCATCGAGGTATATAATGCCACCAATAAAATATGAATACTAAACCACAGAACTATAAGATGGCACAATCACACGAATATGATATAAAGAGATGAAGAGTCAAGATACAACTCACAAGATATAAATAATACCTTATGAGTCACCAAAAATAATAAAGTACCAACTGTCAAAGCTGGAGACAAATCCAGTATAATATAAACCTATCTATTGAGCTATAGGTAAAGTGTCGTCTGTCTCAACCAGGATGAATCCCTCTTGAGCCACAACCTCTATCTCTAAACCAACTACATCCTGAGGCCGTAGTGAGTGGGATACCACTCCTCAGTGTCATATAAAAAAATATATCCAGTCAGGAAAGGAGCAAAGAACACCTCTAGCAGTAGTTCCAATAAATGATAAAAACTATGTAGCAGTAAAAAGAGAGCATATACAAGATAAATAGAGCATGGTAGAAATATACAGGAATAAGAAAATACGAAAAATACATACAAGAGGTACGAACATTATATATGGAAATAAAGATATACAACTATCTAAGTGAGTGAGTACTAGCTTCAACATGTGATTGGCTTGGGTACTGCTCAAGAACCACGGGCCTGGTTAATCATACATATGGTATATGAGTAACACTATACAAGAAAAATAAGAACTGCATGGTATGATCACATATCTACACTATATACTCTCCGCTCCGACTGGTATAGTGGATCCAACCATGACACGCTATGACAAGGGATTCAATGAGAAGGGAACTAATCTTCTTATGAATCAGTATCCATACATATACAAGAATAACGAGGCTCGCACAAGAATATGCCAGGAACTATCAGGAATAATATCTTATAACGGGATCCAAGAATACCAATCCATGAAACCAAGTATCAGAAAATCAAGGATATCTACACTAAATACAAGAAACATAGAGGATATCATAAACGAAAAACTGTTAGAGAATGTACTCGCCTGGAATTCGGTGAACAGTATCAAAGATGTCCGGAACGGTGCCTCAGAGACCTAAATATGAAATATTACATCAATACAAGGTTTTGGCATAAAAATAAATTAAACTAGTTCAAATCTAGGTCATTAGGCCAAATCTAAGTCAAAACAGTCAACTATGTCAACTCTAGGTCAAACTAGTCAAACTAACTATTTCTAGGTTGTATGAGTCCATCTCTAGGATATTGGGTCCATACACTATCTATCTAAGCTATACTAGCTATACTAGGATATTAATACTATTCCGTATCATAAGATACGTATATAATATATACGAAAATACTATATAAGATACAAGTATAATATTTATTAGTATCTCCTAGCTAATACTAACACTATATGGATACTTTGGCTTTATGCCAACTTGGTATCACACTCTAACTACCCTCTTGATACTCAAAACCAATACCTAGAGCTAAAACACAATACCTTAGCATTACCTTGGTATCACAAGGTAATACTAAGGTAACATTACTAATACTAATCTACTAACTAAAGTATACATATATATCATTCATATGTGACTAACTAACCTACACTAACACAGGTATCTAACTTAACATCAACTAATATGTAACTAACATTCATTCTAATTCATACTTAACATCCAATATATAACTAATATTATCTAACATTTGTATCTAATATCTAACTAATCAACTACTAACAATTTGCTAATAGACATAACACTAACTAAATAACTAATGGATCGAATAACTATCCAACTAAAATTATAACTAACAGATCTCAACTTCTAACATACCATTACTAACCAACATGGATATCTAACATACTAACTAAATACTAATCTAACCATCAACCTCTCTATTAACATTATACTAATATATCAAATCAAACTTGCTCACCGACCTGTCCCCAACTTATGTACTGCTGCTGCTCACTTCCTTACAGTAGTGCACCTCATAGACCCCTTGCATTAGCTACTGTCTACCTTGGCCTAAAGGCTGCTGCCCCCTAAATGCATAGACCCGACTCCTACTAACTACTACTGCTAATTCTAAGTTTGCCATTGCTGTGCATTTATGCACAACATAGCTTTCCCCTTAATCAACTAATTTTCCATCAATGCACACATGAACCTGACCTCCCCTAATCTTCATCTCTCATGCTATATCAAGTGCCTCATTATCCAAGACAACAATGCACATATATATGATGTGGTTGCTGCTGCCAAGGAAACTAAGTGTTTTTCTACCTAGTATGATGGCTGATACAAGATTGCTAATATATCAATATAAGTGGCAGTCACTTACCCCCTATCTAATATGACTTATACCTATTATATAGGAAAACTGAACCAAGTAATCCACACTTAAAATTGGATAAATCCCCAAACAATGTACACACTTCAAAATAATCCATTATACACAAATAGCCCACATTTAACATCCCCCCATCTTTACACATCTAATTATCAACACCTAGTATAAAACACAAACAAGAATATATATATATATATATATATATATATATATATATATATATATATATATATATATATATACAATTTAAATTAGATATTAATTACACTAGAAAAAGTATAATATAATCCTTCAAACACGTGGAGTGCACCGCACCCGTATCACACTCAATCTATGATACGCTTGCGATACGGCCCCAACACAACACCTAATGCCTCACAAATGATGTAAGAAAGACTAGAATTATAATTATAAGCAATATAAAGTGCTAGCTACTCAACTATGTGTCCGTGTTAAAATGTGACATGCTCAAACCCCCGTGTCGAAGAAAAAATCCAAAAATCAATCGGTATCACCAAATCGCTATGATATGGCCTACATATATCTAATTTTGGATATGACACTAGTCTCACACAATCAAACATATGTCAATTTGGTCTATTTGACCTATTGACAAATATATGGTGCACCAATATCGAATTTTCTCCAAATTGGACACAAAACACATCATAACTTTCATAATATGGGTCCCTAGTAGTCAAATCTTCTTCTTATAGGTAGTCCTAGTATATAGGTGGGTTACAAATGATTAAACTATAGATTTAGAGTCTAATTAGCAATAGAAATCTAAATTTTACCTATTGGGAGATGGATTTCTAATGCAAGTCTCCAATGAACAAAAAGAAGCCTCAACTTATGCAAATTCCTCCAAGTTGTAGATCTCTGCCTTCTCCTTGCTTCTAAAGTCTCCAATGGTGAAGTAGGAATGAATTTGGAAGGAATTTTCTAGGGATTTGGTGTAGGGATGAAGGAAATTTGGTGAACAATTCTAGATCTAAAGTAGAATAAAATGAGAAGAGGAGAGAGAGTCTCCCCCTCTTAGGTGGCCGTCCCCCTTTGGCCTCCAAGAAATGGGTAAAGTCCAATATACCCCTTGGGGATTGTCATAAAAAAAAGATTAAGGAATGAAGGTTCTAATCCTAATGGTTTTACTAATTAAATCATCAACTTAATGAAATGGGTTAAGATGTTGGGCTCTAGTCTAACTAAAATAAATATTGGTCTATGAATCAATTCTAATCTAGTTAGGTCCACTAACAAGTCCAAAACATAATATAACATCTAACAATAATTAAATTATACAATAAATAAATATTTAACATGCACAATAATTAATTATGAAATGACCAAATTAGCCTCAGTCAGAAAAGTGGTAGTGACAGACCCAAAAGGAAGAGGAGGCAATCCGGGCTGAGTTAAGCCAAATGGCGAAGAGTACGGCTGGTATAGAGGTTACAGTTGTCACACCCCAGTCCCAAAATACATAGGACTAGGACACGTAAGCATGCCAGCCGCATGGATATGGCAACTCCAATATTTGGAAACCAAATCCACACGTACGCTGTAATATGAATATTAAATCCACAAGTGGTATAAATATAGGTCACAATTCACAGGGTACAATCTAAATCTCATCCACAGAAAATCAATATAAATGAATAACCAACATCAATATAACTAGATCTCAACATAAGTATCTAAGAATGATAGTTGGATGGAAACAAATCCACTACCAACTCGAATGGAAAAGTACAACACAACAAATACAATATAGGAATACCAGCTAACGACCATGGGCTCGAAAAGAAGACATCCTCGCAACACAAGTAATCATCCAAATCTGTGCTCCTGCAATTACTCAAGAACAGATACACCTGGCAGAGGACCAGGTCCTCAGAGGGACGTAACAAGATACAGAAAATACGAGCCAATTTGAATACAGTAAACATGCATATTGTTTAAAAATAGATAAGTACGCTGTACAAGACAATCTATATGAATGCAATGAGGACAACTTTTTGACGTATGGGCAAGGGTAGGCTACTCGATCTAATCCTCACAACCTCACGCTCGTCAGTGGACATCATCAGCCGTCATACCTCGGGGGTAGCGACCCTCGGACTCCATCAATCGACATACCTCGGTGGTAGCGACCATCGGACACGACCCACCATAGTGCGTGCTAGTGACTACGGTGTTATCAGAGTGGTTAAAAGCCCATACGCCTAATGATTGTCCTCTATGATACTAAGTGTCAAGTGTGTGTCAACATATCTAATATATAGTAATGACTGAAGGAACTACACATGCAATAAATAAACAGAATGAAATAATTATACAGAAATATACTAAGCATGTAAAATACTGTAAACAACTTGGCAAGGTATCTTGCCTGGGGTCCTGCTGCTGGTATGAATCAGAGTCCAAGTCACAGTCCAAATAGCCTATGTATTACAAATTCATCACGTCAAAAGATAATTTATTTTAATTTATTTAATTCTATAATAATTACTCTAAAATCCTATTTTAATCTTATTATTCTGATTTTTAGGTTAATGCCTAGATTTTGTCCAAATGAATTGAATTTTATCGACTCGAGACTCATGGCACGCAAATCGAGGCGATCTGTTGACCGAAAAGTCAACTGACACAAACTTGACTTTCATGCATGAATTCCTGTAGATTTCAGCGTCAAAAATATGCTGGAATTTATGGCTTATCCGAATTCAAATTCGTTTGGAAATTATGGCACATACAAGTTTCGTATCGTGCACCGATGGTTAAATTTTACCCTAAAAGTTCTACAGAATTAACAATAAATAAATACATCGAAATAAATACTAGGAAAAATTTATGTCAATGATCTCGACATTAGCTTTTCGAAACTTTAAATGGTTCGTGATTCTGATTCCTGGTTCTCCCGGAATCACGAAAACATCGAAACACGTCTATTTTTGGACATACTGTGTTCTACGAATTTTCCAGAATTTAATAAAAATAATTTCGTAAAACAAATTGTATAATCAGAAAGCTAACCTCAATATCTTTCTAACACAAAAAACTGGGCCTCATTTGGAGTCCGGAGCTATGCGCAATGGCTTCTGGAAGATGGAGGAACCCTAGATGGCAATTCTCCAAAATTCGGCTGAAGAAAAACCCTAGAAATAAACTTAAACTAATATATATATAGAGGAGAGAGAAAGCAGTCGCGGCTCAGATCTTGACACGTGGCAGTCATCCAACGCTGCCCGCCCCGCAGTCACTGACAGGCGGGCCCGGCACTGTTTGCTGCGGGAGGCTGACAGGTGGGCCCCCTGTTTGCTGACTGGGCAGAAATAATTACTTTTTGGGTTTTCTTTTTTAGAAAATAGTTTTTAATTCAGTTTTTGATAATTAACTCAAAATAAATGCTAAAAATAATCAGAAAATTCCCAAAAAATTATAGAAAATATATTTTATTATTTAGAACCTAAAATAAAAGTTTAGGATATTTTTATTTAAGTTTGGACATAAAATAAATTCTTCAAAGTCCTAGAAAATTAGTGTTACTAGTTTTTAATTAACTAAAAATTATGGAAAAATTCCAATAATCTAAAATAGCCTAAAAATAATTCTAAATAAATATTTATATAAGTAAATATACTAAAAAAAATTATTTTCTAATTAACTAAGAGAATATTCTAAATAAATTCAACATCTATAATAAATATAATAATATAAAATTTACATAAAATACCTATTTTGGGTGAGGGAGTTTACAATCTACCCAACTTAAAACAATTTCGTTCTCAAAATTAAAATAAGGCATAATTTGTTAAATCCTTCACATTCATACATAAGGTACGTCAATCGCAATCTCTTTCAAAAATTTAAATAACAAAATCTATTCAAATCTATCGCGATCATTTCAAAATTAAGATAATCATTGTTCAAATCAAAATTTGACCTATTGTAATCTCTTCTCACTTTTCCAACTCATCAATATCCAAATTTAAATTGAATCCATATAATATCTTCAAGATTTAAATAACCCATATTAAATTTTACCTCACGATCTCCAAGTATCATAATCTTCTCTAGAAGTAATTCGAGTCCAATATTATTCCTATTTTCACTTATAATTTTTTTTTTCAACTTTTTAAATTCCATTCACATCCTCAATATTTTAAATAGGTAGTCCAATCATCAAATTTTTTTTTAAATCATCAAATTAAAAAATAATTTAAATGCAGTCCACCAATGTTCAAGTCTGAAATTATATATTTATCCTTCAAATTCAAATTGATGATTTTACCTTGAATACTCAAAAATTTAAATTATGTACTTAAGGTATAAATATTGGGTCCTCAATATCAAGATTTTTAAAATTCATTAATCCTCATCATCTTAGTCATTCTTCTAAAATTCTCAAAATTAAATGGCTTGAACCTTTTCCAATCTAATCTTACTCGATCACAATCTAAAAGAAATTCCTCTCGAGTTGCCAATGCACTGCTACCCAACTTAGAATTTACCCATCTATCACAGAAGGCTATATACTTTAAGAAAAATATTCCTTAATTTATTTACTCATGCTATTCAATTATCAAAGTTTTAACACCAAATATATCACCTATGATATACCCTTAATCAATTATAAAAAAAGTGTCACTAAGTCATATGATTAGCCTTATGGGGTATAACTAGTACTATCAGTGTCAACTTATACTAGCACGAGATTTCATCTTTCCGAAATAGGGGAAGACGGAGAGCAATAATAAAGAATTCAAGGTGAAGGTGACAGAATACGAGTACGAGGTTCAAAGAGATTTAAGGAATTCGAAAAGAGAGTTATCAGGACAGTTGTGGATTAAAATCCTATGTTTGGTAACTTCCTATTTACATGCGCGTATCAGTACAGTTATATAACCGATACGATGTGTCAGACATGTCTACCATATATCTCAATCCACGTAAAGTAGTCATGCGAAGAACGAACCAAGCGCACTAAGGTTATCTAGACCTTAATACACCAATTCTGATTAGGCAATTGTATCATTGTGTGCACCCAATAATACATATGCCATGAGCAAGCTCGATAAAAGAATAAGCTTACAAAAACTAGGCTATAATAGCAGCATAAATCAAGGTAGTACAGAAAATATAAGTACGCTGGATTATGATGAAAGAAGGTACAAATTAATTCAAGTTCGCAGAAGCAAAAACAACATAAGCAATAATAATAAAAGACCCTACAATCTCTACAGTTGTCATACTAACTCCCTGTCTAAGTCGTTAGTCGACTAAATTGGGGTATAGCCTCTAAGTTCTACAGTCTGATGAAATATTATCTTCTTATGCTAGCACACAGTTAATGTCATTCATCTACACTTTAATAATAGGGCAGAAGACTATGTGATACTATGTTGTGAGGTATACTACCCAACTTATAACAATAAACTAGTACTGTAATTATCTTAAGCATACCGTAGAAACTCCTGTTAAGGTCTACGAGAAGGGGTCTTGGTACTTATTAGGGTATCCTCTATACTAGGTTCAAACATTATGGTAAAACTTCTAACTAACTCTAGTAGTGTCTATACTACTCTTAAGTCTTCATAATACATCAAGGGATAATGGTAAACCAATCTATAGAAAAGAAATTCTAGGGTTCACTAGATATTCTAAACTTAGTGGTGTCTATATCCCCGTTGTATTCTTAATAGGTGTGCTACCATATTTATCATTCTAATAATAGGGGTTCCTATATTCTAGCAGAAGGCTATACTCAAAGAACTATTAGGGAAGTACATGAATCAAGCGGGATGCAATTATCCAGATGGAATGGATTGGAAGGAAAGCGAATTATAGTCAATTATGGATGAGATCCTATACTCTATTCCTAGGTGCAGGCTTGTTCGGTACAATAACGTAACCGAGACAATATGCTCTAGACCTGCATGGGCCACCACAAAAACATGTCACACCCCAGTCCCAAAATACATAGGACTAGGACACGTAAGCATGCCAGCCGCATGGACATGGCAACTCCAATATTTGGAAACCAAATCCACACGTACGCTGTAATATGAATATTAAATCCACAAGTGGTATAAATATAGGTCATAATTCACAGGGTACAATCTAAATCTCATCCACAGAAAATCAATATAAATGAATAACCAACATCTATATAACTAGATCTCAACATAAGTATCTAAGGATGATAGTTGGATGGAAACAAATCCACTACCAACTCGAATGGAAAAGTACAACACAACAAATACAATATAGGAATACCAGCTAACGACCATGGGCTCGAAGAGAAGACATCCTCGCAACACAAGTAATCATCCAAATCTGCGCTCCTGGAATTACTCAAGAACAGATACACCTGGCAGAGGACCAGGTCCTCAGAGGGACATAACAAGATACAGAAAATATGAGCCAATTTGAATACAGTAAACATGCATATTGTTTGAAAATAGATAAGTACGCTGTACAAGACAATCTATATGAATGCAATGAGGACAACTTTTTGACGTATGGGCAAGGGTAGGCTACTCGATCTAATCCTCACAACCTCATGCTCGTCAGTGGACATCATCAGCCGTCATACCTCGGGGGTAGCGACCCTCGGACTCCATCAATCGACATACCTCGGGGGTAGCGACCATCGGACCCGACCCACCATAGTGCGTGCTAGTGACTACGGTGTTACCAGAGTGGTTAAAAGCCCATACGCCTAATGATTGTCCTCTATGATACTAAGTGTCAAGTGTGTGTCAACATATCTAATATATAGTAATGACTGAAGGAACTACACATGCAATAAATAAACAAAATGAAATAATTATACAGAAATATACTAAGCATGTAAAATACTGTAAACAACTTGGCAAGGTATCTTGCCTGGGGTCCTGCTGCTGGAATGAATCAGAGTCCAAGTCACAGTCCAAATAGCCTATGTATTACAAATTCATCACGTCAAAAGATAATTTATTTTAATTTATTTAATTCTATAATAATTACTCTAAAATCCTATTTTAATCTTATTATTCTGATTTTTAGGTTAATGCCTAGATTTTGTCCAAAGGAATTGAATTTTATCGACTCGAGACTCATGGCACGCAAATCGAGGCGATCTATTGACCGAAAAGTCAACTGACACAAACTTGACTTTCATGCATGAATTCCTGTAGATTTCAGCGTCAAAAATATGCTGGAATTTATGGCTCATCCGAATTCAAATTTGTTTGAAAATTATGGCACATACAAGTTTCGTATCGTGCACCGATGGTTAAATTTTACCCTAAAAGTTCTACAGAATTAACAATATATAAATACATCGAAATAAATACTGAGAAAAACGTATGTCAATGATCTCGACATTAGCTTTCCGAAACTTTAAACGGTTTGTGATTCTGATTCCTGGTTCTCCCGGAATCACGAAAACATCGAAACACGTCTATTTTCGGACATACTGTGTTCTACGAATTTTCCAGAATTTAATAATAATAATTTCGTAAAACAAATTATATAATCAGAAAGCTAACCTCAATATCTTTCTAACACAAAAAACTAGGCCTCATTTGGAGTCCGGAGCTATGTGCAATGGCTTCTGGAAGATGGAGGAACCCTAGATGGCAATTCTCCAAAATTCGGCTGAAGAAAAACCCTAGAAATAAACTTAAACTAATATATATATAGAGGAGAGAGAAAGCAGTCGCGGCTCAGATCTTGACACGTGGCAGCCATCCAACGCTGCCCGCCCCGCAGTCACTGACAGGCGGGCCGGGCACTGTTTGCTGCGGGAGGCTGACAGGTGGGCCCCCTGTTTGCTGACTGGGCAGAAATAATTACTTTTTGTGTTTTCTTTTTCAGAAAATAGTTTTTAATTCAGTTTTTGATAATTAACTCAAAATAAATGCTAAAAATAATCAAAAAATTTCCAAAAAATTATAGAAAATATATTTTATTATTTAGAACCTAAAATAAAAGTTTAGGATATTTTTATTTAAGTTTGAACATAAAATAAATTCTTCAAAGTCCTAGAAAATTAGTGTTACTAGTTTTTAATTAACTAAAAATTATGGAAAAATCCCAATAATCTAAAATAGCCTAAAAATAATTCTAAATAAATATTTATATAAGTAAATATACTAAAAAAAATTATTTTCTAATTAACTAAGAGAATATTCTAAATAAATTCAACATCTATAATAAAGATAATAATATAAAATTTACATAAAATACCTATTTTGGGTGAGGGAGTTTACAACAGTACAGAAACTCAAAAAAAGCTATAAGTCCTTTTCTCTCTACGAAGATCCTGAAGTCATGGCCAAGGAGGTTGAGCGCTGTGCCCAAATGCGCCTGTATGGCCGTATAGCCCATCTCCATGAGCGAAAAAGCGGAGTTATGCTCTGACTCATCGCTCCAGTAGCTCTTCTTCTGCCTTTTTGTGTTTTCATTCTGCCTTCGAGCTTGGGATCTTGACAATCCCCCGAAATATAGTTTTTCTTTTAATCTCTCTTTGCGGAGAAAAATAAAACTTACCCTATTTATTTTGTAATTTATTTGTGTTAGCTTTAGGTATCGTACTAGAGGTAATATGAACATAGTACAATACCGTAGCTTTTTAAGGATATCCTGCTGGGGGATCTTTGGTGAACTTATTACTTTTTGAGCACTAGGGTACAAGTAATAAGTTCAAAACATGCATTGCTAGAGGTGATATGGACGTGGCAAGTTTGATTTACTTAATACCGTTGACGCACTTAAATTTAAGAGCAAATGATAAGTTGAGATAACGACTGGTGATATTCATAGGAAAAGGTTTGCTCAGAGGTCACTTGGATATGGCACACTCTCAGGAGAGGATGTGAGGACGATAGGTCAGAGGTGACGTAGACGTGAGCTGATCGGTAGCTATACCGAGAGGTTAGGTACGATCCTGGTATTTTTGTGAAAGGAGAAGGAAGCGCGCCAGAGATAGTATGGATGTGTTTGTTTGGTTCCATTAAGGAAATCCCACTGGGGGACTCTTGGTGGACTTATTATTTGTTGTGCACGTTGAGTACAAATAAAAATTCAAAAACAAATCCTATCAGAGGTAATATGGACGTGATATATTTTGTGGACCCATTATTTTTTGATCATGTTAGTGCAAGTAATTGGTTTGAGAGAAGCCCTACCAGAGGTAATATGGACGTGGCAGTTTTTATGGACCCATTACTTTTTGCGTACATTAGTACATGTAATAGATTTTGGAACAAGCCCAGCAAGAGGTAATATGGACGTGGTAGTTTTTGTGGACTTAATACCATTGGTGTACCTTGGTGTGTACGGGTGATAAGTGGAGATAACAACCGATATCAGAGGTAATATGGACGTGATAATCGATAGCCAAGATTCGGGAGGTTTGCTTAGAGATAATATGGACGTGGCAAACTCAGCCGGGGAAAAATATTAGGATATCGGTTCAGAGGTGTTTGATAATAAACAAAAGAAATAAAACTAGGTTTATACGAAACCCTTTCTTTGGTTTACAAACAAGAAAAAGAAGTACAATTAATCCTATACGAGGATCTTAAGTACAAAAGTTTGATTCTGGGGAAATATTACTATAGGAGTCTGATCTGCGGTCGATCACTTTGTCCCTTGGACTACACGATGACGAAGAAGTGCTGTAGAAGACGAAAAAGAAGCTTCAAGGACTGCAGGAGGGATTGAACTCTCGTTGCCAAAAGCTCTCTATATATGCTCTCTTGACCTTGGTTTTTCTCGACTTTTTCCGACCCTTGACCTCCATGGCCGGAGGTCTCTATTTATAGAGTTCAGCTACAGTCGGCGTAGAAACCGAACAGCGGAGAGAGCTGCACTTTTTATGCGCCGGTTACAATAACTGCTACCCACGTATGAATGATCTTCTGAATCGGCGTATGACGTGTGTCCCATTATGAGGTAATGCGTATAACTGCTCGTCGAAGATCACGGCATACAAGCCATGTAGATAACTGCCCCTCGCATAGAGATGGTTGGCATAAAAGCCAAATAACTGTCTCGTTGGCGTAAAAGCCAAATAGCTGTTCTGATGGCATAGAAGCCAAGTAGCTGTCATGTTGGTATAGAAGCCAAGTAGGCGTAGAAGCCTGATGCTTTGCAAATATAGCCTGGTTTGGCATATTTTGAGGAGATAGCGTACATCGTGCTCCTATATTGAAAATAGCCAGGTCGGTGTATTTCAAGGAGATAGCGTACAGCGTGCTCCTATAGCTGAAAATAGCCAGGTCGACGTATTTCAAGGAGATAGCGTACAGCATGCTCCTATAGCTGAAAATAGCCAGGTCGGCATATTTCGAGGAGATAGCGTACAACGTGCTCCTATAGCTGAAAATAGCTAGGTCGGCGTAATGTGCGAGAATGGTGATGTGGACGTATTAGTCCTAATTATAGCTCACCCAGTCTTTGAAAGTAGAACCAAATCTTATGCATTAAATACAGAGATCTGCCCCCATCACGCGCATTAACTACAAAGACGTGCCTCGAGCTCTGTACGAAGAACAGCTTTTGACGTGGCGGTTGGTTTCGTCTCTTCCTGAGCGTAAATGCTCACCTCTGCCTATGTAAAATAGGCAGCGTATTCCTTGAATGCGTAGACGACATCTTATATCAAGGGTGGTGTCACTAAACGACAGTTTGGGGCTCTGTGCAGAATTATCATAATAGTCGTCCTCTCGATCATCGTGCAGTCCTCTTTGTCAGGAGTCAGGTTCACTGCTTGATCTGACAGGTTTATTCGAGAAATACGAAGAATCCTCGTACAACTTTCTGCTGCATTAAAAGCAAGCAGGTTTTACGCCAAAGTGACGATGTAGCAACCTTTTTACGCTGAAGCAGTCTGGAAGTACTGTATTATGCAGGTTATTCTGGAGCTATGTTTTATGCTGAACTAGTGTTGAAGCTCTGTTGTACGCCGATGGCTCTGGAATCATGTTTTACGACACCCAGTGCTGGAGCTCTGTTTTACGCGGGCTTCCTGCATGTTGAGGGTTTTATGCGTATGATTCCCCAGCGTATTTTTTATGCTTCTACAAGACCCCCTTCAAAGTTTTCAAATTCCTTGTAATTTGAAATACTTTGAATGAAGCATGAAACGGTCAAGTTTGACTCGTTCCGCGAGGCTGATTTCTCGGCGGATTTTTGGGAGTTTGTTGGGATTCGGTGTATTCTCCTTTGCCTATATAAAGGCGAATGGGTTAACCTGTTTTTCCCATACTTCCTTCACCACACAGAGATGATTACCGAGCTTCATCGGGTCGACTTGAGAAAGAAGAAGATTATGCTCTTCCAGCATGTAAGGATCCGTAAAATAAGGCATCTTCGAGCAAATATCCTCTGCAACGATGGATCATGGAAGGATATCATAGCTTCCTTTGCTCGGGATAATCAGCAATTTCATATGGCGATTCATCCAGGAGAGAGGAAGGGTCGTATTAGACCACACAACTTATAAGCTGTATTTTCTTCCATTATGGTGCTGGACGAGGCTAGGCGGTCTGGCCCTGTCTTCCAGTACTGAGTTGGGTCTGAACCCCCAACTCAATTCTTGGGCATGCCTGAAGGATGGCTTGAATAATTTATACAAGCCCAATTTTGTATCCTCCCGCCATTAATTATTTTCTTGTTAATCGGCTGCGGAAGCCGATTAACTACTGTAGAAGACGAAAAAGATCTCCACCAATACGAGAACCTGACAGAACAGATTCTTGGTGTGATCTTAAAATGAGAAACCCTTTGTAGAAAAAGGATTTCCATCATCTGTAATCATGAAGATGAAAAACTCTTTGTAGACTGGATTTCCATCATATGTAATCATGCTTAATAAAATTGTCTTCTTTTACGCATCTGATGATTTGCCATATTTGCTGTGATGAAGTCTGAATAGTGTGCAGCTTCGACACGTCTGAATATTTTTATGCCGACTCTGATAAAAGAGTATCTGAACTCATCCCATCTCTTATGCGTAGCAGAGAACGCATAAAAAGCTGCTTAGTATTTAAGTTGAAGGTCCAAACTGTCATGCTGTTTTGGACAAGGAGTAGCATAGAATTCAGAACTGTCACTTCTCTGATAAGAATAATTCTTGTTCAGACCATCATCTTCAAGAACGATTTCCCGAAAATCCCTTGAAATAGGGCAAGAAATGACCGTCAAAATAGGCCATACTTGAACTTTTGAGAAAGAATTCTGACTGGACTTTGGATGAACTTCCAAATAACCCAAGAAGAAGAGTCATCTTCAATGCTGAACTCTGTATGTTTTGGGTACTTAGAATGTTTCGTGGCCAAGAAGGAGCATTTTTTGCGTAAACCCTTGTAGTTGGCCGTCTGCAGCTTTCGACCGTAGAATCGTAGATTTGTAGCCTCCGAGCGTAAAAAGCTTCTGAGCGTAAAATCATAGATTTGTAGCCTCTGAGCGTAAAGTCGTAGGTTTGTAGCCTCTCAAGCATAAAAGCTACTGAGCGTAAAAGCATCCGGGCATAAAACCATAGACTTATAGCCTCTGAGCGTAAAACCGTAGATTTGTAGCCTCTCGAGCAAAAAGCTCCTTAGCGTAAAATCATAAATATGCTCTATGCGTAAATTCTGGATCCACTTACTCTCCGTCTTTTTCTTTTAAATGATAGGCTGACGTGGTCCCAAATCATAACCGAATATTAAATATCGGATTTGGTTAGGAATTCGAGGAGTCATCCGAACTCTATAAATAGTCCAAGGGCTGGAGAGAGAAAACTTTTATTTGCCTTCACAAAACCCTTGCTTTCCAAGAACCCTTCTTCTTCGTCTCTTACTTGAGAACTCAGGATCGCCATGGCCCCTAAACAGTCTTCCACTGCTAAGGGAAAGAAGGTCGCTTTCTCTTCCTGCTCCGCTGCTCAAGAGCGAGCAACTCCCATTAGGCTGAACGAGCCTCGATCAGAACGCAGCGCTCTACCGTCGAGCTGTGCTCTGGGTATTACAGGTCGAGACTTCGGGAGAGAACCAAAATCCTTCGCACACGTTTTACGTGCACGCGCAAGGTCCTCTTTCGTACTGAGAGCCTCTTTGAGGAAGATGATGTACGGAGGGGTTTTATCATTACACGTATATTCCTAATGTGTCGGCATAAGAACTCCAAATTTTTGCAGTCTGGCATAAAAATCCATACTGTCAGATTTGGTGTTTTACTGTAAACTTTGAATTTTACGCGCTGGATATGAATACCGGCGTAAAAATTCAAACTTTATCAATCCAGCGTAAAAGCTCAGATTATTTAACTACTGCCAACCTTGAATTTTACGCAATGGAAAATAGGTTCCGGCGTAAAAACTCAAGTTTTTATAGTCTTGGTGTAAAAGCACATACTGATAATCTTTGGAGCAAACTGCAAGAGTGTAATGTCTAGTATAGAAACTGACTTGTTCTTTTGCATTTTGTAGTGGACTTGCAGATCTCTCCATTGGCTGAAGTAATGGGCTCTGCTGCCGGGATGTTGAGCTCAAATTATCTGGAGGATTTGTTACATGTGACATTCCCTATTTCTGGAGCCAATTACCCTGAAGAGAGGAGAATTCTAATATCGTCCCAAGGAGAGCACATGCTGCTAAGTATGATCAGTGGGGAGCCCCTGACATATATAGACGGGACTGAGTACAAGAAACCTGGTTTCTTATTTGGGGATGTTATTGACAAGCAATCCCATACTAAGCCCAAGAAGGAGGATTGGGTGTTTACTGTTGAGGGAACGGTGATGTATTTGCCCAGTATGTCTAGGGATTACCCCATCTCTGCGTTCTTCCACGCCACCCATCCTAGGAAGATGGTGTGGGTGCTGACTCCCGACCTTCACGGCCGACCGGGGAAAATCTTATACAACAAGGAATACTATGGGGGGCCTATATGAGTCGTCCCTCAGGCCCAGTTATGCCCTTAAGGGGATTACTGCTGGGTAGTATCCCGAGCGAAGATACATCGCTGATCCAGCCGGTTCAGATATCGTCCTTATGCAATAACTTCATGGGGCAGGGAGAAATATATCCCAGAGTCAACCCTCGGTCTCATGCCCCAATCCCAAAATACCGTGGGACCAGATACGTGGCAATGGCCAGCAGTACACACCATGGATAAACCCAATTTAATGGATCCATCAGGGCATACTTAAGCTGTAAAAACAAGTCTACGATAATATGGCACAACTAATCTCATCCACACAAAGTATAAAAGTATGATCCACAGAATAAATAAGGAATATAAATCATCAGCTAGTCTCAACAAAGTACTTTGGGGAATAACCCGATAGATATCTAATACAATGGTTCAACAGACCAGAAATAAATGACTGGAATAAATGAATAAATACTGAGCATGAAACATGGATGCTCAAGAAAAGTCTTCGGCTAACACCTCGTCCTCGGATGACGGTACAGCTCCTGGATCAGCTCCTGCTGTGGTCCCGTATACCTCGGGATAGATCTCGTCCTCAAATCCTGGGGACATAATCCGGATCCAGGTCCTCAGGGGACATAGCAAGGTACAAGAAAGCTCAAACCAAAATAAATGCAGTACAGAAAATAAATAGAATAAATAGGGCAAGTATGTAAATATCTGTAAGAAATACAAGAGAGAACATCAATAGTGCTCAGGCTGAAACAACTATAAGCTCTGTGTAGGGGAGCCGGGTAGCAGTGATATCATGAGGTGATCTATCTCAGCGGGAGATTAAGTAGCCGGCATAACATAGTCAACCTGTAACCTGTGGGTCTCTCCCACAATAGATGGAACAATAAGGGAATACTAAATAACCAGCTAAGTGATATGCAAGATGAGAGCAGCACTAGAACTCAGGCTGAAGCCACTACAAGCTCTGTGTCGGGGAGCCGGGTAGCAGCAGTAATAATGAGTAATGGGCCAAGATCGGACTTCAGAGTCTTGTGCCTCACAATAATAGGGGTATATATATATGATCAGCCTGTAGCCTATGTGTCTCTCCCCACCCAATGTAACCACGCATATCATGACCATAACGTCTCATGTCCATGTCAGCGGGATCATATCTAATGCAATAAGTAATAATGTATCTAAGAATATAGTATCTCTGTCAAGTCCTGTATTCTATACAGAATCACCACGAATATCTCGGGAAGATCCTGTCTCATGAACAGTGTCAAGTTTCCTGGGTCAAAGTGTACTTGGTAAGACAAGTACGAGAAGATAAAGTGTCACGAATATCCATCTCTAGATGACAATACACAACACCGCGTACGGTATTGGCACCCGACTAATAATCGGATGCTAAGTACGTCACACGGTCCTAGGTTAAGCATACATAGCAATATAATGAAGCAAGGAAATTATATAACAATACTGCAGAGTTTGGCAAGGTACACTTGCCTGATGTCCGAATACCAACAATTGTCCCTGTATCAGTGGATCCGGTATGTACTACTGTAAATCCCCTGAATTTTCAAAATTTTAAAAACTGGATTTTTCACAATTTTTTGGAATTTTTTGGGATTTTTCTGTAAATTAAAAATAGGGTTTTAATTATTCAATGATTTTTAAATGATAATAAATAATATTAAAATATTATAAAAATAATATTTTTGGGTGTAAAATAAAAAACTGGACTTAGGGCAATTTTTCTGGAATTTATCGGACCCCGGACCTATTTTTAAATGCCTAAAAACTATTTATTTAATTATTTAATTATTTATTAATTTATTTATTATTATTATTTATTATTACTATTATTATTATTTTTAAAAATTATTACCCAGCCCGTTGGGCCGGCCCAGCCCGGCCCAACAGACCCAACCCGGCCCAGACTCTGCCCAGCGGGTCGGGTCGGATCCGCCGCCGCCCGACCCGCAAACCCGACCCGGCCCCTCACCCGCACCCCGACCCAGCCCCCGTCCCCGCGTCGTGCGCCGCCTCCGCCGCGCCCGCCGTCCGCTCCGCCCGGCCTCGCCTGTGCCCCACCCGGCCACGATCCCCCGCGCCTCCGCCTTCCCCGCACACGATCTCCACCTCGCTCAGCCCCTCACCCCCGACCGGCCCCTATAAAACCCTCCCCCGTCAGCCCTCTCCGACCTCCACCACCACCCGTCGACGCCACCGGACCGCTCCGCCTCGCCGCTGCGCCCTCCGTCGACCACCGCCCCAGCCCCCTCCGCCGCGCTCAGCCTCCCCCTCCTCCGTCCACCTCCTTCCCCGCAGAGCCGAACAGCAGCAGCTCCGGCCGCTCCCCGCGCCGCCTCCGCCGCCTCCAGCGCCGCCGCGTGCCCCCGCTGCCTTCGGCCCCTCCGCCCGGCCGGCCTCCCCGCCCTGAGCCGCCGCAGAGCCGCCGTCTCCGCCGGGAACCCCAAACCCTAACCCTAGAATTCTTCCTCGAATCCGCGTGTCTGACACGTGTCGGACACGACTCGACCCTGTTTTTGGGTCTCCTTCAGGTGCGTGTAACTTTTTGCTCGTAGTTCCGTTTTCGATTCTGCAAATTGCGTTGCGAAGCCTGTATGACCCTCTCGGTGCCCGGATAAACCGTTCGGGGCATCGCGTCCTGTGGTGATCGCACACCGCGATCCAAAAACAGGAAAAACCAGACCCTGTTTCACCCCGGAACCGAGTACGCCCCGCCAAACGGGACGACTTGGTCGCGCGTGGTCTTCACAGACACGAGCGCCTCGTCGATACGGACGTGTGGGATTTCGCGGAAGCTGATTCGGGTGTGCGTGCACACCGGAATCAACGCGTATCCGCGGACATCGCCCCGTATCCGTCTTTTCTGTAATTCGACCTAACTTTGTGTACACACGTCAGATCGAGACGAAACTTGCGCCATCGGACTCGTAGCAATACGCTAGTCCTGTGGGTCAAGTTTGGTTCGATTCTGAGAACGTTGACGAAATCGCGTGTCGTGGGCCCCACAGGCCCCGCTCGACGGACAATTTTGTGATCGGCTCATCGGAATTCAATTTTGAAAGTTCCGTTGGGTTCGTATCAGCGTTTCTGACCTGATGACACTAAGTTTGGTGAATTTGGAGACCTTTGACCCTGACGCGTTTTTCGGTGCAAAGCGGGCCCACCGGTAGACCCCGTTTTGACCCGAAACTGCCGTTTCTGCCCTTGTCTCCAAATTGGACCCAAGGACAGGCGTTTCTAGCTGATTGATATTTTTTGGATCTGATGGTGATGTTTGTTTCAGCAATCGGAAGTACCACCTGCAATTCCAGCTGAAGTCAGAGCCGCAATTGGAACAGGAACCACAGGCAAGTGTACCTTGCCAAACGCTGCAGCTTGCTATATTTTTTCTTGGTTAATTTTGCATCAGTGAGAACATAGAGCTTGTAAATTCTCAGTAATTTTTGTTATAGTATTTTACTTGAATTCTGGTAGATCCATATGTAACTTGTTTTAACTGCTTAACCTAGGAAACGTGTGACGTGCTTAGTGTCCGATCATAGTCGGGTGCCAACTCCGTACGCGGAGTTGTGTAACGTCATATAGACATGGATATCGAGACCCGATAATGCTCGTACTTGTCTTATCAAGTACTTCAGAACCCAGGACACTTGACACTATTTCATGAGACAGAGTCTTCCTGAGACATTCAAGGTGATTCTGTATAGGATGCATGTTTTAGGACATAGACTTTACATTCTTAGACAATTGATTCATAGCTATCAGACTTGCTGCATTAGTTATAATCGTGCGTGACATGGACATGAGGCATCGTGGACATGAGATGTGGGATTACATTGGGTGGGGAGAGACACACAGACTACAGGCTGATATTATATATATAAAGCATAGTATATTTCAGAGTATAATTCATAGTTATTGCCGCTACCGGCTCCCCGACACAGAGCTTGTAGTGGCTTCAGCCTGAGTTCTAGTGCTGCTCTCATATTGCATATCACCTAGCTGGTTATATAGCTTACCCTCTTGTTTAATTAACTGCTGCTCCGTATTTATTTTGGCTTATATTTTCTGTACCTTGCTGTCCCCTGAGGACCTGGATCCGGATTATGTCCCCAGGTACAGCTGAAGAGAACTACCTAGAGGTGTACGGTACCGGAGCACTCCTTGGAGCAGAACAAGGAACAGAGGACGAAGTAGTGGCCGAAGATTTCTCCTGAGCGCCGGCTTCAACAACACAGTATTTTCATTTTCAGCATTTCAATTCCTGTCTAATTTTCCTTGAATGTAACAGAATAATTCTCGGATTTGTTCCCGAGATAACCTTATTTGATATTGTATACTTATTTCTATTGCATTTATTTCCTGGCATTAATCTGTGTTATTTCTGTGGATGAGATTAGAAATACCTGAGACTTGTAACATATTACTGCTAGACTACAGCTTAAGCATGCCCTGATGGATCCATTAAATTGGGTTGTCCATCGATGCGTGCTGCTGGCCATTGCTCACGTGCTCAGTCCCTCGGCATTTTGGGACTGGGGCGTGACAACTACTCCAAAAGCTGTAATAAACATCACCAACAGTCTCAGAAGATGTCAAATAGCTAGAAATGCCTGTCCTTACGTCCAATTTGGACACAGGGACAAAAAGGGCATTTTCGGGCCAAAGCGGGGTCCACAGGTGGGCCACTTTGCACCGAAAAGCGTATAAGGGTCTAAGGTCTCCAAATTCCTTAAACTCAGTGTCTACAAGTCAGGAACGATGATACGAACCCAATGGAACTTCCAGAATTGGATTCCGATGAGCCGATCTCAAAATCGCCCGTCAAGTAGAGCCTGTGGGGCCCACGATACGCGATTTTGTCAATGTTTTAAGAATCGAACCAAACTTGGGTCACAGGACCAGCGTATTGCTACGAGTCCGATGGCGTAAGTTTTGTCTCGATCCGACGTGTGTACACAAAGTTACCGCATATTCCAGAAAAGTCGGATACGGGGTGTTGTCCGCGGATACGCACTGATACCGGTGTGCTCGCACATCCGAATCAGCTTCTGCGAAATCCCACACGACCGTATCCACGACGCGCACATTTTGGTAAAGACCGTGTGCGACCAAGTCGTCCCGTTTGGCGGAACGCACTCAGTTCCGGGATGAAACATGGCATTATTTTTCCTGTTTTTGGATTGCGGTGTGCGATCACCACAGGACGCGATGCACCGAGCGGGTTACACGGGCACCGAGAGGGTTAGACAGTCTACACGTAGCAACTGACGGAAACTAAATCGGAGTTGCGAGTTGAGAGAAATTGGTACCTGAACAGGGTTCCGTGAATCTGAGTTTTCACGCGTCCGAGCGTCAACTCCGTGTCCGAAACGAGTTGCTGTGTCCGGTCTCGGGGCACAGATGCATCCTGGGTTGGCCGCGTCCGGGGTTCGGTCAGAGGACGGCGCTTGGGTGGCTGACCCGTGGAGTCGCTGTGGTCGGTGGAAGTCGGCGTCGGGCGAAGGGGGATGACGACCGTCGAGGAACCGAGGGCCGCGGGGTTTGCTCGTCGACCGGAGCGGAGGGGAAGGGAGACGCAGGGGAGTCGGGTTGACTCGGCGGCGGCGTCGATCAGAGTACAGCGAACACGGGCGAGTCGGGGCTGACTCGGCGGCGGGACTGCGACGATCAGAGTACAGCGGACGCTGGCGAGTCGGGGCTGACTCGGCGGCGGGACTGCTCGCGGTGGGGCGTCGACGCTGAACACGGCGGAAGGGGGAGGAGGTCGGTTCCGGCGGGAGTTGGCCTTGGTCGGCGGAGGGATCGGCACAGGGAAGGAGAGGAGTTTGCACGGTGATGGTGAAGGAGTCGGCTAGAAATAAATTTTAGGTTTTGTTTTTGGGATAAAAAAATAAGAAAAGGGAATGAAGAGATATTTATATACATGTGGGATTTTTAAGTTGAGGGTTGCCCTAGGATTAGGGCTTGGTTAACCCTTTCTAGGATTGGGCCTCGGTCTAGACCTATGATTTGGGCTGGGTCAATGCTCCAAGGGCTTGGGCTTCGGCTCTCATGGGGATGTTGGGTGTTTGGCACGGGTTTTTAATTCGGTTTAATTCTACTATCGTTTTTAGGGCTTTAAAAAGATTCCGAAGTCCAATAAATTCACCGAAAAATACCACATGTCCAGTTTTTCATTTTACACCATAAAATATTATTTTTATAATATTTTAACACCAATAAACTGTATTTAAAAATCCTTAACTCATAATTACCTTGCTTCTTCGTCCAGAAAAATTCTGAAAATTCCGGGGAAAATTATATTAAAATTTATTCTGAAAAATCCGGGTGTTTACAATCTTCCCTCCTTAAAAGGATTGCGTCCTCAAAATCAAAGAATAAGCTACTAAAGAAAGAGTTATGGAAATACAATATTGCTTAGTTTACAACTGTCTCCTCAAACAAGTGGGGGTAACGCTGGCGCATACGATCTTCTCGTTCCCAAGTCGATTCGCCAGGAGAATGATATTTTCAAGCTACAAGAACCAGTCTGATTGTCTGTCCTCGCAATGTCTTCTCACTAACATCGAGGATGCCAACTGGTTGTTCTTCATATCTCAAGCTTGGGCCTACTGTGATCTCTAAATGATCGACTATGTGTCTTGGGTCGGTCACGTACCTTCGCAGCTGTGAGACGTGGAATACGTCATGCACTCCCTCTAAGGATGGGGGTAATGCAAGACGATAAGCCACCTCACCAACGCGCTCTAGAATGTCAAATGGCCCAATATACCTTGGGCTCAACTTGCCTCTGCTCTCGAATCTGATAGTACCCCGAGTGGGCAAAATTCTCAAGAACACGTGCTCTCCTTCTTTAAACTCTAGGGGTCGTCTGTGTGTATCTGCCCAATGCTTCTGTCTGTCCTGGGCTGCTCGTAGATGATTCTGAATCTGTTTCACCTTTTCTACTGTCTGTGTTACCAATTCTGGACCCAGTATTTGACGTTCACCAACGTCACTCCAACATATAGGCGATCTGCACTTCCTTTCGTATAATGTCTCGAATGGTGCCATCTGAATACTGGACTGATAACTGTTATTGTAGGAGAACTCCACTAAGTACAAATGGTCTTCCCAAGATCCTCCAAAGTCTAGCATACATGATCGTAATATATCCTCTAAGATCTGTATGGTACACTCCGATTGGCCATCTGTCTGTAGGTGGTATGCCGTGCTGAATTTGAGTCTGGTGCCCAGACTCTCTTGCATGCTTCTCTAGAAATGAGAGGTAAATCTCGAATCTCGATCCGATATAATACTAACAGGCACTCCATGTAATTTGAAAATTTATCGCATATACATGTCGGCTAGTACCTCTGTGGACTGTCCAACTCTAAATGGCAAGAAGTGTGCCGATTTAGTGAGTCGATCCACAATAACCCATACTGCGTCTCTTCCGCTGGGGCTCCTCGAAAATCCTATAAAAAAATCCATCGTGATATGCTCCTACTTCCATTCTGGTATAGGAAGCGGCTGTAGCATACCTGCAGTCCTCTGATGTTCGGCCTTTACTTGCTGGCAGACTAAGCATTTGGCCACAATTCTTGCAATCTCTTTTTTCATTCCATGCCACCAGTAATACTGTCTCAAGTCTCGGTACATCTTGGTTCCTCCTGGGTGAACAGTGTACATAGAGCTATGTGCTTCCGTCATTAACTCCTGTCTCAATTCTCCATTTGGAACATACAGGCGATTTTCAAACCTCAATGTCCCGTCTTCGTGTATGCGAAGTCCTGTCTGCATGCCTGCTTCCGTCCTTTCTTTCAACCTTCTAAATCTAGCATCGGTGGGCAATGCCTCGTTAATCTTCTCCACGAGTGATGACTTAATTTCAAGATTAGCCAACAAGCCATTCTGTCCTGGTAAAATAATCTCTATCTGAAGCTCCTGTAGATCTCTCAATAACTCGGGCTGCATCGTCAAGAAATAAGCCGTAGGCTTTCTGCTCAGTGCGTCTGCTACAACATTCGCCTTTCCCGGATGATACTGTAGATCTATGTCAAAATCTACCATCAATTCAAGCCAACGCCTCTGCCTCATGTTAAGCTCCTTCTGAGTATATACATACTTTAGGCTTTTGTGATCTGTAAAGATGTCTACCTTCTCCCCATAAAGATAGTGCCTCCAAATCTTTAATGCAAATATCACTGCTGCTAACTCCAGATCGTGTGTTGGGTAGTTCTTCTCGTGAATATTCAATTGTCTCGATGCATAAGCAATGACCTTGCCATGTTGTATCAAAACACATCCTAGTCCACTACTTGATGCATCACTGTAAACAACAAAACCTCCTGACCTTGAAGGAAGAGTCAAGACAGATGCTGTTGTTAATCTTCTCTTCAATTCTTTGAAGGCCTTCTGGCAGTCTTTTGTCCATATAAACTCCTGGTCTTTACGTGTCAGCTTTGTCATCGGTTCGGCAATCCTCGAGAAATTTTCTACAAACCTTCGGTAATATCCCGCAAATTCGAGAAAACTTCTCACCTCTGCAACTGATGTGGGTGTAGGCCAAGTCTCTATTGTCGCAACTTTCTCTGGATCCACTGAAAGTCCTTCTCCTGAGATGATATGTCCCAAGAAAGGCACTTTGTCCATACATAACTCACACTTGCTAAGTTTGGCATATAACTTCTCCTGTCTCAAGGTCTCTAACACGATTCTGAGATGCTCCTCGTGCTCTTCGTGGTTCTTGGAATATATGAGAATGTCGTCAATGAATACCACCACAAATTTATCCAAGAACTGATGAAAGACTCTATTCATTAAGCTCATAAACACTGTTGGCGCGTTGGTTAAACCAAACGGCATCACCAAGAACTCATAATGTCCATACTTGGTCCTGAAAGCTGTCTTCGGGATGTCTTCCTTCCTTACTTTGATCTGATGATAGCCGGATCTAAGGTCAATCTTCGAGAATACCCTTGCACCACTCAATTGATTGAATAGATCATCAATACGTGGTAAGGGATACCTGTTCTTGATGGTTACAATATTCAGTGCCCTGTAGTCAATGCATAACCGTACTGTTCCATCCTTCTTTGGCACAAATAATATGGGTGCTCCCCAAGATGAAACACTGGATCGAATGAAACCCTTCTCCAGAAGGTCGTCAACCTGTTCTTTCAACTCCACTAACTCCTTAGGTGCTAGCCGATATACTGATGAAGTGATAGGCTCTGCTCCTGGAGTTAAATCTATTGTGAATTCTATTTCCCGATCAGGCGGTAAACCTGGAAGATCATCGGAAAATATATCCACAAATTCTGATATGACTCTTGGGTAACCTGTCTCCCCTTCTACAGATAGTACCCTAAGAGTAGGCTGAATTCCTTGCTCTACTGCTCCTCGAAGAAACTCGAATTCTGGATGTCCAGGTGGTCTAAATATAACCCGCCCAAGTCGGCAATCAAGAGTCGCATGATACTGACTTAACCAGTCCATACCAAGTATAACATCATAGTCCGGCATGGAAAAGATTAAAAATTGAGCTCGCATCTCTCTCCCACATACTACTACAGAACATGATCTACAGACGTCACTAACCGGAATAATTCTACCTCCCGTAAGAATTCTCTTCATCTTCGGAAGGGGTGCGGTAGATACTCTATGGGTGGCAACAAAGCTACCTGCTATAAATGAATGCGATGCTCCATAATCAAATAATGCTACAGCTGGTAATAAAGCTACTAAAATAGTACCTGCGATGACCTCGCCTGCCGTAGCCTCCTCCTCAACAGCTAATATGAATGCCTGGCCTCGTCCCTGAGCTTGGCCTCTCTGCTGCTGAGCCTGCTGAAATAGAGCTGCCTACGGTGCCAGGGGTGGTCTTTGCTGATTTCCTCCTGGGGCTGGTGGCCTGATGCCTCCAACTCCTGCCTGCTGTGCTCCTACTGCTGGATAAGCTGGTCGTGGTGCCGGTAAAGCTAATCTCGGTGCTCCCTCTCTGTGCTCGGTGCAGTCTCTGGTCTGATGCTGGTTGGACCCGCAAGCCAGGCAGAGTCCCAACTTGCGTCTGCATTCTCTCTCAATGTGACCTATCTTGCCGCAGTGGTGACAAGTAGGGAGAGATATGGCCCTGTGTGCTGTCCTCTCTGGCATACTCCTCTGGGTCCGTTTTGCTGAATCCCCATGTGCTGTCCTGGATGGTACCGAGGTGATAGGCCTCTTCAGGTTCGACTCCCTTCTAGTGACGTGCTCCATGTGTCGTGCTGTGGCGAGAACGTCGGTATAAGATGTAGGTGCGACCGATCCAATCAATCTCTGAAGCTCGAACTTCAGCCCGTCAAAGAATTTCCCAGCTTTCTCTTCCTCTGTCGCAATCAAGGTTGGGGCAAAGCGACTGAGGCGAATGAATTCCGCGTTGTATTCTTCTACTGTCATATTGCCTTGGATAAGGCGGTTGAACTTGTCTCTGAGCTCTGACCGTGCTACTGCGGGAATATACATCTCTTTGAAGAGTCTGGAGAACTCTTCCCAAGTGACTCGGTCCTGCCCGAGCCTCCTCTCCTTTGCTAACCACCAGTGATGTGCATTCTCAGTTAACTGCATTCTGACTGCAGTCATCCACTTCTTTCTCGGAAGTTCAGCGGCTTCCAACTGATGCTGTATGTTTGTGAGCCATTCATGAACTTCTGTTGGCCCCTCTTTACCAGAAAATGTACGAGGCTTGAGCTGACGGAAGTCGGTGATAGATCCCGTCGTCGATCGCCTCGCTGGTAGATTTGCCTGCTCCAATTCGGATACCAGGCTGGTTCTCAGATACTCGGCTCCTGCCGATGGGCCTCTTGCTGAATCTGCTACTGGACTTGCATCATAGCATACATCATCTGGAACATCTGTTGCCCGTCCATGGCTTGTCCTGGCGGGAAAACTGGCATCTGGGGAGTGAACTGTGGTAGAGGTGGGATGTCATCTCTCCAGAACCTTTGATTAGGCTGACCGGTTTGATCGCTCTGCGATGCTTGTCCTCCATTCCCTGGGGTCACTCCGTCTATATAAGTAACCACAGCGTCGTATGGCATATCCAAGGGAATCTCGTCTCCGTTCCTGGGATCCATTTCTCTGCAACCAAAAGATAAACTGTAAGAAGCATAGAGGAATCAACACAGGATGCAAATCAAGTAACAATTTTCTAGTTCGATATAGAGTTCAACAATGGGTTAAATAATGGATGAGATCCTAGAACTTATCCTATCCTTAGGGCAGGCTGGTTTGGTCCCTAAGTTGAAATCGAATAATTTAGTCGTAGACCTGCATGGGCCACCACAAAAACCATGTCACGCCCCAATCCTAAAATACCGTGGGACCAGATACGTGGCAATGGCCAGCAGTACGCACCGATGGAAAAACCCAATTTAATGGATCCATCAGGGCATACTTAAGCTGTAAAAACAAGTCTACGATAATATGGCACAACTAATCTCATCCACACAAAGTATAAAAGTATGATCCACAGAATAAGTAAGGAATATAAATCATCAGCTAGTCTCAACAAAGTACTTCGGGGAACAACCTGATAGATATCTAAAACAATGGTTCAACAGACCAGAAATAAATGACTGGAATAAATGAATAAATACTGAGCATAAAACATGGATGCTCAAGAAAAGTCTTCGGCTAACACCTCGTCCTCGGATGGTGGTACAGCTCCTGGATCAGCTCCTGCTGCGGTCCCGTATACCTCGGGATAGATCTCGTCCTCAAATCCTGGGGACATAATCCGGATCCAGGTCCTCAGGGGACATAGCAAGGTACAAGAAAGCTCAAGCAAAATAAATACAGTACAGAAAATAAATAAAATAAATAGGGCAAGTATGTAAACATCTGTGAGAAATACAAGAGAGAACATCAATAGTGCTCAGGGTGAAACAACTACTAGCTCTGTGTAGGGGAGCCGGTAGCAGTGATATCATGAGGTGGTCTATCTCAGCGGGAGACTGAGTAGTCAGCATAACATAGTCAACCTGTAACCTGTGGGTCTCTCCCACAATAAATGGAACAATAAGGGAATACTAAATAACCAGCTAAGTGATATGCAAGATGAGAGCAGCACTAGAACTCAGGCTGAAGCCACTACAAGCTCTGTGTTGGGGAGCCGGTAGCAGCAGTAATAATGAGTAATGGGCCAAGCTCGGGCTTCAGAGTCTTGTGCCTCACAATAATAGGGGTGTATATATATGATCAGCCTGTAGCCTGTGTGTCTCTCCCCACCCAATGTAACCACGCATATCATGACCATAATGTCTCATGTCCATGTCAGCGGGATCATATCTAATGCTATAAGTGTCACGCCCCAGTCCCAAAATATCGAGGGACTGGACACGTGGCAATGGCCAGCAGCACGTACTGATGGATAACCCAATTTAATGGAGCCATCAGGGCGTACTTAAGCTGTAAATAAGGTCTACTACACAAGTCACGCTAATCTCATCCACAAAGAAAAGGAAATAAACTGCATAATCAAATGGAAATAATGTAGCAACATCAACACAGCAAGTCAGTCGGAGCAACAATCCGACTATAGTCTGAAATAAACTGGCTCTATAGGCCAGGAACAAAAGATGTAAACATGAAATAAATAAATGAGTGCTGGAACAGGCACTCAGGAAAAGTCCTCGGCAGTCACCTCGTCCTCAGTGTTTGGTTCAGCTCCAGCAATAGGTTCAGCTCCGGTCCCGTATATCTCGGGATACTGCTCCTCCGCTAAACCTGGGGACATAATCCATTCTAGGTCCTCAGTGGACATAGCAAGACACAGATAATACAAGCCAAAATGAATAAGCAGTGCAATAAATAAATGAACAGCAGGGTAAACTAAGTAACTAACCATCTATGTGATATGCAAATGAGAGCAACACTAGTACTCAGGCTGAGACTGCTACAAGCTCTGTGTCGGGGAGCCGGTAGCAGTAATAACACGTAAAGGGTCTAGCTCTGCTGGAGAGTCTACAACCTCACAATAATAGTAGATATATATATAGAACAGCCTGTAGCCTGTGTGTCTCTCCCCACCCAATGTAATCACGCAAGCCATGACCATAACGTCTCATGTCCATGTCAGCGGGATTATATCTAATGCAACAAGTCATACTGTCTAATAATAATAACTATGTCAAGTCCTGTATCCTATTCAGAATTCCCACGAATAACTCGGGAAGATTCTGTCCATGTTAGTGTCAAGTGTCCTGGGTTGTAGGGTACTTGATAGGTCAAGTACAAAATAAAGGGTATCGTAAATCCATCTCTAACTGACGAACCCGACACCGCGTACGGTGTTAGTACCCGACTATGATCGGGCTCTAGGTACGTCGTACGTTCCCTAGGTTAAGCAGTTTAAAACAGTTTATATGAATTTGCACAAGAAATCCAGCAGAGTATTTATTCAGAAAATATGAAAATAATGACTGCAAGTTTGGCAAGGTGCACTTGCCTGGTGTTTGAAATCCACTTAAGTCCTGGTTTCGGAAATTTCCAGAGATGTCTCCGAAATCTGAAATAAACAGTACCATCGTGCTCAGAAGGTGTCAAACAGCTAGGATCGCCTGTCCTTGGGTCCAATTTGGAGACAAGGGCAAAAACGGCAGTTTCGGGCCAAAACGGGGTCCGCCGGTGGGCCCGCTTTGCACCGAAAAACGTGTCCGGGTCAACGGTCTCCAAATTCACCAAACTTAGTGTCAACAGGTCAGGAACGCTGATACGAACCCAACGGAACTTTCAGATTTGAATTCCGATGAGCCGATCACGAAATCGCCCGTCGAGCGGGGCCTGTGGGGCCCACGACACGCGATTTCGTCAACGTTCTCAGAATCGAACCAAACTTGACCCACAGGACCAGCGTATCGTTACGAGTCCGATGGTGCAAGTTTCGTCTTGATCTGACGTGTGTGCACGAAGTTAGGTCGAATTGCAGAAAGGGCGGATACGGGGCGATGTCCGCGGATACGCGTTGATTCCGGGGTGCACGCACACCCGAATCAGCTTCCGCGAAAACCCACACGTCCGTATCGACGAGGCGCACGTTTCTGTGAAGACCGTGCGCGACCAAGTCATCCCGTTTGGCGGGGCGTACTCGGTTCCGGGGTGAAACAGGGTCTGGTTTTTCCTGTTTTTGGATCGCGGTGTGCGATCGCCACAGGCCGCGATGCCCCGAACAGTTTGTCCGGACACCGAGAGGGTCATACAGGCTACGCGTAGGAATTGACGGAATCGAAAACGGAGATCAGGGTTGCAAGTTATGAATACCTGAAGGGGACCGAGAAATCGGAGCTTTTCGAGTCCGAATCGTGTCCTGGACACGTGTCCAGTACTGTGTCCACTGTGTTAGGGCTGTGTCCTGCGTCCTGCCGCCGTGTCCGGGGCTCGGGGAAGCTGACCATCGGTCGGTGAGGTCGGGCCGGGCTCTGGCGGCTCAGGCGAAGTCTCCGGCGCGGTTCACGGCGGAGCTAGGGCTCGGGGGACTCGGGTGGCCGGCGGAGAGGAGAGAGGAAGGGGAGAGCGGCGGGTGGAGAGGCTCTGGACGGTGGCGCTGTACTGGGCGGCGCAGGGAGGAGGTCGCCGGGTGGTCTGGGAGGGAGGTCGCCGGGGATCGGGGCTCGCCGGAGTCAGGAGGTTAGGGCTTTGGATTTGGGGGGAGACAGGAGGCGGAGACGAGGGGTTATATAGGGGGTTTTGCCGCGGAGGCTGGCCGGGGACGTGGCGGATAAGGCGGAGGGGTCGTGGGGGTGAGGCCGGGTGGTTCTCCGGCCACGTCGCCGGAGAACGCGGCGGAATTCGCGTCACAGGCGTGGGGATGGGGGTGATGGAGCGGGTCGGGTCGGGCGGCGGGCTCCGGGCGAGCGGACCCGCCCGACCCGCTAAGGAGGAGGGCTGGGTCGGCTGCACAGGGCTCGGCCCACTGGGCCGGGCCAAACCAAAAACCTAAAATAATAATAATAATAATAATAATAACAGAAATTAATTATTTAATTAATTAATTTAGAAAAATAGTTTTTAGGCTTTTAAAAATAGGTCTGATGCCCAATAAAATCCCAAAAAATTACCCTAGGTCCGGTTTTCTATTTTACACCATAAAATCATGTTTTTAATTCATTTTAATGCTATTTATTGGCAATCAAAATTTACAAACTCACCACAGGCCTATGTAAATTGCTGAAAATTGCATATTAAATTCCAAAAATTGATTTTAAAACTCTAAAAATTTTAGGGTGTTTACAATAAGTCATAATGTATCTAAGAATATAGTATCTCTGTCAAGTCCTATATCCTATACAAAATCACCACGAATATCTTGGGAAGATCCTGTCTCATAAACAGTGTCAAGTGTCCTGGGTCAAAGTGTACTTGGTAAGACAAGTACGAGAAGATAACGTGGCACGAATATCCATCTCTAGATGACAATACACAACATCGCGTACGGTGTTGGCACCCGACTGATAATCGGACGCTAAGTACGTCACACGGTCCTAGGTTAAGCATGCACAGCAATATAATGAAGCAAGGAAATTATATAACAATACTGCAGAGTTTGGCAAGGTACACTTGCCTGATGTCCGAATACTAACAACTGTCCCTGTATCAGTGGATCCGGTAGGTACTACTCCAAAAGCTATAATTAATATCACCAACAGTCTCAGAAGATGTCAAATAGCTAGAAATACCTGTCCTTACGTCCAATTTGGACACAGGGGCAAAAAGGGCATTTCCGAGCCAAAGCGGGGTCCACCGGTGGGCCACTTTGCACCGAAAAGCGTGTCAGGGTCAAAGGTCTCCAAATTCCTCAAACTCAGTGTCTACAAGTCAGAAACGATGATACAAACCCAACGGAACTTCCAGAATTGGATTCCGATGAGCCGATCTCAAAATCGCCCGTCAAGTAGAGCCTGTGGGGCCCACGATACGCGATTTTGTCAACGTTCTCAGAATCGAACCAAACTTGGGTCACAGGACCAGTGTATTACTACGAGTCCGATGGCGCAAGTTTCGTCTCGATCCGACGTGTGTACACAAAGATATCGCGTATTCCAGAAAAGTCAGATACGGGGTGTTGTCCACGGATACGTACTTATTCCGGTGTGCTCGCACATCCGAATCAGCTTCTGCAAAATCCCACATGACCGTATCCACGACTTGCACGTTTCGGTAAAGAACGCGTGCGACCAAGTCATCCCGTTTGGCGGGGCGCACTCAGTTCCGGGGTGAAACAGGGCATTATTTTTCCTATTTTTGGATCGCGGTGTGCGATCACCACAGGACGCGATGCACCGAGCGGGTTGCACGGGCACCGAGAGGGTTAGACAGTCTATGCATAGCAACTGACAGAAACTAAATCGGAGTTGCGAGTTGAGAGAAATCGGTACCTGAACAGGGCTCCGTGAATCTGAGTTTTCACGCGTCCGAGCGTCAACTCCGTGTCCGAAACGAGTTGCTGTGTCCGATCTCGGGGCACAGATGCATCCTGGGTTGGCCGCGTCCGGGGTTCGGTCAGAGGGCGGTGCTTGGGTGGCTGTCCCGTGGAGTCGCTGTGGTCGGTGGAAGGGAGACGCAGAGGTTTGCTCGTCGACCGGAGCGGAGGGGAAGGGAGACGCAGGGGAGTCGGGCTGACTCGGCGGCGGCGTAGATCAGAGTACAGCAGACACGGGCGAGTAGGGGCTGACTCGGCCGCAGGACTGCGACGATCAGAGTACAGCGGACGCGGGCGAGTCGGGGCTGACTCGGCGGTGGGACTGCTCGCGGTGGGGCGTCGACGCTGAACACGGCGGATGGGGGAGGAGGTCGGTTCCGGTGGGAGTTGGCCTTGGTCGGCGGAGGGATCGGCACAGGGAAGGAGAGGAGTTTGCACGGTGATGGTGAAGGAGTCGGCTAGAAATAAATTTTAGGTTTTGTTTTTGGGATAAAAAAAATAAGAAAAGGGAATGAAGAGATATTTATATACATGTGGGATTTTTAAGTTGAGGGTTGCCCTAGGATTAGGGCTTGGTTAACCTTTTCTAGGATTGGGCCTCGATCTAGACCTAGGATTTGGGCTGGGTCAATGCTCCTAGGGCTTGGGCTTCGGCTCTCATGGGGATGTTGGGTGTTTGGCACGGGTTTTTAATTCGGTTTAATTCTACTATCGTTTTTAGGGCTTTAAAAAGATTCTGGAGTCCAATAAATTCACTGAAAAATACCACATGTCCGGTTTTCCATTTTACACCATAAAATATTATTTCTATAATATTTTAACACCAATAAACTATATTTAAAAATCCTTAACTCATAATTACCTTGCTTCTTCGTCCAGGAAAATTTCGGGGAAAATTATATTAAAATTTATTCTGAAAAATCCGGGTGTTTACACTCGGACCAGTGGATGGCTTAGCTCAGAAAATCTTCGATGGGCTAGTTTAACTGCCTGGCCCTAAAGCACTTTCAGACGAAGTTGGAGAGTATAGGCTTGTTTGCGGCTGTGAGCGCTACAAGTGTTGGGCTACCTGTCAACCCCAACCTGTTCCTAGCCTTGATGGAGCGATATAACTCGCTTACCGGGACTTTTGCCACTCCGTTGGGGGAGTTAGGCTTAGCCCTTCACGAGATGGCAGAAATTTCAAGGCTGCCAATTGTAGAAGCATGAAAAATACGCCGGATGACTATACGCGGCATGTTGGTACAGAGCAGCGTAAGCAGAGGCCTTCAGAGCCGTTAAGCATGCAACAGAGCTCTTTCCACTAAAAACGCAGCATGAGATATAAAAGCTCAAAGGACCATCCACGTAAGGTAGTACGCCCAAGCCGCTTTAGCGTAAACAGGGTGCTTCATCGCCTCCAGGGCGTAAAACTCATCCTCTTTCAGACGCAGCATTAAGGTGTACAAGAGACGCTTCGTATTCTCCGAAGTGAACCTGTCAGACCCTGCAACGAAGATCCTACAATGAACCTGACGTCTGGACTTCTGACAAAGGGATACGGCTCGACTACCCAGACGACGGCTATAATGATGGCACAGTACTGCGACCCAGGCTGTCAAATACTGCCATCCCCTTTGCGTAAACTGCTTTTACAAGCACGAAGGGATATGCTGCCTTGTTTTACACAGGCAGACACGAGCTGTTTACGTTCTGCAGTAGACAAACCGCCTGCCACATCAAAAGCTGCACTCCGTACGGGGTCGAGACACGTCTCTACGTCTAATGCACAGAGCGGTGACAGTTTCTCAAGGCAAGTCTCTGCGACTGATGCGCAGAACGAGTCGCAGACCTTCAAAGACACGCCTCCATATTTAATGCACAGGATGGTGGCAAATCTTGGCATTTAATGCAAGAGATTTGATTATATCTTCAAAAGCCGTAATTCCGGCTAAGACGTCCCCATCAGCACCCTGGCACGGTACGCAGCGGCTTCTACGCCCATCCAGCTCCTACACCTACTCGGTCCTGTGCTCACTCGGTCTCTATGACCACTCGGCTTCTACGCCTACTCGACTTCTACGCCTGCTCGGCTTCAACGCCCATTCGGCTTCTACGCCTGCTCGGCCTCTATGACCACTCGGCTTCTACGCCTATTCGGCTTCTACGCCTATTCGGCTTCTATGCCGGTTTGATAACTATTTGGCTTCTATGCCATGGTGACAGAAATTTAGCTTCTATGCCAACCTTTTCTACACAATGGATACCTACCTACGTGGCTTCTACGTCATGATCTTCGTAGCGATTATACGCGTTTTGTCCCTTAGTTGGACCCGCATCACACGCTCATTCAAAGGATCATCTATACGCAGGCATTGGTTACTTTAACCGTTGTATAAAAGGGTATTGTACTTTCCATTCCTCGATTTCTATACCGACGGAGTGGTCACTGTCACTAAAACTCTATAAATAGAGACCTCTATCAATGAGGAACAAGGTCGACAAAAGGAAAGATCGAACCAGAGGTCAAGAGAGAGAGAGAGAGAGAGAGAGAGAGAGAGAGAGAATCCGGAGCTCAGGCAGAGAGCAGGGATCGACGACTTTGGCATCGTGCATCCACCCTCTTTTGCAACCTTCGAAGCTGCTTCCTGTCTTCTATGGCACTTCTTCAACATCGTGTGGTCCAAGGGCTAAAGTGATCGACTGCAGATCAGACACCTATAGCAATATTTACCAAGATTAAATAAATTGTACTCCCATATTCTCGTATAGGATCAAATTGTACAAGTTTGTTTGTAAACCAAAGAAGGCGGGTTTCGTATAAACCCCATCCTGAATACATTTTTTATTCTTTCGTTTAATACCACAAACAAGATGGTGACTCTGCTGGGGACATCTTTCTCTTCTCATGAAGAAGCAATTGCTCAACATGATGCGGTATCTATAGGAACCGTGAAGAAGACACTGGTCGTCCAATTCGACCAGTCTGCCTACAAAGGCATGCTTTGAACCGGGGGTAGCTCTCACCCTCTCTCCGTCCAAGACAACAGGAAGCTGCGCAAGGTCTGGATGCCCAAGACATCCTCTACCATTCCTGTGGACTCTCCGATCTCTCCGACCTCTCCGACCAATGAGGTTGTAGCATTGCTCCC
The DNA here is from genome assembly GCA_036927795.1 of Iris macrosiphon. Taxonomy (NCBI): domain Eukaryota; kingdom Viridiplantae; phylum Streptophyta; class Magnoliopsida; order Asparagales; family Iridaceae; genus Iris; species Iris macrosiphon. Next base: position 171,929,862 of record JAYESA010000009.1, read on the forward strand.
TCCGTGCCCTGCACGTAAAATTTAGTCTCCCGCTACGCGCGGTACAGACGAAACTTCGGACAAAGCCTCAACGCTAACCCAGAAGTATCCACTGCGCTATACGCGTAGAAACCAGTCTCCCGCTACGCGCAGTACAGACCAAACTTCTGATAATGCCTCAGCGCCAAATCGGAAGTACAAATCACTCTCCATGCGCAAGACAACATCTGACCTCTACGGAGAACCAGATAAGCGCTGTGATTTCTGCAAGGGGAAGCAAGCGGCGGAGTACTCAACTTCTCGGCCATTACGCCAGCGAAGAAGCAATCTGCCTACCCTCCGGATTATGCGGGAAGCCGACGGCCGACTGAGGACCTCTTCAGCTTTATGCCAGTCTGAGCAAATCTCCAAATTACGCCAGGCGGAGTCCCACGACGTAAAGCAAGCTCAGGTTGCGGGAAGGCACCCTCTACGGAGATTATCCGCCACCCAGATGGCCAACCTGTTGTACACAGGTGGCATAGGGAGAACCATGGTGCCCAATCTCCGCATGCCCACTGATGGGAACAGAAGAAACGAGCAGTCTTCTTCGTCTTCTTCTGTAAATTCTCCTGACCTGCGGGATTATCTAATCCAGAAACGCAAAAACAATAGTCATAAGCGGACTTTAGTTCCCCTAACAGTCAAACACGGAGAGATCATATGGGAAGATACGTCAACGTCTAATGTCGTCATAACAGGTGGACCACAGGAAGACTCCATCTTTATTATTCCATCAACCCATGATGATGATCAGCGTCCGATAATCTTCGGTAGGAGGCGGAACACCCCAATCGTACAGGAGGAATCACGCGAGTCCGAAACTGGCAGGATACAAACCCACAGATATAGCCCACAAGCATTAAATATTATGCAAAGCATGGGTTACGACTTGAAACTGAAACAAGGTCTCAACTATGGAAAAGGTAGACGAACGCCGGTACGTAGTAATTCTCACCATCAAAAAGCTTGTTTCGGGTTGGGATATACTACGTCTCTCATGAGACCCAAAATTCCGAAATCCGATCCTGTACAACCAGAGGCAGTTCCTGATAAATCAGTTTCTGTGGCCAGAGGCCACGACATGTCTAGGAGTAACTTACCCCGACGGAACAAAGTGACGTCCAGGGCCAGGGGTAGAATCCCCTCAAGATCCGAAGATGATGCAACAACGACGATCTCCCCGCAAGACCGTAAAATTCAGGCATCAGAAGCCCGAAGACCAAAAGGAACTTTTTCCTTCAACGAAGACGACATCATTAAAATCTTTGATATGTTAATAAAAGAGCGCAAGCTTCAGCTACCCAACATCAGACATCCTGAGAGGGTTGGCAAAGTGGATGACCCAGATTATTGTCTCTTCCACCGGTACACTCATCACCCCACAAAGGCGTGCTATATGCTAAAAAGGAAAATTCAGGAGATGATCGAGGCCAAGGTCATCACTTTAAATCTGTAAACAAGGGGACGGTCCTTACCAATTGGATTTCCATTCTTTTCTTACATAACAATTTGCTCTTTTCAAGAAAAAAAAGTGTGTACTCGAGGAAGAGTCCCTAAAAAGTCTCTCCAGACAAAGACTGCCATGTCCATATTACCTCTGAGCAGATATGCACTTCCATCCCCGATAGAATTGCATCCCAGAAGTTTATCATGTTCATATTACCTCTGAACAAATCTTCATGGTTTCGGCTATCAATTATCACATCGGTTGTCATCTCAACTTAGCACCCGTACTTAACTCTAAGTACACCAGTGGTGTTAGGTCCACAAAGACTGCCATGTCCATATTACCTCTGAGCAGATATGCACTTCCATTCCCGATAGAATTGCATCCCAGAAGTTTGTCATGTTTATATTACCTCTGAACAAACCTTCTTGGTTTCGGCTATCGATTATCACATCGGTTGTCATCTCAACTTAGCACCCGTACTTAACTCTAAGTACACCAGTGATGTTAGGTCCACAAAGACTGCCATGTCCATATTATCTCTGAGCAGATATGCACTTCCATCCCCGATAGAATTGCATCCCAGAAGTTTGTCATGTTCATATTACCTCTGAACAAACCTTCTTGGTTTCGGCTATCGATTATCACATCGGTTGTCATCTCAACTTAGCACCCGTACTTAACTCTAAGTACACTCGTGGTGTTAGGTCCATAAAGACTGCCATGTCCATATTACCTCTGAGCAGATATGCACTTCCATCCCTGATAGAATTATATCCCAGAAGTTTGTCATGTTCATATTACCTCTGAATAAACCTTCTTGGTTTTGGCTATCGATTATCACATCGATTGTCATCTCAACTTAGCACCCGTACTCAACTCTAAGTACACCAGTGGTGTTAGGTCCACAAAGACTAACATGTCCATATTACCTCTGAGCAGATATGCACTTCCATCCCCGATAGAATTGCATCCCAGAAGTTTGTCATGTTCATATTACCTCTGAACAAACCTTCTTGGTTTCGGCTATCGATTATCACATCGGTTGTCATCTCAACTTAGCACCCATACTTAACTCTAAGTATACCCATGGTGTTAGGTCCACAAAGACTGCCATGTCCATATTACCTCTGAGAAGATATGCACTTCCATTCTCGATAGAATTGCATCCCAAAAGTTTGTCATGTTCATATTACCACTGAACAAACCTTCTTGGTTTTGGCTATCGATTGTCACATCGGTTGTCATCTCAGGCTCGTCGCCCTCCGACTCACCTGATGCTTTCGAACAAACACTATCAGTGAATATGGTAGTGGCACATCCCTTTGAAGCAGATGAACAGGATCCTGAGCCGTTTAAGAATGACTCTTGGGCCCAACAAATGGATACGCAGTGGGAATTTCGCTTCTAGCAAAGAGAACCTCCCACCAAAGACGAAGTTATCCAGGTTGATGTTGGGGGTAAACTTTTACCAAAGCCGATATTCATCAGTAACAATCTTTTCCCAGCTGAAAGGGAAGAAGTTATCCAGCTGATAAAAGAATATATCGATGTCTTTGCGTGGAATTATGAGGACATGTCGGGCCTTGACCCGAAGGTGGCTACTCATAAACTCAATATATTGACCGACTCGAAGCCTATGAAGCAGCGCCAATGCCGGTTCCGCCCGGATATGATGGACGCCATCGAAGCTGAAGTCAAAAAATTGATAGCCTGCGGTTTTATCCGGGAAGAACAACATCTCGACTGGGTCGCCAACGTTGTCCCAATCATGAAGAAAAATAGGAAAATACGTATCTGCATCGATTACCAAGATCTGAATGCAGCCTGCCCCAAGGATGAATTCCCTCTTCCCATCACGGACATTATGATCGACAACACCTGCGGTTTTGAACGCATGTCTTTCATGGACGGATTCTCAGGATACAATCAGATCAAGATGCATCCTGAAGACGAGAAGCACACTGCCTTCCGGACCCCGTTGGGAGTATTTTGCTATATGGTCATGCCCTTCGGATTGAAGAACGCCGGGGCTACATATCAACGAGCTATGAGTAGCATATTCCATGAATATTTACGCAAAATAGTAGAATGTTACGTGGACGACATAGCCGTCAAGAGCCGCCTAAAAAATGATCACATTCAAGACTTGAAGACGGTATTCGAGTTAATGTGCCAACATCAACTCAAGATGAACCCTACGAAGTCCTTCCTGGGTGTATCTAGTGGCAAATTCCTGGGATTTGTCATTACCGCCAAAGGCATCCAAGTGGACCCTGACAAAGTCCAGGCCATCGTAGAAATGTGACCGCCCCGCAATCTGAGGGAACTCTAGGGATTTCAAGGCCGTCTGGCTTATATCCGGAGGTTCATATCCAACCTCTCGGGAAGATGTCAGCCCTTTTCGCATCTCATGAAGAAAGGAGTATCCTTCGTATGGGACAAAACCTGTCAGCAAGCATTTGGGGATATCAAACGCTACCTCACCAGTCCGCCGGTTCTGGTGCCTCCCATCATGGGAAGACCATTCTTGCTATACGTTCGAGCAATAGATCATTCGCTAGGAGCTCTTCTCGCACAGAAGAACGATGTGGGGCATGAACAGGCTATCTACTACCTCAGCAGGATGATGGTTGGAGCCGAACACCGGTACGACCCAGTGGAGAAGGAATGCTTGGCCCTAATATTCGCTATCCAGAAGATGCGACACTATGTCACCGGCCAGACTATCCATATCATCTCCAGGATCAACCCTCTTCGAGTACTGATGAGCAAGCCAAGTGTTCTTAATTCCCGGCTTGCAACTTGGGCGATGTTGTTAACTCCATATGACATGGTATACGTCCCGCAGAAGTCTATTAAGGGCCAAGCGCTGGCCGACTTCCTAGCTGCTCATCCGATCCCGGAGGCCTCCAAATTATACGAAGATATTCTCGACGATGTTGCAGAATGTAATTCCATAATGGAAAGTGACGCATGGCAACTGTTCTTCGACGGCGCCTCCAGGACTGGTCCCCAGGGAAACGTGGTTTCAGGGGTAGGAATCGTCCTGGTCACTCATGATAAAATTGTCATCTACCGAGCATATTTTCTTAACGAACCATGTTCCAACAATGTGGCGGAATATAATGCTCTGTTAATCGGGCTCCAAGCCGCTAAAGAGCTGGGGGTCGAGTCCCTGGAAGCTTTCGGTGATTCTCTGCTTATTGTCAATCAAGTCAGGAGAATATATGAAGTCTGGAATCCAGACCTCATCCCCTATCACCAAACAACGGTCGAGATAGCCATGACATTCAAAGGGTTCTTCCTAGAGCATGTACCTCGATCTCAGAACTTGAAAGCTGATGCCCTAGCCAGTCTAGCTGCGGATTTAGCCACTCCTATAAGAAGGCAGGATTCGATAATCCTTCTTAACAGAGATTTATTCTGGGTGAAGAACAACTTTCACATAGAACGCAGCTACGCTGTGAACATGGATCCCCCTAGAAGAGACTGGAGAAGTCCCTTCATGGATTTTGTCGCATACGGAATCTTGTCGGAGGACCCCAAAGAAGCAGTATCCGTAAAAAGACGATCATTACGCTTCTACTTCGACGCATCTTCACAATGCCTATATCGCCGGACCTACGACGGACTGGTACTAAGATGTCTCTCTGACGACGAAGCACAGCAGATTATTCGGGAAGCCCACGACGGCGTATACGGAGCGCATCAGCCCGGTCCTAAGCTACAGGATCGTATCAGGAGAATGGGCTATTACTGGCCCACTATGATCACAGACGCGATCAACTATGCAAGACAATACAGAGCCTGTCAGGTTCATGCAGACTTCATACATCAACCATCTGAATATCTATATCCTACGGTTGCATCCTGGCCTTTCAAAGCATGGGGTATGGACATCATTGGTCCTATTCACCCGTCTTCTTCCAGAGGCCACCGGTTCATACTGGCCATCACAGATTACTTCTCCAAATGGGCAGAGGCGATCCCTCTCGCTGAGGTAAAAGCGTCTGACGTAATCAGCTTCATCAAGCATCACGTCATTTATCGCTTTGGGATTCCCCAAAGGATAATATATGACAATGGGCCTCAGTTCATCAGCCAAGCATTTTATCGATTTTGCGATAAAAATCGGATACATAATATTGCCTCGACGACATATTATCCAGCTGCTAATGGTTTGGCAGAAGCTTTCAACAAAACCATTATCAAGCTCTTGAAGAAGTTCGTCTCTTCAAACAAAAGAGACTGGAATAAGAAGCTGGGCGAATGTCTCTGGGCATACCGCACAACGGTATAGACACCGACAGATTGTACCCCATTTTTACTGGTCTACGGGAGCGAGGCAGTTCTTCCCATTGAAATCCAGATCCAGTCGCTCAGGATAGCCGTAACTAATGAGCTGACCCAAGAAAAGAACGACCTGCTAAGGCTTCAAGAGCTAGAAGGATTAGACGAAAAATGCCTCCAAGCTCAACAGCGCATCGCGATCTACTAAGCACGCATTTCTAGAGCTTTCAATCATAAAGTAAAGGAAAGAGTGTTCAAAGTCGGCGAGCTAGTTTTAACCGTAAGAAGGCCGATGATTCTTACTCACAGGAGTAAAGGCAAATTCCAGCCCAAGTGGGAAGGCCCTTATGTGATCTAGACAATGTTCTCGAATGGCGCTTACAGGTTAGCCCAGCCTAATGGAGACCTGTTAATGGCTCCTATCAACGGTAAATTCCTGAAGAGGTACTATGCTTAACCTCCTTTGCTCAAGTGGAATATAGCGAGAATCTCAAAGTCTGACCAAACTACCTCCAAAACGAAACTAGTTAGGTCATATTCAATCATGTTAGTATGACCTCTGAATAGGTATGTCCTGCTAAAAGTTTATCGAGAGTCTATCACGTCCATACTACCTCTGATATCACTCTCACCCAAACCTGTCATTTACATTCCGAAATGATGGGTCCACAAAAGTCAGAAAAGATTCGCTTTATTTATTTTCGAAAAGAGCAGAATTATATTGGGGAAGCAAAAAGAAGGAAGGACACATTATTGTGGGGGAGCGGTCAGATCGCGAATCAGCTTTGCCAGTGCAGCCACCCTCTCATCCCTGGAAATCAAGGCATCAACGCGGGCCTGTTCCAGCCGTGCCTCGGGATTGTTCGTAAAGGACAGTTCGGCCCTTGCCCGAAGAGAGCCAGTTCGGGCAGCTTCTGCACGCTCCAGGTCCCGTCGTGCTGTGCTCAGTAGACTACTCGCTACGTCTAGACCTGCCAACGACTGAGAAGCCCACTCCTCTGCTTGAGCGAGTTTCTCATTCAACTTGCGAGCCCTCGCTGCATTCCCTTCATGCTCGGATTGGCACTTCGTCTGAAGAGCAAGAGCCTCCTCCACGACAGCTTTTCTTTTATCCATCTCCAACTTATGTGCTTTGATGGAGTTATCTAGGCTCTCCAACTGTTTGGTAAGCCGCACAGTCATGGAGTCGTATCTTGCCTAGACCTCAGCTTTAAAACTGCCCCGAGTCAGCTGCAAGTATTCGTTAATAGGTTGCTCCAACCCATTAACCATCGCCTCCAGGGCGTCAGCTACCCCAGAATCGCCAAACTACCTGACCGCCCCAATCGAAAACTAGGAAGCCTTCTTCAGACGATCAAAATCCAGGTTCTTCGCAAACACCATTGATATCAGCGTGTTCAAACTGGTGTAAAAGAGGCTGGTATACAGCTCGATCAGCGCAACCAGATCTGGTTGGACGCCAGGAGTGGCCGCGATATTGGCGAGTTTCCCTCCAGGAATGATTGCAGACGAGGCGGCCACAACCGCCGCCTCGATAGGTGGTACGACCGAAGAAGGTGCGACAACGACGGTCGAAGTCATCGGCATACTCGCTAGAGGTGAGGTGACAATGACGGGTTCGTCCTCCTCTTGAGGTGATGAAACTACTCCGGGCGAGCTGACCCCCGAAGGTATTTCCTCCTCAAAGTCGAACGCCTCCGTATCATCGTCAGGAGCCCGAGCAGAGCCAGGAGACGCTTCAGCGCCATACTTTCTGTGGACGTCATCCCCTGACAAGAGGACAAGAAAGTTGATATTAATATGATATTAACCTTTCTAAGAGGAGACATAAAGATGACCTTTACCCGTAGCCAACGGTATATATGCCGCGTCTGCAGCCGATGTAGCTATATCACGCCTTAATGATGCAATACGAACTGTCATACCTGGAGAAGGAGGTGGGCCAACCGACATCGCCAGGAGCTCTACCAAGCCTTCACCAAGACGCAGTCGAGGTTTGTCAGCTGGAACCTCGCTGGTCATGCTCACGGACGCGGCAGGAGTTTCATCCGTTGCTGGTCTAGGGAAAGATTCTCCCATCTGCCTCGGCCATGCAGACAATTTCATTCCACTACCGGAGGCAGTGGAAACAACGGCAGCCTCAAGCAGGAGTTCTCCGGCACCGCCAGCCGAAACTGGGGGTCCCTCTCCGGGAGGCGGGGAACCTCCAATCAAAGAGACATCCCCAACAGGAGAGACAGCAGGTTCCTCTCTAGGAGCCTCGATGCCAGGAATCCGGAGAGGACGATTAACCGTCTTCTTCTTCCTCTTACGAGGGGAAGTCTGCTTCGAAGGAGGAGCCCTTCGCTTCCCAGAAATCGCCAAAGCCCCCGCAGGTGGTGGCACTTCACACCTCGGCACCGACACCAGAGGCTCATCCGGAGTGACGGACTCCTCACCCTCGTCAGATAAAACTGAGGGGACTTCGATTCTTACCCCAGGCTTGGGAGAGGGCATCCTAAAGCTTCCACGAATGTCAAAATTGCGATCGAAGGTGTTGATCGCCACGTAAAACTGAGCGTACAAATGGAGGATCCACAGATCCGTAGAGAGGGTGACGACCGGCACGGTAAAGATTGCTCCCGTGTAGCCCATGATGAAATACCGCCATCCCCTGGCTCCATCAATGAGTCCACCCCTGGACCTGAAGCTGGTGATGGCATTGCACACGTGCAACTGATCGTACCCAAACTGCCTGGCGAACCGACTGGGCAAGTAAGGCTCGAAGAAGCAATGATCTTCGCTTCTGTATAGCAGATGGGAGGGTCTGATGCAGACCAACCAATTAAAAGCTTTCGGAGAAAGATTGGTCTTTTCTCCACCTAAATCCTTAAGCCTAATCCCTGACTGATTGCGATGTACAGAGGGGACAGTGTAGAGGAGCTTCCAGCAGTGACCGAGGCTCAGCGCCAGCCGATAGTCTAAGACTGTGTTCACATTCCCGAGGGAGTCCTTGTAGTTCAGCAAGAAACTACCCCCCAGTGCTACTACCAGGTCTGGGAGATATTACCCTGGGGTTGTGGAGGATTAACCATCCCATCAAGTACAGGTATGGTAACTCTACCCGAGGAAAGCTATCACGTCGAGCTTCATCGACGAGCAGTCCGTCAGTCATGGCTCTCAGGCCAGCCTGTATACGACACACCATGGTAGGGAGCAAGCCCAGTCTTGCCCGGAACACCAGACGAACGGCGGGCCACAGGATGTTCCGATGAATGCGGTCCGCGGACGCGATGCCGGGCACCACTACTCGACGCAGCCATAGGGAGAGAAAGCCAGCCAGCTTGGCTTCCTCAGACAAAGGCCTGCGGCAGCGCCTCAAGTAACTATAGGCCTTAGTGTCTTCAGGGTACTTTCCTACCCCATCATTAAGAAACTGATCTGGAGCTTTAGCCTCCTCCATAAGATCCTCGACGACCTGGGCACTGAGCACGCCCAAACAGTTCACGGGCTTATTCTTGCCCCCCGAAACTTTCTCCGACTTGACGGCCCTGGCCCGGTGGAAGAAGAGGTAGGACATCCACTTAGTGGTGTGAGCCAAATCAGAAGGCTCATTATAAAAAGTAGTACACGCGAAATAGTGGCACATCATCTCCTGATACACCTCTACAACCCGAGGGTCCGAGTCCTCCAACTCCCGGTTGGTGGGAACATACTCTTCATACGGGGTATCCCCCATCGGCAGTCTCGAGATCGCTACCATTTCGTGGAGGGCCAACCCCAACTCCCCTAGTGGAGTGGCAATGGTCCCGATGAGCAAAATGTATCGCTCCATCAGTGCCAGAAATAGGTTAGGGTTGGGAGGCAATCCAACACTCGTCGCACTCACGGCAGCATACAGTCCTATAACCTCCAGCTCTCTTCGAAAATGCTTCAGAGCCCAGTCAACTAGGCAAGTCCATCAGAGGTTTGCTGGGGTGATCCACCCATTGCACCGAGGATTCTCCTTGGGGTATACTCCCCCTCGCACCATGAAGTTGTTGCAGAAAGTCGACAATTGGACCGGCTGGATCACTGAACTGTCTTCGCTTCGGACGCTGCCCGGGCACAGTCCCCTGAACAACGTCACGACGCCAGAAGGGCGGCTGACAAACGACCCCTGGTCAGCTCCTTTCAGGTGAAAGATCTTCCCCGGCTTGCCGTGAAGATCGGGAGTCAGCGTCCACGACATCCTCCTGGAATGTGTGGCATGGAAGAAAGCCGAGATGGGATAATCTTTCGGCATCGTGGGCAGATACAAGACCACGCTCTCGGCGGGGAAAACCCAGGGTTCTCTCTTGGGCTTCGTCTGGGACTGTTTGTCTATCATATCCCCAAAGAGAAAGGCCGGCTTGATGTACTGCTCCCCGTCTACGTACGTTAGGGGCTCCCCGTTGATCATGCTCAGCAGCATTCGCTCGTCCTGAGCCGATATCAAGATCCCCCTTCCTTCAGGATACTGGGGTCCGGAGATAGGAAATGTCACGTGCGACAGATCCTCCAGGTAGTTCGAGTGCAGCATCCGGGCAGCAGAACCCATCACCTCTGCCAGTGGAGACTCATGCAAGTTAACTGCGAAAGTGTAAGGAAAATACGTCATTACAAATCTTGCAACACAAAGACCAAGAAACGACAGTCTGTGCTTTATGCCAAGACTGTACAAAATTTGGTCATTTTACGTCGGAAGTCACATCCTGAAGCATAATTGGCGGTATACTGTCCGTGCTTTACGCCAGACTGCCAAAATTCTAGTTATTATGTCAGAGGTCCCATCCAAAGCGTAGAACTAAAATTTTATAGTATACACCAAGTTTTCGGCAGTCAGAGCTTTTACGCTCATAACTGCGGAAAACTCGGAGTACTCGGAGAAAGAACGAGGGAAAAAACTCAAACAATCGAGGCTCTCTTTCGCAGAAGACGGATAAAAAGTTTTTCTCTCAAAAGCTTGGGATATATATAGAGTTTGGGTCGACTCCTCGAATCCTCAGATGGGCTCCTCGAAATCCTAACCAAATCTCACAAATTAAATATTTGGTTATGATTGGGTACTACGTCAGCCCACTACTCTCGAAAGACGGATAGTCAGCAAATTCGAAGAGTTTTTTTTCGTACAAAAGCAGGTTAGCGGTTCCTATGCTAAAGAGCTTTCTACGCTCGACAGCAACAGATCTACGGTTTTACGCTTGCAAGCTACAAGTCTATGGTTTTATGCCCGGATGCCTTTGTGCTCGGTAGCTTTTATGCTCGAGAGGCTACAAACCTACAACTTTACGCTCAACAGATACCAAATCGACGATCTCGCACTCGATGGCGTTTAGTTTATGCTCGGAGGCAACAAATCCGCAACCTTACGCCCGAAAGATTTCTTTTATTCACAGGCTACAAATCTACAGTTCTACGCTAAGGAGCTTTCTACGCTCGACAGCAACAGATCTACGGTTTTACGCTCGCAAGCTATCAGTCTAAGGTTTTATGCCCGGATGCCTTTGTGCTCGGTAGCTTTTACGCTCGAGAGGCTACAAACCTACGACTTCATGCTCAGCAGCTCCGAATCTATGATCTCACGCTCGGTAGCTTTCTACGCTCAATAGACTACGAACTCAGGATTCTCAGCTCATCTACACTACGGATCTCTGACTTTCCGCATATCCAAACAGCAAGGCGGTCGATTATAGGAGTTCACACAGAAGATACTCCTTATTGACCTCAACATATCCCAAGTACCCGAAGCATTCAGAGTTCAAGCATTGAGAAATAACTCTTCTCGGGTCGAATTGGAGGATCATCCAGACTCCAGTCTGAATATCTCGTCTATCAAGATGGTAACTCAGTTTGACAGCCATTTCTCGACCCTGTTCCAAGGGATTTTTGAGAAATCATTCTTGAAGACGAAGTCTGAACAAAAATTCTGTTCATCAGAAGTAAAACACAACAATTCAGAGCTCTACGCGGTTCCTCAGTCCTAGCAACAGGACAGTTCTAAACGTTCAAAATGCTCAACAGTATTCTATGGACTATTCGCTATACATAAAAGGACAGGACCTAGCACTCTTTTAACGGAGTCGACGTAAAGAATCAGACGTGTTGAAGCTACACATATTCAGACTTCACAGCAACGTATGGCAAGATGATCATATGAAGGAAGCAAGACGATTTTATTAAAGATTAAAGTCATAATTACATATGAGAGAAATCTAATCTACAAGGGTTTTTTCTTCATTTTCATGATTACAACTGAGGGAAACCCTGTCTACAAAGGGCTTCCTCATCATCGTCTGAAGTTCGCACCGAGAAGCTGTTCTGACAGGTTCTTACGTTGGTGTCGGTCTTCCTCTTCTTCCAAGAAGATGATCAGTGGCAGGAGAATACAAAACTGGGCATATGATCCATCCTCCAACAGAAGGAAAGCAGGGTAATTCTGCTTTCCTACAGACCACCGCCACTCTAGCCGGTCTGTCTGCCTCTCGTCACCAGAGGTAACTGGAGAAGGTGCCACTTGCAAGCAGCATGGTAAAATACGATTCTTCGTCTCTCCCGAAGAACCACCATATACAGTTGCTGATTATCCCGAACAAGGGAGGCTAAGATATCCTTACATGATCCATCGTTGTAGTGGACACTTGCTCGAAGATGCCATCTTTTTTGGCTCCTTACACGCTGAAAGAATATGGTTTCCTTCTTCCTCAGATCGACCCGACGAACTCTGGCGATCATCTCTACGTGGTGATGAAAATGTGGGGAGAATAAGTTAACTCTTCCAGCCTTTTTATAGGCGAAAGAGGTCACACCGGTCCCCAATAAATCCGCCATAAAGTCAGCATCGACCGTTTCAACGCTCCATTCAGAAATGTTTCGAGTCACGAGGAGCGGTTCATGCTTCATTCAAAGCGTTCCAAATTTCCAGGAATTTGAAAGCTTTGAAGGGGGTCTTGTAGAAGCATAAAAAATACGCCGGATGACTATACGCGGCATATTGGTGCAGAGCAGCGTAAGCAGAGGCCTTCAGAGCCGTCAAGCGTGCAATGGAGCTTTTTTCGCTAAAAACGCAGCATGAGATATGAAAGCTCAAAGGACCATCCGCGTAAGGCAGTACGTCCAAGCCGCTTCAGCGTAAACAGGGTACTTTATCGCCTTCAGGGCGTAAAACTCATCCTCTTTCAGACGCAGCATTAAGGTGTACAAGAGATGCTTCGTATTCTCTGAAGTGAACCTGTCAGACCCTGCAATGAAGATCCTGCAATGAACCTGACGTCTGGACTTCTGACAAAGGGATACGGCTCAACTACCCAGACGACGGCTATAATGATGGCACAACACTGCGACCCAGGCTGTCAAATACCGCCATCCCCTTTGCGTAAATTGCTTTTACAAGCACGAAGGGATACGCTGCCTTGTTTTATACAGGCAGACATGAGCTATTTACGTTCTGCAGTAGACAAACTGCCTGCCACATCAAAAGCTGCACTCTGTACGGGGTCGAGGCACGTCTCTACGTCTAATGCACAGAGCGGTGACAGTTTCTCAAGGCACGTCTCTATGACTGATGCGCAGAAGGAGTCGCAGACCTTCAAAGACACGCCTCCATATTTAATGCACAGGATGGTGGCAAATCTCGGTATTTAATGCAAGAGATTTGATTATATCTTCAAAAGCCGTAATTCCGGCTAAGACGTCCCCATCAGCACCCTGGCACGGTACGCAGCGGCTTCTACGTCCATCCAGCTCCTACGCCTACTCGGTCCTGTGCTCACTCGGTCTCTATGACCACTCGGCTTCTACGCCTACTCGGCTTCTACGCCTGCTCGGCTTCAACGCCCATTCGACTTCTACGCCTGCTCGGCCTCTATGACCACTCGGCTTCTACGCCTATTCGGCTTCTACGCCTATTCGGCTTCTATGCCGGTTTGATAACTATTTGGCTTCTATGCTATGGTGACAGACATTTGGCTTCTATGCCAACCTCTTCTACACAATGGATACCTATATACGTGGCTTCTACGCCGTGATCTTCGTAGCGATTATACGCATTTTGTCCCTTAGTTGGACCCGCGTCACACGCTCATTCAAAGGATCATCTATACGCAGGCATTGGTTACTTTAACCGTTGTGTAAAAGGGTGATTTACTTTTTATTCCTCAGTTTCTACACCGACGGAGTGGTCACTGTCACTAAAACTCTATAAATAGAGACCTCTATCAATGAGGAACAAGGTCGACAAAAGGAAAGATCGAACCAGAGGTCAAGAGAGAGAGAGAGAGAGAAAGAGAGAATCCGGAGCTCAGGCAGAGGGCAGGGATCGACGACTTTGGCATCGTGCATCCACCCTCTTTTGCAACCTTCGAAGCTACTTCCTGTCTTCTATGGCACTTCTTCAACATCGTGTGGTCCAAGGGCTAAAGTGATCGACTGCAGATCAGACACCTATAGCAATATTTACCCAGATTAAATAAATTGTACTCCTATATCCTCGTATAGGATCAAATTATACAAGTTTGTTTGTAAACCAAAGAAGGCGGGTTTCGTATAAACCCCATCCTGAATATATTTTTTATTCTTTCGTTTAATACCACAAACACCAATGGGGGACACTCCTTATGAGGAATATGTCCCTACAAACAGGGAGTTAAGGGATACAAACCCTCGGGCAGTGGCCGTATATCAGGAGCTGATGTGCCACTATCTTGCCTGCACCACTTTTTATAAGGAGCCTTTTGATTTGGCTCACGTCAACTAGTGGGTCACCTATCTTTTCTTCCACCAGGCCAGAAATGTCAAGCCAGACAAGGTGGTAGATAGCCAAGATAGGCCCTTGAACCTCCTAAGTATGCTGAATGCTAATACTGTCGATGACCTTATTAAAGACGCAGGGGCTTCAGATCGTATTTTCGACGAGGAGGTAGGGGGTTATGCTGCAGGCACGAAAGCCTTCAGTTATATGAGGCATTGTCGTAAGCCTCTGTCGAAGGAATCTCAATTGGTTGGCTTTCTCTCCGTCTGGCTTCGCCGCTGGGTAGTGTCAGGAATAGCGTCTGCAGATCGCATCCATCGCAACACCTTATGGCCTGCAATGCATTTGGTGTTCGAAGCAAGACTCAGCCTGCTTCCTGCTATGGTATGTAGAATACAAGCAGGCTTGAAGGCCCTTACTGATGGACTGCTCGCTGATGAGACACAGCGTGAAAGCTTTCCCAGGGTGGAATTACCATTCCTATACTTGATGGGATGGTTAATCCTTTACAATGCCCGGGTGATGTCTCCCGGTTCTGCCAGTAGTTCAGAAAATAATTTCTTGCTGAATTACTAGAATTCTTCTTGGAACGTGGCGACCGTCATAAATTGTCGGCGGGCGTTAAACGTAGCCCACAGCTGGAAGATCTTCTATATCGTCCCCCCCGTACACATCAATCAACAGGGGAGGAAACTTAAAGATGAGGGCCATGGGAGGACCATTCTTTCTCCTGAAGCCTTCTATTGGTTGGTCTGCATTAGACCTTCCTATTTGCTATACAGAAGTGATGACCATTGCTTCTTGGAGCCCTATCTGCCCAGTCGGTTTGCCAGGCTGTTTGGGTATGACCAATTATATATGGGAAATGCCATCACCAGCTTCAAGTCCAGAGGTGGACTTATTGATGGAGCCAGAGGGTGGCGGTATTTCATCACGGGCTGCACTGGTACAACTTTTGCGGTGCCCGCGACTTCTTTTTCCATGGAGCTGTGCCTGCTTCACTCGTATGTGCAGTTCTATGCGTCCATCAATACCTTCCATTGTGATTTTAATATGCGTGGAAGTTTTAGGATGCCCTCCCATAGGTCTACTGCCAGGGAGGATGCTCCGTCTGTTTCCTCGGATGAGAATGAGGATATTACTGGGGCAGACGAATTCTTGATGACAATACCGAGAGGCGTACTAGCTCCACCTGCAGAGCCCCTCGTTATCCCCCAAAAAAGGAAGGCTTCTGTTCTGAAAGAACCTTCTCCCCGCAAGAAGAGGATTGCCATAGGTCCGAAAAGGGCTTCTACCAGGGAGGCTCTTAGAAGTGAGCCTGTCGTCTCCCCTGCTGGGGATGATTCTTTGATTAGAGGTCCTTTGCCTATTAGAGAGGGAACCTCCATAATTCTGGCTGGCAGTGCCGTAGATTCTTTGCTCGAGATTGCTGCTACTACTGCTTCTGGTAATGCTATAAGATAGCATAATAAGATTGCATATACCTTTATCCAGACTAGTAACGGGAGTAACCCCTGCCGCGTCTGTAAGTATATCCAGCGAGATTCCACCCGATGAGCCTCGAGTGGATCTTGGTGAAGACTTGGAAGAATACCTGCCAATGTCAGTTGGTGCACCCCCTTCCCCAGGTATGACAGCTCTCTTAGCCTCATTAAGAACTGATTTAGGTTTACTGGCTGCGGATGCGACATATATACCATCGGCCATGGGTAAATGTCGTCTTTTATGCCTCCTTTAGAAAAATTAACATCGAGTTGATATTAACTTTCTCTTGTCTTCTTTTCAGGGGAAGACATCTCAAGGGAGGGCAGCGTCGACGCAACCTTTAACTTTGTTACGGATCCTGCCGATGAAATGGCGGTGTTCGACCTTAGAGAGGCAACATTTTTGGGTGCTGTCTCCGTCACTACCACATTTTCTAGGAAGGGATATTTTAGTCTTTTCCTATTTAATTAAATATTGTGCGCGGTAAATAATTATTGTTGTATTATTTAATTGTTGTTAGATATTATTTATTTAATTTGGACTTGTATTAGTGGACCTAACTAGTTTAGTTTGGACCTATGGACCAACATGAATTAATTAGTTAGACTTGGCCCATTTAGAAAGCCTATTATTTTGGAGATGGATTAAATTAATTAAATCATTAGACTAGAAGCTTCCTTCCTTAATTATTTCTTCATGAGAGGCCCCAAGGGGTATATTAGACATTTCATAATTACTTGAGGGAGAGGTAAGGGCCGGCCTATTAAAAGAGGGGGAAAATTCTCTCTCCTCTCCTTTTTCATTCCAAATCTAGATCTAGAATTTCCCACTACCAAATTTCCCCATTTCATTTTTCTACCAAATTTATTCCAATTCCTTCCCAAATCACCATTAGAAACTTGAGAAGCAAGGATCTAGAAGGAGGAAGCAAGGATCTACAAAGAGGAGCAATGATCTACAATTTGGAGGCAATTTTATCTCAATTGGAGGTTTTATTAGGAATCCATCTTTCAATAGGCATAATTCAATTTTTCCCCTTAAAATAGCTTCTAAATCTGAGATTTAATCGTGGAAAATCAACCCATATGTATGTACTACCCATAGGACTTGGTTTTGTGTTCATAGGATGCCCATGGAGAAAGTTATGATACTTTTTGTGTCAATTTTGAGGAAATTTCGAATTGACATTTTGTTGTGTGTGTCAATTGATCCTATAGATCAATTGGGCATGTGTTTATGAGTTTGGGGCTAGTGTCGTGTCCACAATTGGGTACGTATAGATCGTATCCCTACATTTTGGTGATACGTGTTATTTTGGGGGTTTTTCCTCCGACACGAGACTTTGTACATATCGTATTTTAACACGGACACATAGATCTATATTTGACACTTTGTTTTGTTCATAAATAATATATGTAACTTGCTTGTGTCCTTCGGGGTGCAATTGGTTGTGTGTTGGACTCGTGTCGCATGCGTATCCTAGATCTAGTGGGATACGGTGTGATACTCTCCATTTGTGGTGTGTTTGTGTAGATCTAATTATTTGTGCTTTAATTCTTGAATTATAATTAAGTATATATATATATAGATATTATATATTTATTATAGTGTATTTATTATGGTATTTATGGTAGCATAGATCTATGTATTATATGTGTACTAATATAATGTATAAATATATATGTATCTTTCTTCTACATGTATTTATATATGTTACAAATTATGTTAGGAATATAAAATATATGAAAATATTTTATAAAATATATATATGTGTTTAATTAAGTAATTAATTATTTATAGTTATTATGTGATTATTTATATATATGTGCGGATGTATATTTATTAACATATTTATGTATGTGTACTTTTAACCATGTTGTAATATGTACTTTAGTACATAGGATGTGTCTTATAGCTTTTTGGTATTTATTTATATAGATATATATATTAGATATGTATTGGAATTATATATATAGATATATATAAATATTTATTTTGATTTATATATATATATTGATATATATATATATATATATATATATATATATATATATATATATATATATATATATATGTATTATCCTTTATAGCAACAACAGCTATTAATGACAGATTCTGTCATTAATACCCGAGAGCAGCAGCAGCCGCTGTAGAGGGCGGCAGGAATTAATGACAGATCCTGTCATTAATAACGCAGCAGCGGGCGGGAAGCATAAGCAACAGCAGTGACGGTTGGTATGATGACGGTTTCAACCGTCACTAAAGAGGAGGCAACAGTGCAAAACACAGTAGCAGTGGCGACAGCTATTTAGTGACAGTCTGAACTGTCACTGAAAGTCTGTTAACTAAAAATAAGTGTTTTTCAACACTGCTTTCAGTGACAGTTAGGCAGATTTTGGTATATTATTTTTATGTTATATATATATATATATATATATATATATATATATATATATATATGTATTAATTGTGAGATATAATACTAGTATTGCTATACTTCTTATTTGTATAATATTAGTATATATATATTATATTATTGATGAGGGTAATTACTATATCAAGGTATTGAGTATTACCTTGTGGAAACTAAGGTAAGTGGGATACTCAAGATACGGGGTTTGGGTATCAAGTTTGTGAATTTGTGTGGATACCAAGTTGGTTCAAAACCATGGTTCCTATTTGTTTGTAATTAATATTCTATATTATTATACATTATTGTTGATATATATATATATTATGAGGTTTACCTTGGATTCACGTATCCGGAGATACGGTATCCTAATATTTTAGGATGTGGTTCTATGATTTAGATTTAATCTCCTTGACCCAAGAGTTTTGTGTTAGACTTGTGCAACCTAGAAATAGATAGTTGACCATAGTTGACTTTTGACTTAGAATTGACTTATTGACCTAGAATTTGACTAGTTTAACTTATTCTCTTTTCAGGACCTTGTATTGATGTTGTATTCCATATCTAGGTCTTCGAGGCACCGAGTCAGACATCTGTGAGACTATTCATTGGACTTCAAGCGAGTACATTCTCTGATAATTTCTCATTTATGATATCCTCTATGTTCATTGTATCTAGTGTAGATATCCATTTTCTCTTGACACTATGGTTACATGGATTGGTATATCCGGATCTCATCATGAGATGTTATTCCTTGGTATATGGTGTATATGGTACAAGTATTATTTCATTGGTTATCTTGTACATGTACAGACACCGATTCTCGGAAAGACTAGCTATCTTCTTGGGGAATCTCGTGCCATAGCATACCGTGGTTGGATCTATTATACCAGTCGGGGGTGAAGAGTATTAGTATAGATATGTGATCAATATCCCTATTATATAAAGTATAAATTACTGAATAGTGTTGATCATATACCGCACGTATGATTAGCCAGGCCGCATTGCATCTTGCCCAAGCCGATCACATGTTAAGCTAGTACTCACACACTTAGTCATTAGTATTATTGTTTCATTGGCATATTGTTCATTGTTGTAATTATTTCCAGTATTTCCTTATTGTATATATATCTCTTGTATCTATTGTGCATCTTGTTTATCCACAGCTATTTACTGTTACATAGTTTTTATCATTAATAAGAACTACTGTTAGAGATGTACTCTGCTCCTTTCCTGACTGGATATATTTTTCTAGATGATACTGAGGAGTGGTACCCTACCTATTATGGAGCCCAAGATGTTGTGGGTTTAGATTCTGAGACCCTGGCTCAAGAAGGACTTATCCCAACTGAGATAGTTGACCCAGGAGTTGTAGCTTCATAGTATTCTTTGTACTGGATTTGTCTCCAGCTTATTTTGTTACTTCTTCAGACTCATTGATGTATTATTTAGACTCATGAGTTATATTGTGACTATTCTATTCTTTATCTGATTTGTGCTCATTTCTATTTTAGTTCTGTGATTGAGTATACTATCATTATTGGTGGTTCATTATATTGTTAGATAGATTATCTAGACAGCGTTCTATCGCCGATTCTGCAGCATAGGCTGGGTATTGTTTCCGACTAGTACCCTTATACCGTGTGCGGGTCGTAACACATTTTTGGTGGTGGCCCATGTAGGTCTAGCTTCACAAAGTATGTGATATCGTTGTAGTGCGACAACTTAGTTGTACTACTGCGAGCCTGCAATAGGATATTGGAAATAGGCTGAGATACTCAATCACATATAGGAAAATTCTTTTGATTCAACTATTCTCCTTTGATATTGATACTTGATACCTTAAACTGTCATTTCCTTGATGTCTTATATCATGTGCCATATTGGTTCTATTCTTCTTGATTCTATTCCAGCTTTAGCTTTGTTTGATAGTAGTGCTTCCCATAGTTTTGTATCTGTTTCTTTTGCTCTGAAGCATGGTTTGGTAGCTGAGTCTTTGCTTAGGACTTGCAAGATCATGACCGGGGGAGGCATTATCCTGGTTAATGATATTTGCAAGGATCGGAGAGTTACTTTGGGAGGCCGGGAGTTGGGTGCGTGTCTACTTGTAATGCCACTTCCGAGCTACGATATTATACTCGGGATGGATTGGTTGAGTAGGCACCGTGCTAACATAGATTGTAGAGGAGGTAGAGTTTTGTTTGGTCCGCCAGGAGAGCCAGAGTTCGAGTTTGTTAGAGGAGATGCAGAGCAGGAAGAAGGCATTATTTGTGGAGCTATGGTGGAAGACAAGGAGTTGCCGCATCCGTTGATAGTAGAGTTCTTGGATTTGTTTCCTGAGGAATTGCCAGGATTACCGCCAGATCGAGATATTGAATTTTCTATAGACTTGGTGCCAGGTGCAGAACCAATTTCATAGCATGTCTATAGAGTAAACAATAGCGAGCTGGTCGAGTTGAAGAAGCAGGTGGATGAATTATAGGATAAAGGGTTTATCAGATCAAGTTCTTCACCATGGGGAGCCCCGATATTGTTTGTACCAAAGAAGGATGTATCGGTGCGCATGTGCATTGATTACAGGACTTTGAATAATCTCACTATCAAGAATAAGTATCCTTTACCATGGATTGATGATCTGTTTGATCAGTTGAGTGGTGCAAAGGTATTTTCTAAGATAGATTTGAGATCAGGCTACCATCAGGTGAACGTGAAGCTGGAGGACATACCGTAAACTTCTTTTAGAACTCGGTATGGTCAGTATAAGTTTATAGTGATGCCGTTTGGTTTGACTAATGTACCAGTGGTATTTATGAACTTGATGAACAAGGTATTCCACCAGTACCTTGATAAGTTCGTGGTGGTATTCATCGACGACATACTCATATACTCGAGGACACCGGAGGAGCATGAGGAGCATTTGAGGATTGTGTTGGATGTGCTGAGGAAGGAGAAGCTGTATAGGAAGTTGTCCAAGTATGAGTTTTTCATGGACAAGGTGGATTTCTTGGGTCATGTTGTGACTGGTGATGGTATTTCAGTGGATCCGAAGAAGATTTTAGTAGTGGAAAGTTGGAAGACTTCGAGTTCGGTAGCAAAGATCAGGAGTTTCTTGGGATTGGCTGGCTACTACAGGAAGTTTGTACAAGATTTTTCGAGGATTGCCGAGCCGATGACCAGACTCACAAGGAAGGATATAGAGTTTGTTTGGACGGAGGATTGCCAGGTTGCTTTTGAGGAGTTGAAGAAGAGGTTGACGTCTGCTCCTATTTTGACTTTGCCATCCGGGTCCGAAGGTTTCACTATTTATAGTGATGCATCGGAAAAGGGTTTAGGTTATGTTCTTCAGCAGCATGGGAAAGTGATTGCCTATGCATCCTGGCAATTGCGTCCTCATAAAAAGAACTATCCTACCCATGATTTGGAATTGGCAGCCGTCATCTTCACCCTGAAGTTGTGGAAATATTATTTGTACGGAGAGAGTGTGGAGATCTTTACAGACCATAAAAACTTGAAGTATATTTTCACGCAGAAGGAGTTGAACATGAGGCAGCGTCGGTGGTTAAAACTGATGAAGGATTTTGATATCTCTTTGTAATATCATCCTGGGAAAGCCAATATAGTTTCCAATGCTTTGAGCAGGTATCCGGTAGCTATATTCTTGACGCAGGATCGATATTTGTTGGAGGACTTGGAGAGCTTGGGAATTGAGGTAATTGTTCCTGGTGGTGCTATACAGATGTGGGGACTGCAGATACACTCAGATTTGATGGACAGGATCAAGGCAGCACAGTATGATGATATATCTCTGAGGAGTATCAGAGCTCAGGTGAGAGCAAGATTGGAGGATGATTTTACTATTGCAGAGGATGGATCTTTGAGGCATGGAGTTAGATTGTGTGTGCCTAGTGGAGAGTTGCGAGAGGAGGTGTTGCAGAAAGTGCATCGCTCTCAGTATTCCATGCATCCAGGTGCTAACAAGATGTATCAGGATATGAGAGAGAGTGTGTGGTGGTATGGCATGAAGAGGGAAGTGGCACAGTTTGTATCCAGATGCTTAGTGTGCCAGCAGGTGAAAGCAGAGAGGCAGAGGCCAGGAGGTTTACTTTAGCCATTATCCATTCCAGAGTGGAAGTGGGAATACATTACTATGGATTTTATGTCGGACTTCCATGATCTCCAGGAGGGAAAGACGCGATTTAGGTCATTGTTGATAGGTTGACCAAGTCGGCCCACTTTTTGCCTTTCAAGGTGGGTTTGTCTACGGAGAAGCTGGCAGAGATGTATATGAGGCAGATCGTTAGGATACATGGAGTTCCCGTCAGCATAGTCTCAGATCGGGATAGTCGTTTCACTTCTCATTTCTGGAGGAGTTTACAGGAGAGTTTGGGCACTCAGCTCAAGTTCAGTACTGCATATCATTCCCAGACAGATGGGCAGTCAGAGAGGACTATCCAGACTCTCGAGGATATGTTGCGCACTTGTGTACTAGATTTTAGGGGTTCTTGGGAGGACCATCTCCATTTGGTAGAGTTTGCTTACAACAACAGTTACCCGACCAGTATAGAGATGTCACTTTTTGAAGCTCTATATGGTCGGAGGTGTCGTACTTCTTTGTCTTGGGACGATGTTGGAAAGAGAGTTTTGCTTGGGCCAGAGATGGTTGTGGATGCAGCAGAGAAAGTTCAGTTGATCAGAGACAGACTTCGAGTGGCGCAGGACAGACAGCGGCATTGGGCCGATAGCCATTGGAGACCTTTGGAGTTCGAGGTATAGTTTAGATTTTGTTTGTGCTTGTTCTTGTTTGTTATAGATTAAGTTCTTAAGGTGGTATTTTGTTCTAGGTGGGTGGTTTGGTATTTTTCAGGATTTCTCCGACACGATGCACGATTCGCTTCGGTGGAGGCGGAAAGCTTAGTCCACGATTCATCGGACCTTTCACTATTCTAGAGAGGGTCGGTGCAGTTGCTTATAGACTAGACTTGCCACCTGCATTGGAGGGAGTGCACAATGTGTTTCATGTGTCACAGTTGAGATAATACGTGGCAGATCCTAATCATATATTGGATCACTCGGAGATAGAGGTGGGCCCTACTCTTAGCTATCCAAAGCAGCAAGTTGAGATTTTGGATCGAAGAGAGAAGGTGCTGAGGAACCAGACTATTCCTTTGGTATGCGTCGCATGGAGGCATCACTCTCCGGGGGAGTCTACCTGGGAGAGAGAGGATGACATGCGAGAGCGTTATCCATATTTGTTTGTACCTTGAGGTATGTTATTTCCTAGTTATATTCTGTTCTTCTATAGTTAGTTGTGATTCTTTAGTTCTGTTCTGTTATTTCTGGGGTAGTTTCGTCCTTGAATTTCGAGGACGAAATTATTTTAAGGAGGGTAGACTTGTCACTACCACATTTTCTAGGAAGGGGTATTTTAGTCTTTTCCTATTTAATTAAATATTGTGCATGGTAAATAATTATTGTTGTATTATTTAATTATTGTTAGATATTATTTATTTAATTTGGACTTGTATTAGTGGACCTAACTAGTTTAGTTTGGACCCATGGACCAACATGAATTAATTAGTTAGACTTGGCCCATTTAGAAAATCCATTGTTAAGGAGATAGATTAAATTAATTAAATCATTAGACTAGAAGCTTTCTTTCTTAATTATTTCTTCATGAGAGGTCCCAAGGGGTATATTGGACATTTCATAATTACTTGAGGGAGAGATAAGGGTCGGCCTATTAAAATAGGGGGAAAATTCTCTCTCCTTTCTTTTTTCATTCCAAATCTAGATCTAGAATTTTCTACTACCAAATTTCCTTCATTCCCATTTTATTTCTCTACCAAATTCATTCCAATTCCTTCCCAAATCACCATTAGAAACTTAAGAAGCAAGGATCTAGAAGGAGGAAGCAAGGATCTACAAAGAGGAGCAAGGATCTATAATTTGGAAGCAATTTTATCTCAATTGGAGGTTTCATTGGGAATCCATATCCCAATAGGCATAATTCAGTTTTTTCCCTTAAAATAGCTTCTAAATCTGATATTTAATTATGGAAAATCAACCCATATGTATGTACTACCCATAGGACTTGGTTTTGTGTTCATAGGAGACCCATGGAGAAAGTTATGGTACTTTTTGTGTCAATTTTGGGAAAATTTTGAATTGACATTTTGTTGTGTGTGTCAATTGATCCTATAGATCAATTGGGCATGTGTTTATGAGTTTGGGGCTAGTGTCGTGTCCACAATTGGGTACGTGTAGATCGTATCCCAATATTTTGGTGATACGTGTTGTTTTGGGGGTTTTCCCTCCGATACGGGACTTTGTACATGTTGTATTTTGACACGGACACATAGATCTATATTTGACACTTTGTTTTGTTCATATTGCTTGTTTCCTTCGGAGTGCAATTGGTTGTGTGTTGGACTCGTGTCGCATGCGTATCCTAGATCTAGTGGGATACGGTGTGATACTCTCCATTTGTGGTGTGTTTATGTGTAGATCTAATTTTTTGTGGTTTCATTCTTGAATTATAATTAAGTATATATATATAGATGTTATATATTTATTATAGTGTATTTATTATGGTATTTATGGTAGCATAGATCTATGTATTATATGTGTACTAATATAATGTATAAATATATATGTAGCTTTCTTCTACATGTATTTATATATGTTACAAATTATGTTAGGAATATAAAATATATGAAAATATTTTATAAAATATATATGTGTGTTTAATTAAGTAATTAGATTATTTATAGTTATTATGTGATTATTTATATATATGTGTGGATGTATATTTATTAACATATTTATATATGTGTACTTTTAACCATGTTGTAATATGTACATTAGTACATAGGATGTGTCTTATAGCTATTTGGTATTTATTTATATAGATATATATATTAGATATGTATTGGAATTATATATATAGATATATATAATTATATATTTTGATTTTTATATATATATAGATTATATATATAGATTATATATATATATATATATATATATATATATATATATATATACTATCCTTTATAGCAACAGCAGCTATTAATGACATATTCTGTCATTAAAACCCGAGAGCAGCAGCAGCCACTGTAGAGGGCGGCAGGAATTAATGACAGATCCTGTCATTAATAACACCGCAGCGGGCGGGAAGCATAAGCAGCAGCAGCGACGGTTAGTATGATGACGGTTTCAACCGTCACTAAAGAGGAGGCAACAAAGCAAAATGCAGCAGCAGTGTCGACAGCGATTCAGTGACAGTCTGAACTATCACTGAAAGTCTGTTAACTAAAAATAAGTGTTTTTCAACACTGCTTTCAGTGACAGTTAGGCAAATTTTGGTATATTGTTTTTATGTTATATATATATATATATATATATATATATATATATATATATATATATATATATATATATATATATATATATATATATATATATATATATATGTATGTATTAATTGTGAGATATAATACTAGTATTGCTATACTTCTTATTTGTATAATATTAGTATATATATATTATATTATTGATGAGGGTAATTACTATATCAAGGTATTGAGTATTACCTTGTGGAAACTAAGGTAAGTGGGATACTCAAGATACGGGGTTTGGGTATCAAGTTTGTGACTTTGTGTGGATACCAAGTTGGTTCAAAACTATGGTTCCTATTTATTTGTAATTAATATTCTATATTATTATACATTATTGTTGATATATATGTATTATGAGGTTTACCTTGGATTCACGTATCCGGAGATACTGTATCCTAATATTTTAGGATGTGGTTCTATGATTTCGATTTAATATTCTTGACCCAAGAGTTTTGTGTTAGACTTGTGCAACCTAGAAATAGATAGTTGACCATAGTTGACTTTTGACTTAGAATTGACTTATTGACCTAAAATTTGACTAGTTTAACTTATTCTCTTTTCAGGACCTTGTATTGATGTTGTATTCCATATCTAGGTCTTCGAGGCACCGAGTCAGACATCTGTGAGACTATTCATTGGACTTCAGGCGAGTATATTCTCTGATAGTTTCTCATTTATGATATCCTCTATGTTCATTGTATCTAGTGTAGATATCCATTTTCTCTTGACACTATGGTTACACGGATTGGTATATCCAGATCTTGTCATGAGATGTTATTCCTTGGTATATGGTATATATGGTGCAAGTATTATTTCATTGGTTATCTTGTACATGTACAGACACCGATTCTCGGAAAGACTAGCTATCTTCTTGGAGAATCTCGTGCCATAGCATACCGTGGTTGGATCTATTAAACCAGTCGGGGGTGGGGAGTATTAGTATAGATATGTGATCAATATCCCTATTATATAAAGTACAGATTACTGAATAGTGTTGATCATACACCGCACGTATGATTAGCCAGGCCGCATTGCATCTTGCCCAAGCCGATCACATGTTAAGCTAGTACTCACACACTTAGTCATTAGTATTATTGTTTCATTGGCATATTGTTCATTATTGTAATTATTTCTAATATTTCCTTATTGTATATATATCTCTTGTATCTATTGTGCATCTTGTTTATCCACAGCTATTTACTGTTACATAGTTTTTATCATTAATAAGAACTGCTGTTAGAGATGTACTCTGCTCCTTTCCTGACTGGATATATTTTTCTAGATGACACTGAGGAGTGGTACCCTACCTATTATGGAACCCAGGATGTTGTGGGTTTAGATTCTGAGACCCTGGCTTAAGAGGGACTTATCCCAACTGAGATAGTTGACCCAGGAGTTGTAGCTTCGTAGTATTCTTTGTACTGGATTTGTCTCCAGCTTATTTTGTTACTTCTTCAGACTAATTGATGTATTATTTAGACCCATGAGTTGTATTGTGACTATTCTATTCTTTATCTGATTCGTGCTCATTTCTATCTTAGTTCTGTGATTGAGTATACTATCATTATTGGTGGTTTATTATATTGTTAGATAGATTATCTAGACAACGTTCTACCGCCGATTCTGCGGCGTAGGCTGGGCGTTGTTTCCGACTAGTACCCTTACACCGGGTGCGGGTCGTGACAGTCTCGCCCAATACAGTTCCGATATCTTCAGAGGAGGATGAGCCTGTCATCACGACTATGCCTCCTTTGTTGAGTACGCCAGCCACTTCAACCGTTGCTGGTGCTTGTTCTTTTGTAGCGCTATCTGTGGAGGCAACGACCATGTCAACATCCTCTGCAGTCATTCCTGGAGGGAGATTTACCGATATCGCAGTCACTCCCAGCGTCCATTGAAATTTTGCCATGCTAGTTGAGCAGTATACTAGCATTTTCTACATCACTTTGAAAATACTGATATCAATGGTGCTGGAGAAGAATCTAGGCTTCGAGGCTCTGAAGATGTCCTCCCAGCTTGCGGTTGCGCCGATCAGAAATTTCAATGATGCTGGGAGAGATGATGCGCTGGAGCAAATAGTTAATGGTTTAGAACAACCCATTAATGAATATTTGCAATTATCTCGAGGCAACGTCGATGATATGATTCAGGCTAAGTATGACTCCTTAACTGTAGAGCTTGCTGGGCACATAGAAACTCTGAACAAATCCATCCAGGAACAGCAGCAGGAGATGGATAAAGAGCGGGCTATCTTGGTGGATTTTGTTCCTCAGCTAACCAAGTACCCGGCCGAATATGAGGGAGATGAAGTGAGGGTTCGAGATTTGGAAGCTGAACTCGCTCATATCAGGGAGAAGCTTCTCAAGACATCGGCAACTCGTGATGTATTTAAGGGCCAAGTGGAGATAGCTCTGCAGAACTTGGTACGTGCATGAGTCATCCATGCCAGTTTTGTTGATGCTCGATCCGAGCTATCTCACCTGAGCGATGATGAGGCAAGGCTGGAACAGGCTCGCAACCACGTCTTGAACTCCAGGAAAGATAGAATGGCTGCTTTGGTGCGACAGATCTGGGATTTAACTGCTCTTCCCCAATGATGTACCTTTTTTGTTTCTCCTGTAATTTCTCGGAGATAAAAAAGACACATTTTCTGACTTTGTGGACCCATCAATTTAGAATGTGATAGTCTAGGGTAAAGGTGATATCAGAGGTATCATTAACATGATATTCTTTCGTTAAAGTTTTGCTGAATGTAAATCTATTCAGAATTAATATGAACCGGATAGAATATAATCCAACTAAACTTGTATACTAAACACTATCAGAGGTAATATGAACATGATAGGTTTACAAATTAGTTAAGTATATCTATTAAGAGGTCATACAAATCTGATAGAATATGATCCAGCTAACCTTTGTGCATGGTATCATCAAAATAAGATCTTCGTCATACTCCGTTAAACGAAGGAGATCAAGTATAGTACTTCTTCGGAAATTTGCAGTTAATAGTAGCCAAATTTTTCATTAGACTTGGCTAATCTGTAAGTGTCATTTGCAATCATATAAGGGCCCTTCCATTTCTTTATGATTGTTTGTGCGAACTTTGGTTTGTTGAGGACATTCCACTGGGAGATCTTTGGTGGACCTATTATTTGTTGTGCACGTTAAGTGCAAATAATAAGTTCAAAATAAGTCCTATCAGATGTAATGGCGGCGTGATAGGTATTGTGGCTGGTAAAGACATCCTGCTAGGGGATTTCTGTGGACCCATTACTTTTTGCGCATGTTAGTGCAAGTAATAGGTTTGAGACAAGTCCTACCAGAGGTAATATAGACGCGATAAAATACGACTTTGTGGGGATGAATAGGGACTGACTCTTTCTTTGCTGGGAAAATGAGGATAGTTCAGAGGTAATATGGACATGAATATTTCGTTTTCCATTGCGAGCATTCCACAAGAGAATTTTTTGTGGACCTATTAGTTCTTGTGTACGAGAGTGCAAGTAATAAGTTTAGGACAAGCCCTGCCAGAGGTAATATGGACATGGTAGTTTTTTGTGGACTTAACACTATTGGCGTACTTAGAGTTAAGTACGGGTGTTATGTTGAGATGACAACCGATATCAGAGGTAATATGAACATGATAATCGATAGTCAAAAACTTGAAAGGTTTGTTCAGAGGTAATATGGATATGACAAACTTTTGAGTTGTGACTCCATTGTGGATAGAGGTATATATCTGCTCAGAGGTAATATGGACATGGCAGTTTTTGTGGACTCAATAACACTGGCATATTTAGAGTTAAGTAACGGTGCTAAGTTGAGACGACAACCGATATCAGAGGTAATATGGATATGATAATCGATAGCCAAACCAGGATGGTTTGTTCAGAGGTAATATGAACATGACAAACTCGGCCTGAGAGAATCATTACGACAGCAGTTCAGAGGTAATATGGACGTGAACTAGTGTCTATATAAAAATTAACTGTGGAAAGATTTTGCTGAGTGGGGATAGATCTGAAGAATCCGCTGGGGAAACTTTAGGTACTCATCATCCGGTATTTTCTTGAGGGACCAAATTGTTACGTTAGAGTGAAATCAATTTGCAATGATTGTCTCCTCGTTTATAAATGTAAAGTGACGACTTTGGCGTCGATCAACTCCTGGATTCTCCTTTTCAGTACATCATGCCCTTGTGGGGTGATGAATGTACCGATAAAAGAGACTATAATCTGGGTCATCGACTTTGCCAGCCCTCTTAGGGTATCTGATGTTGGGTAGCTAAAGTTTGTGTTCCTTCATCAACATATTAAAGATTTCAATGATGTCATCTTCATTGAAGGAGAAAGTCCCTTTTAGCCTTTGGGCTCCTGATGCCTGAGTTTTACGGTCTTCTAGGAAGATCGTCATCGTTGCATCATCTTCGAACTCAGAGGGAATTCTACCCCCAGTTTTGGATGCTGCTCTATTTTGTCGAGGTAGGCTACCCCCAGACATGTCGTGGCATTTCTCCACATAAGTTGATTTAGAAGGACCTGCCTCTGGTATTACAGGATCAGACTCTGGAGGTTTGGAGTTTGCAAGAGATGCAGTATACCCCAACCCAAAATGAGTTTGTTGACAGTAAGGATTACCATACAACGGTGTTCGTCTGCCTTTTTCATAGTTGAGGCCTTGTTTCAACTTTAAATCATAACCCATGCCTTGTATAATCTTTAAAGCTTATGGGCTATATATGTGGATTTGTATTTTTCCAGTATCAGACTCGCAAGATTCTTCTTGTATAATCAGTCTTTTCCACATTCGACCGAAGATTATTTGATGCTGATCATTGTGAGTCGGTGGAACAATAAAGATAGAATCTTCATGTGGCCCATATGTCATGACGATATTAGATGTTGACGCATTTTCCTACATGATCTCCCCACGCTTAGTAGTCAGGGGAACTGAATCCTGGTTATGACTCCTGTCTTTGCGTTTCTGGATCAAAAAATCACGCAAATCAGTAATATTAGCAGAAGAAGAAGAAGAAGACTTATTTTGCCTTTTTACATCAGTTGGAATATGGATATTAGGAACCATAACTCTCTCCCTACCATACAAATACAACAGTTCAGCCATGTGAGTAGCACATGATCGATGAGGAGCGTATCTATCCATAAACCGAGCCTTTTTTACTCTGAGGGGCTCAACCTGGCGTATTCTGGAACTTTGCTCAGACTGGCATAAAACTGAAGAAGTCCTCATTCGTCCATCAGCATCTCGCATAATCTGGAGAGAGGGCAGATTCTTCTCTTGATGGCGTAAAAGCCGAGAGGTCGGAAAATTTGCCACTTGTTTTCCTTTACGATGATTGCAGGGACCATCTGCCTCACTGTAGAGGGGAGATATATTTTTACACGCGGGGCACTTTTGGAATTTTTGAATTGGCGCTGAGGCTTTATCAGAAACTTTGTCTGCCATGTCATAGACAGGAGACTGCATTTTACGCGCAGGGCGCGGAGTAAACTTCTGGATTGGCACTGAGGCATTGCCAGAAGCTTTGTCTGCCACGTCACAGATGCAGATTTTTACACGCAGGGCGCGGAGTAGACTTCTGGATTGGCACTGAGGCATTGCCAGAAGCTTTGTCTACCACGTCACAGATGGGAGACAGAGTTTTATGCGTAGGGCGTGGAGGTTGCGATGCTACAACCTTGTTGGTCGGAGTGAGAGAGTCCGCAGGAATGGTAGAGGATGTCCGGGGCATCCATACTTTACGCAATTTCTTGTTGTCTTGGACAGAGAGGGAATGAGAGCTACCCCCAGCTTGAAGCATGTCTTCGTAAGCCGATTGGTCGAATTGGATGACCAAGGTCTTCTTCGTTGATCCTACGGATACAGCATCGTGTTGAGCAATAGTTTTCTCGTTAGATGAGAAAGTAGTCCCCAACAGAGTCGCCATCTTATGTTTGATAATAAACGAAAGAAATAAAACTAGGTTTATACGAAACCCTTTCTTTGGTTTACAAACAAGAAAAAAAGTACAATTAATTCTATACGAGGATGTTAAGTACAAAAGTTTGATTCTGGGGAAATATTGCTATAGGAGTCTGATCTGCGATCAATCACTTTGTCCCTTGGACCACACGATGACGAAGAAGTGCTGTAGAAGATGAAAAAGAAGCTTCAAGGACTGCAGGAGGGATTGAACTCTCGTTGACAAAATCTCTCTATATGTGCTCTCTTGACCTTGGTTTTTCTTGACTTTTTTTGACTCTTGACCTCCATGACCGGAGGTCTCTATTTATAGAGTTCAGCTACAGTCGGCGTAGAAATCGAACAGTGGAGAGAGCTACACCTTTTATGTGGCGGTTACAGTAACTGCTACCTACGTTTGAATGATCTTCTGAATCGGCGTGTGACGCGTGTCCCATTATGAGGTAATGCGTATAACTGCTCGTCGAAGATCACTGCATGCAAGCCACGTAGATAACTACCCCTCGCGTAGAAATGGTTGGCATAAAAGCCAAATAACTGTCTCGTTGGCGTAAAAGCCAAATAGCTGTT
This sequence comes from Iris macrosiphon, assembly GCA_036927795.1. Lineage (NCBI taxonomy): Eukaryota > Viridiplantae > Streptophyta > Magnoliopsida > Asparagales > Iridaceae > Iris > Iris macrosiphon. Next base: position 171,962,213 of record JAYESA010000009.1, read on the forward strand.
GTGATGGCGTAGAAGCCAAGTAGCTGTCATGTTGGCATAGAAGCCAAGTAGGCGTGGAAGCCTGATGCTTTGCAAATATAGCCTGATTTAGCGTATTTTAAGGAGATAGCGTACAACGTGCTCCTATAACTGAAAATAGCCAGGTCGGCGTATTTCAAGGAGATAGCGTACATCGTGCTCCTATAGCTGAAAATAGCCAGGTCGGCATAATTCAAGGAGATAGCGTACAGCGTGCTCCTATAGCTGAAAATAGCCAGGTCGGTGTAATATGCGAGAATGGTGATATGGACGTATTAGTCCTAATTATAGCTCACCCAGTCTTTGAAAGTAGAACCAAATCTCGTGCATTAAATGCAGAGATCTGCCCCCATCACGGGCATTAACTGCAGAGACGTGCCTTGAGCTCTGTACGAAGAACAACTTTTGACGTGGCGGTTGGTTTCGTCTCTTCCTGAGCGTAAAAGCTCACCTCTGCCTATGTAAAACAGGCAGCGTATTCCTTGAATGCGTAGACGACGTCTTATATCAAGGTTGGTGTCACTAAACGACAGTTTGGGGCTCTGTGCAGAATCATCATAACAGCCATCCTCTCGATCGTCGTACAGTCCTCTTTGTCAGGAGTCAGGTTCACTGCTTGATCTGACAGGTTCATTCGAGAAATACGAAGAGATCCTCTTACAACTTCCTGCTGCATTAAAAGCAAACAGGTTTTACGCCAAAGTGACGATGTAGCAATCTTTTTACGCTGAAGCACTCTGGAAGTACTGTATTACGCAGGTTATTCTGGAGCTATTTTTTATGCTGAACTAGCGTTGAAGCTCTGCTGTACGCCGATGGCTCTAGAATCATATTTTATGACACCCAGTGTTGGAGCTCTGTTTTACGCGGGCTTCCTGCATGTTGAGGGTTTTATGCGTATGATTCCCAGCATATTTTTTATGCTTCTACAAGAGGTAATATGGACGTGAACCAATGTCCGAAAAACTGGCTAAGGAGTGATTTGCTGAGTATGGTCCATCCAAAAATTAGGATAGACTTAAGGATTGCTCCGCTGGAGAGATTGGTGGAACGATAGCTCAGAGGCAATATGAACATGGTTAGCATCTAAAGAAATTAGTTTTTGATTGGTCACTGCGGGAGTATACAAGTGGACCTGAGGAGTGCTCCGCTGGAGAGACTTTAAGGATCCATCATCTGTTGTGTATCCAGGACTCCTAGATACAGATGATGGCTTTTACAAAAAATTATAAAGAAGGAGAAAAAGTTGCACATAGGCACTTATTGGGGATGAAGAACCACAAATATAGAGATGTACATCTGGGTTATCCCGCTGGGGATAAGGGGAGTACAAGTCTAGTTTAGACATAGTATTTTTTTAGGAACTTTTTGTTGATAGGCATCATAAGCAAGTCGCCATTGGATTTCACTAGCTGGTAGACGCCGTTGGAGAATACTGACTCCACGATGAACGGGCCCTCCTATTTAGGCTGGAATTTGTCGACCGTCTTGTGGGTCATGACCATCGGTCTTCTCACGATCATGATGAGGTATCCCACTTGGAAAGTTCTCTCCTTGACCCGTCTATTGAAGGCTCCTGAGAGACGCGCTTGGTATAGCTTATTGCACTGTTGAGCTAAGAGAGGTTTATCGTTGAGTGCTTCTAACTCTTGTAGCCATCGACAGTGATTATCGTTGACGATTAATTGGTTGTAAAGGGCTACTCAGAGTGAAGGTATTTAGATCTCGAGCGGGAGGACCGCTTCGCTTCCGTACACCAAAGAGAAAGGCGTATTGCCAATAGCTGTCCAGACCATTGTGCGGTAGGCCCAGAGACATTCACCCAGCTTCTCGTTTCAGTCGCGATTATTGGAATACACAAACTTTTTGAGTAGCTTTATGATGGTCTTGTTGAAGGCTTCTGCCAGACCATTTACTGCTGGGTTATAGGCGGTTGACGCTATATTCTGAATTCAATTTTTGTCGCAAAACTGGTAGAACGTGTAACTTGTGAACTATGGACCGTTGTCATAGATGATCCTTTGTGGCAAGCCAAAATGGTACATGTTGTGATGCTTGACGAAGATAATCACTTTCGATGTTTTTACTTCAGTGAGTGGAACAACTTGTGCCTATTTAGAGAAGTAATCGGTTATAGCCAGGATGAATCGATGCCCTTTAGAAGAAGGTAGACTGATTAGTCTGATAATGTCCATCCTCCCCGCTTCAAACGCCCAATATGCAACCTTTGGGAGCAGGAATTTTAAGGGCTAGATGATGAAATCTGTATGGATTTTGCATGACTGGCATTTTCTTGCATACTTAATGGCCTCTGCTACCATCGTCGGCCAATAATACCCCATTCTCCGAAGACGGTCCTGTAGCTTTGGGCCGGATTTGTGTATGCCACAAACGCCATCGTGAGCTTCATAGAGGGCCTGCTTCGCTTCTGTATTCGGTAGGTATTATAACAGAAGGCCGTCGTAGGACCGACGATACAATATTTTGGTAGCGATATCGTAATAAAATTGGAGGGAACATCTTCTGATTGATGTGGCTTCCTTTGGGTTCTCGAGAAGAATTCTATAGACCGCGTAGTTAATGAATGGAAGCCTTCAGTCCTGGACATCAGTGTGTACTTCCATCGTGCAGCTCAGATATAGGCCAAGGTTATTCTTTGGGCAAACCAGCTCTCAACCGATCACTACGATTAGCTGATGAGTATTGTTTGGAACTGCCAAAGAGGCAGTAAGGCCGGCTAGGGCATCAGGCTCGACGTTCTGCAGTCGAGGGACGTGCTCAATGAAGAATACCTCGAATGTTGAGATAATGCCAAGTGCAGCTTGGTGGTAAAAAATTAGGTCTTCGTGTCGGACTTCGTACTCTCCCCGGAACTGACTGACTATTAATTTGGAGTCACCGTAGGTCTCCAGATACTCCACTCCCACTTGTTTGGCGGGTTGTAGCCCAATGACCAAGGTATTCTACTCTACCATATTATTAGAGCATTGATTTGTGAGAGAGTATGTCCAGTTGATGACCAGACCGTATGGGAAGATTAGCACTATCCCAACCACCGCAATGATATTGTCCTTAGGTCATGTTCTTAAAGCACTGTCGAAGAACATTCACCTAACAGCCTGGCATGAAGTTATATTTGAGTTTGCCACTTCATCTGAAATCTCTTCGTAGAGTTTTGAGGTTTTTAATATCGGGTGTGCTGCCAGGAAGTTGGCTAGTACTTGACTCTTGACGGATTTCTGTGGTAAAAGCACCATGTTGTAAGGAGACAGTAGTATCGCCCAGGTAGCTAGGTAAGAACTTAGCACCCCTGGTTTGGTCATGAGAACTCTGAGAGGATTGACTCGCGAGATCATATGAATGGTCTGTCCAGTCATATAATGCTGAGTCTTCTGGACACCAAATATTAGAGCAAGGCATTCCTTCTCGACGGATGTGTACCTATGCTCCGCGCCAACCATCATAAGGTTGAGATAATATATGGCCTTCTCGTGGCCTGCATCACTATTCTGGGCTAATAGAGCACCGAAGGAGTGATCCATCACGCATAAATAAAGCAGAAAAGGCTTCCCCAAGACCGGGGCTACCAGCACTAGAGGGTTTGATAGGTATCCCTTGATGTCGTCGAATGCGCATTGACATTCTTTATTCCAGACAAAGGAGACACCTTTCTTCATGAGCTGGGTGAATGGCTGACAGTACCCAAAGAGGTTTGATACGAACCTCCTGATGTATGCCAGCCTCCCTTGAAGGCGACGGATCTTCCGTAGGTTCCTCCCGGGTTTATCTCAAGGATAGTTTTGTCAGGGTCTATGTGAATACCATGAGAAGAGATGATAAAGCCAAGGAATTTGTTGTTAGAGATTTCCAAAAAGGATCTAGTAGGGTTCATCTTGAGCTGGTGCATACGCATGAGGTCGAACACAGTCTTCAAGTGCCTGAGGTGATCATCTTTGGAGCGACTCTTGATGGCGATGTCATCAATGTAACACTCGACCATCTTACGTAAATGCTCATGGAAGATGGTAATCATAGCTCGCTAGTATGTAGAATCCATATTCTTCAGACCGAAGGGTATGACTGTGTAGCAGTATACTTCTATCGGCGTTCGGAACGATGTATTCTTCTTATCATCAGGAGACATCTTGATTTGATTGTTGCCCGAGAATCTGTCCATAAATTATATGCGCTCGAAGCCACATGTGTTGACGATCATTATGTCTGTGATCGAAAGAGGAATTCGTCCTTAGGGCAGGTCGCGTTTAGATCACGGAAGTTAATGCAGATCCGAATCTTTCCATTTATTTTGACGATGGGAATGATGTTGGCTACCCAGTCTGGATGTTGTTCTTCGCAGATGAAGCCACTAGCTATCAGTTTGTTGACTTTGGCTTCGATGGCATTCATTATGTCTGGCCAGAACTACCGTTGTTGCTGCTAGATAGGCTTAGCGTTCGGCAAGATATTGAGCTTATGGACCGCGATTTGGGGGTCTAGTCCTGGCATGTTTTCTTAGCTCCAAGCAAAGACATCAACGTATTTCTTGATGAGTTGTAGTAGAGATTCTTGATCCTCATCAGTCAGACTTTTGCTGATGAAGATAGGTTTGGGGGAGGATTCGTCGCCCAGATTAACTTGTACGATTTCGTCCTCGGTAGAAGGTTCTCGTTGTTCAAACCGCATCTCCATTGTGCATCTAGACATTGGACCCACTATTATACTTCAAAGATGTAAGCCCCCTCATTTTGGAATAAGGATAATTTGATAATTTGTAATTTTTTTTTAATTATATATATTTAAAGAATTAATTTCAAAAATTATTTTTAATATATATGACACTTTGCCATGGCTTTGATATTTTGAGCAATGTACGACCTTTTTTCTTCCAATAAAATTTATAATATTAATTTTCATTGAGTCTAATATAGTTAGAATATGGATGTTATAATTATTTAATCTCTTCCATGCTCCAAAAATATTGACAAATATTTACAACCATTGACATTGCAAAACTACCCTTATTGGGCTAGTTGAACCCAACCGAGCCCAACTACCCTACTCGGACTCTTAAACCAATTCCAATAAGACATGTGCACTATCCCACACTCATCTCCCATTATATATATATATATATATATATATATATATATATATATATATATATATATATATATATATATATATATCTTTTGACACTTAAACCCTCGCACATGCAAAAAAACCCAATAATGCAACAAACGACTTAAATGAGTACCGTTAGTGAACCTTCTTGTGCACTTGCACTCAAACCAAACCAATACCCACACAACTAGACCCAAGTGCACCCAAACCTCAATAAGGGCTAAACCAAATCCCTTATGTATGAACCAAAGATTAAAGCCCATCAAGAATCCACCATGGGCCCAACAAACAACTATATAAGGCCTCTCCCTCATAAACTCTAACCCTAACATCTACTTTCCTCTTTGTGGCCGCCCCTATATCCTCCCTCCTCTCTTCCATGACCACTCAACCTCTCCCTATCCTTATCCAATTACTTTCTACTCCTTCCCAACCTCTTCTTCATCCCCCACAAGCTGACAAGCCCTAAAGCAAGAGATTAGCCACCCGTAGAGGCCGACTACTTGTTGCTGGTTGCAGCTACTGTCCGCCCCCTCACAGCCCTCAAAATTATCTCTAAACTAAAGATTTACCTCCTATGTGAAGCCCCCAAGCACTCCCTCAAGTTTCTTGTAGGTTGGAGTCCGTTTGGTGCTCCGAAGGGTCCGGTGTCGAGAGAAATGACCACGCCATAATCACATACGGGTAAGTATTCCAACTTAGATTCTTTTTTCTATTCTCCATGAAACAAAGATTGTGTAAACTCATGATAATATTAGATGATGAGTAGGAATAACTCCATGCATGAGAAACCTGTATTTTTATGTAGAAACTATTCTAAAAAAATTGAACAATCATGACACGGACACAACGCACCAATGGTAGACAAGGTTCAATGAGTATTGCTATGATAGATATATATAAAATAATTCCAAAAAATTATATGTTATAAATTTAAAATATAAATATTATAGTTATATAATTAATCATATTTTATGCTGGCAAAAAGATTGGATGCAAATACTACTTGGCCAAGTTACAAGGATAGCTAGATAGCGTAGTTGAGATGGTTGCATGAATGATGTGATATAATTATTTTTATATATAATTAGTATTAAATTCTAGAATATTGAATAATTTAACTTTATATTAAAAATACTTTATTACTCAGGTTGGTAATGTTGCATGTACAAACTAGCATCAAGTTGCCAGAATACCTAGTCGACGCACAACATGACTTTGTGATACGATTCTTGGAGGGTTTGATCTTAATTCCTAAAACTGAATTTATATGTGTTTTAATTCTGGAAATAAATTATTTTAAATTTATATTTATGGTATTTGCATGTCAAACCTGAACCCTAAAAATAAGGGGCACTAGCCTATATTTTGGGTGACTTTATGACATTGTTTTGCTAGTAAATAGAGGTTATTTTGGAAGGAATAAAGAGGTAAATATTTTTTGAGTTTAAATAAGAATATAATATAATATAAGTTATTTTTTTATAAATATAAATAATTTTAATGGAGTGGCAATATTTCGAACAAGTTTCGGACAAAACTAGTCAACCTAAAGTATCAATAATCTTAAAATATATTATTTTGTCAAATCTAGGAATTAATTGTTAAAATAAATATAAATTATATTTAAACCAAGATTATATGATTTATTATAATTTATGTTCATGTCCTTTAATTGGGAAAATAAACTTAAATTTTTGGAAGTCAAAAATCCAGAAACTAGGTTCCGATACCCCATAAAAGTAAAGTAAGTTGTTAGGAATAATATTTGACTTGGTTGTACAATGAAAAGAATAAAATTATATAAATAAGTTATAATTACAAGAATTCGTGATTGGACCCTTTAGCGTATTAATTGGTCTTTAGGTCAATTGAATTCCGGATGAGTGGACGCGGGACCAACTTTGCAACTACATACTGCGGACCTAGGCAAGTGTACCTTGACAAGATGTTTTTATTTCTAAATTATTTAATTTATATTATTTATGAATTAGACATTATATTTGTGTGGCTTGGTTTATGTACTTGTTGAGCCTAGGGTCGTTATACGATACTTTGTGTCCGAACAAGATTCAGATACCGACTCCCCGGCGGAGTCATGTAGCTTAGTCAGAGAGTCGTATTTACGAACCCATATTGGTGCAAACATTATTTGCACATCCACCCATAGGACACTGGACACGATATTCGTGTGGCAGAGTCTTTCTTGACTTGTTCGAGGTACTTGGATTTTGGATAGGACTACAGGATGCATGATATAGGGATGAGTATAATGAAATATAGTGACTAAGACTTGTGTTGTTAGTTAGAGGTCATGAGCTTGCGTGTCTTGATTGAGACATGATGTTACATTGGATGGGGAGAGTCTTCATCGTGCTCTGGGCATATTTTACTTATTACTATTTATTGTGCATTAGGCTTTAGGTTCCCTATACAGAATCTAAGGTATATATATATATATATATATATATATATATATATATATATATATATATATATATATCTATAGAGAGAGAGAGAGAGAGAGAGAGAATAAGGGAGGTGAGATGGCACCTCACTCTAAAAACAAAGGTGGCGGTGACGTGGCACAATCTTAACCACACAAACGAGGGGAGGGGGTTAAGTGGAAATTGTTAATTATGAAATGTGTGGTTGGGATTGTGCCACGTCACCGCCACCCTTGTTTTTAGAGTGAGGTGCCATCTCACCTCCCTTATTCTCTATCTCTCTCTCTCTTTATTTATATATATATATATATATATATATATATATATATATATATACAGCTTTCTCCTGGTTCTCCTATACAGAGCCTTGAGTGTACTATTAGATTATGAAAGTGTCCCTTGAGATCTTTCGTGAGTACCAACCCGGGGTACGAGTTTATACTCTCATTTGCATGTCATATAGTTGGTTACTGTAGTTTACCCTGGATTATGGTTTTATTACACTGTTTACTTCTGGCTTGTTATTTTCTTGTACCTTGTTACGTCCCTCTAAGGACATGGTCCCCTGCCAATTTTTGTAGCATAGACGATTATGGAGCCTTTGGAGTTGCTGATGTGTGTTGCTTGTCATGTGGGCATTGGTGCCAGGTACTTATATTATTTCTACCAGAGTTATGGTTATTTATTCATATTGCTTATTCATCTACTGATATGGCCTAGTTTTTATAGACTTATATTTCTTTCTCGAGTCTATTCGAGCTTATGTGTTACTAGGAGGCCGACTTTAGCACATGTAGTTCATTCTTGATATTTTGTTCTTTATGTGGATTGTGACATAAATATTTTCAGTATTCTTAGATAGTTACCCTTATTATACAGCTTATACATATTCGGGTCGGATCAGAGTCTGGTCGAATGTGTAGCTGTCATGTTACGTATTCCTAGTCCTACGTATTTTGGGACTAGGGCATGATATATTTTTGTGGTGGCCCATGCAGGTAAGAACATATCGTTTCGATTACGTTATTGTGCCGAGCGAGCCCGCAGTTAGGATAAGGTTGTTATGATCTCAATCTACAATTGCTATTGGAACTTTCTTTGATTTTTAATATCGTCCTTGAACCTTAAAATTGTATTCATCCATACTTTCTTTGAACACTTATTCTTTGATTCTCGTTTTTCTCTAACTCGGAGAGACGAACACTCGTGCATGGTGATCTCCCCAGGAGAAGATTTTTGTCAAGACAAAGAACACATATTTGATAGATTATTTGTAAGTAGATGGTTAACTGAGTAGTGAAGATTATGATAAATAATTTATAGATATTAGAGTTAGAATAGATTAAGACATTACTAGTAGGAACCTAAAATAAGATGGACTATATCAATTGCCTAGATTAGAAGTGATGTGTTACTATTAGATAAATCTTTTAGATGTATGTGAGTAATTTTATTTTAGGATATAATATTTTATTTTCATAAGATGGTTTGATCTAAGGTAGGCAGACTTCTCGACTAGCGAATTGATTTAGAGGTTAATCAATTGATGAATATGAGAATTGTCAAATTTGGGTGTTTGAGGCTTAAACTTATATGTGATTTGAAAAAAAAAGGGATATTTTATTTTAAATTGAGAACAAAAAATGATGAGATAAGGAGCTAGAGATTTATTTAATTTAAAATTTTAAGACGATTATGATGTAATGGATTTAAAATTTTAAATTAAAATATTTTGGATGAATTTAAATGTTGTGGAGTTTAAATTTCAAGGATCAATATTAATTTAAATAAAGAGTTGAGAATTTGATATGACAATATTAACGATTTTATTAAACTATAAATTTTGAAGATTATGACATGATTGAATTTGTGTATGATTGAATTTGTGTTTAAATTTAAAAGAGATTATGTGATAAATTTATATTTAGATTTTAAGAATCTTGAAGCATTTAAATTTTGTAGGGTTTAAATTTGAAGATTCTGATAGGATTTGACTTGGAATCTAAATTGAGAATTTTAGGATATGAAGAGGTGGCACATTGATGAATCTCAATTTTAAGATTTAGTAATTATTTTATTGTTTGAGTATTGTGTGAAAAATAATAATATAAAGGAAAAGATTGAGAGAATAGTTTCAAATTCAAATTTTGTGGATGAGAATTTGAATTAAAATTTATTCAGGAGAATATGCAATGGCTGGATTTAAATTAGAGGATTGGATTTAAACTTGAATGATTGAGATTGGGTTATTAAATAAAGTTTTGAGGAATTGGATTTAAATTAAAATTTTTAAATGATATAATTTAAACTTTTAAAACTTTGAGAAGAGTTTGATAAAATAGATTTATATTTCCTGGAGAAAATTTTAGAGGTTAAATAATATTTGATGAATTTGAGTAAGTTTTGCGATAATTATTGAATTGAAGGTAAGTAAAAATTATGGTGCAAAAATTGTGGTTAATTATATAAAGAAAAAAATATAGCGGAGTAAAATTTGATAAAATAATTTTTGGAATTCAAAATTTTAGATAAAATTATTTTAAACTTTGTGATTGGATTTAAATTTTAAGAATAGATGGAATTAAATTAAGTTTTATGATTTTATGAGATAAATATATATTATATTAAAGATTATAAATTTTGGAAATTTGATTTGATCTTAAAAGGTTGGCTAGAATTAGATATGTCATATATGAATTATTTTGTTGGGTAGCTTTATGATTGGTAGGTTTAATGATGTTATAGAGGGTAAAATTAATTAAGTTACCGGTATTATCGTTTCTAAAAAATAAAATTTATTCAAAAAATTGAGAAATTGAAGAGAAGACTATCTGAGAAGTAAATTTTAAAATGGTAAAATGCGACAAAGTTTGAGGATAAAATTTAAAGGTTTATATGGTATGATTGAATTTTAAATTCTGGAAAGGCCATAATATACTTGATTTGATTTCTCTTTAAATTTGAAGGACTTAAATCTAGTAGTGTTTAAATTTTGGAATTTAAATTTAGAGAATAGAATTTTGGAGATTGGATTTAAAATTTTGAGTATTAGGTTATTAAATTTAAATTTTGAGAAAATTAAGAAGATTAACATCATAGATAGTGGACTACAAGATGTGGATTCAAATTATATTTTGAAGGTTAGAATTAAATTCAAGTTTAAGAATTTAAGGACTTTGGATCTTATGGATTTAATTTTGAGGATTTTAAAAAAATTTGAATGAGTAAAATAATAATAAATTTTAAAGGTGATAATTGAGTTTAATTTAAATTTGATGAGTTTAAATCTTGAAGTGGTTAAATTTTGAAGATTTAATTTTCAAATTTAATTAGAAGTTTGAGATAAAATTCAAGGAATTCAAGGATAATGTTGAGGATTTTGAGTGTTAGGAGTTCGATATAATATTGAGAATTAGTTTATTTGTTGGATTAAACCAAAGGAATATTAATATAAAGATTGACTTTATCACTTATATAATTGACTTTTAAGGACTTAATTTGAATTCAAAATTTGAAGATATTTTTTTTTGAGAGATATGATTGATGGAATAGATTTTGAATTCAAATTTTGATGATGAGACTTTGAATATTTAAATTTATTAATGAGATATGTATTAGTAGGATTTAAATTGAGGAGTTATTTTTAACTTTTAAATTTTTATGATTGACTCATTAATTAATGTTTGGGGATGAACATTAATTTAAATACCAAAAATTCGTATATAGATAATGACAATGAGGAGAAGACAAATTATGGCTATAAGAAAAAATTGAATTATTAGAAATTTTGAGAAATGACTACAATATGAGATAAAAAATTTCTAGGATGATTTTTTTAAATTTAATATTAGATTTGATTTTTTTAAGTTTGGATATGGAATTAAATTAGAAGGATTGAATTATTAAATTTTTGAAGACTGTTATAAATGGGATTTAAATTTTGAGAAAATAATGTTAGATTGTAATTAAGAGTTACGACTTGAGAATCTGATTTAAAAAGAAAAATTTATTGGATTTTAAAATTTTGAAGATAAATTTGAATTTCAAAGATTTACTTTAAAATTTTAAGCTGTGAGGATGAAGAAAATTTTGAGGACTTTGTTAAATAACAAAAGCGATTTGACTTCATAATTATATTGCTTGAATTTTAATGGAGAAAAAAAATGTTATTGAAGATCTTAAATTTTGAGGACAAAATTTCTTTAATATGGGTAGATTGTAAGCCCCCTTATTTTGGAATATGGATAATTTGATAATTTGTAATTATTTTTTATTATTTTATTTAATTATATAGATTTAAAGAATTAATTTCTAAAATTATTTTTAATATATATGACACTTTGTCATGGCTTTGATATTTTGAGCAATGCACGACCTTTTTTCTTCCAACAAAATTTATAATATTAATCTTGATTGAGTCTAATATTTTTGAAATATGGATGTTGTATTTATTTGATCTCTTCCATGCTCCAAAAATATTGACAAACATCTACAACCATTGACATTGCAAAACTACCCTTATTGGGCTAGTTGAACCCAATCGCGCCTAAATACCCTACTCGGACTCTCAAACCAATTTTTATAAGACATGTATACTATCCTATGCTCATCCCCCATTATTTATATATATAATTTTCCACACTTAAACCCTCACACATGCACAAAAAAACCAATAACGCAACAAACGACTTAAATAAAGTACCATTAGTGAACCTTCTTGTGCACTTGCAATCAAACTAAACCAATATCCACACAACTAGACCCAAGTGTATCCAAAACCTTAATAAGGGCTAAAACAAATCTCTTATGTCTGAACCAAAGATTAAAGTCCATCAAAACCCCACCATGGGCCCAACAAACATCTATATAAGGCCTCCTCCTCACAAACTCTAACCCTAACATCTATTTCCCTCTTTGTGGCCGCCCCTATATCCTCCCTCCTCTCTTACATGACCACTTTAGCCTCTCCCTCTCCTTCTTCATTTCTTTTCCACTCCTTTATAACCTCCACTTCATCCCCCACAAGCTGACAAGCCCTAGAGCAAGAGATTAGCCACCCCTAGAGGCCGACTACTTGCTGCTGGTTGTAGCTACTGTCTGTTCCCTCACATCTCTCAAAATCACTATAAACTAAATATTTACCTCTTATGTGAATCTCCCAATCACTCTCTCAAGTTTCTTGTAGGTTGGAGTCCGTTTGGTGCTCCGAAGGGTCCGTGTCGCGAGAAAGGACCACGCCGTAATCACATACGGGTAAGTCTTCCAACTTAGATTCTTTTTTCTATTCTCCAGGAACCAAAGATTGTGTAAACTCATGATAATATTAGATAATGAGTAGGAATAACTTTATATATGAGAAACCTATATTTCTATGTAGAAACTATTCCAAAAAAATTGAACAATCATGACATGGACACGACGCACCAATGGAAGACAAGGTTCAATGAGTATTGCTATGATAAATATATATGAAATAATTCCAAAAAATTATATGTTATAAATTCAAAATATAAATATTATAAATATATAATTAATCATATTTTATGCTGACGAAAAGATTGGATGCAAAGACTACTTGGCCAAGTTGCAAGGATAGCTAGATAGCGTAGTTAAGATGGTTGCATGAATGATGTGATATAATTATTTATATATATAATTAGTATTAGATTCTAGAATATTAAATAATATAATTTTATATTAAAATACTTTATTACTCAAGTTGGTAATGTTGTATGTACAAACTAGCATCAAGTTGCCAGAATACCTAGTCGACGTACAACATGACTTTGTGATACGATTCTTGGAGGGTTTGAGCTTAATTCCTAAAACTGAATTTATATGTTTTAATTCTGGAAATAAATTATTTCAAATTTATATTTCTGGTATTTGCATGTCAAATCTGAACCCTAAAAATAAGGGCCACTAGCCTATATTTCGGGAGACTTTATGACATAGTTTTGCTAGTAAATAGAGATTATTTTGGAAGGAATAAAGAGGTAAATATTTTCTGAGATTATATCTGAATATAATATAATATAAAATAAATTTTTATAAATATAAACCATACTAATGGACTGACAATGTCCCGAACAAGTTTCGGACAAAACTAGTTAACATAAAATAACCATAATCTTGAAATATATTATTTTATCAAATCTGGGAATTAATTGTTAAAATAAATATAAATTATATTTAAATCAAGATTATATGATTTATAATGATTTATGTTCATGTTCTTTAATTGGGGACTTAAACTTAAATTTTTGGAAGTCAAAAATCAAGAAACTAGGTTCCGATACCTCGTAAAAGTAAAGTAATTTGTGAATAATATTGGACTTGGTTGTACATGGAAAAAAATAAAATTATATAAATAAGTTATAATTACAAGAATTCATAATTGGACCCTTATGCCTATTAATTGGTCTTTAGGTCAATTAAATTTTGGAGGAGTGGACGCGGGATCAACTTTGCAACTACATACTGCGGACCCAGGCAAGTGTACATTGCCAAGATATTTATAATCCTAAATTATTTAATTAATATTATTTATATATTAGAAATTATATTTGTGTGGCTTGGTTGATGTACTTGTTGAGTCTAGGGCCGTCATACAATACTTTGTGTCCGAACAAGATTCGGGTACCGACATCCCCGGTGGAGTCGAGTAGCGTAGTCAGAGAGTCATATTTATGAACCCATGTTGGTGAAAACATTATTTGCACATCCACCCATAGGATACTGGACACGATATTCATGTGGCAGAGTCTTTCTCGACTCTTTTGAGGTACTTGGATTCTGGATGGGACTACAAGAGGCATGATATAGGGATGGGTATAGTGATATATAGTGACTAAGACTTGTATTGATAGTTAGAGGTCATGATCTTGCGTGTCTTGATTGAGACATGAGGTTACATTGGGTGGGGAGAGTCTTTATCGTGCTCAGGACATATTTTACTTATTACTATTTATTGTGTATTAGGCTTTAGGTTCCCTATGTGGAATCTAAGGTATATATATATTTATATACAACTTCCTCCTGGTTCCCCCCATACGGAGCCTTGAGTGTACTATATAATTAAGGAAGTATCCCTTGAGACCTTCCGTGAGTACCAGCCCCGAGTACGAGTCTATACTCTTATTTGCATGTCACATAGTTTGTTACAGTAGTTTACCCTGGATTATGGTTTTATTACACTGTTTACTTCTAGCTTGTTATTTTCTTGTACCTTGTTACATCCTCTGAGGACTTGGTCCCCTGCCAGTTTTTGCAGCATAGATGATTATGAAGCCTTTGGAGTTGCTGATGTGTGTTACTTGTCATACAGACATTGGTGCCAGGTACTTATATCATTTCTATCAGAGTTATGGTTATTTATTCATATTGCTTATTCATCTACTGATGTAGCCTAGTTTTTATAGACTTATATTTCTTTCTCGAGTCTATTCGAGCTTATGTGTTATTGGACGGCCGACTTTAGCACATGTAGTTCATTCTTGATATTTTATTTTTTATGTAGATTATGACATAGATATTTTCTGTATTCTTAGATAGTTACCCTTATTATACAGATTATACGTATTTTGGTCGCACCAGAGTCTGGTCGAATACATAACTGACATGTTACGTATTCCTAGTCCTACATATTTTGGGACTGGGGCGTGACAAAAGAGTTCCGGTACATTCTCATCATCTTCCTCAGGGTCAGCTAACACCATGTTGGCAGATAATATTTGCTTGAGCATTTCCCCGATACTGATGTCGTAGTCCCAAGCAGAAGATTGTTAAAAGTGAGAGTGCACCTCATCTCCTTCATCTAAACCCTCCAGGGTTATAGGAGGCGTTACATACCCTAATCCATACGTGGTCTTATGCTTGTATTCCTCGAATTTGCCTGCAGGAGTAGGTAGATGCAAAGGCAGCCTTTGTCATTTGCCATAGTTTAAGCCCTTAGTGGCCTTCAGATCGTACCCCATCTTCTGGATAAGGTGCTTGGCTTGAGAGCTATACTGGTGGAGTGATATTTTATTAGTATCGGGCTCTAGATCTAGATCTTCGGGGGCAAAGGATCGAGAGTATTCTACTATGCCAAAGATGATGAGTCCATCTTCCCTCTTCCTAGTTGGGACTAGGAAGTGAGAGTTTTGGCTGGAGAGAACCCGCTTTACCTCATGGGTGGTAGTCACCTATGTTTGCAGGTACAAGCCCAAATCATGCTCCATTCAGTACAGTACGCTTATGTAAGCAACTTCAGAGTAGTTCAAAGGTAGCCCTTTATTTATAAAGTAAGGTATATTTTCTCCAGGAATTACTTCATTGAGAGAAGCGACGTCTGTATGAGAAGCTATGTACTCCTCCAGCTCGTCCTTTCCGAGATCTACCCCCAATGTGAGTAGCAACTTTGGAGGTTTTTTGTACAGCTACCAGAGGTTCAGATACAGTAAGAGGTAACGAAACATCCTTCTGTGGTGGACTCAGCCTATGGAGGTGAACGACTAGTGGTTCGGGTGTAGTGGATGGTGCCAAATTTTTCTTTGGTGATCGGCTCGGCCTATAAAGGCGAACGAGCAGAGGTTCAGGTGCATTCCTCTGCAGTTTTATGACGATGAGAGAGGTTATGTCAGGAGCGCACGCCTTTAGATGTACTTCCAAAGATTCATCCGATGTTGTCCCGGCCTCTGCCTCATCGTCACCATCATTGCCACCTTCATCTTGGTGGACTTTCTTATATAAGAGTGCATCGGAGTAGTAGTCCTTGATCCCCTTGAAAGGATCGACATCTGTGAATTCCGTCTTGACCGTGCCATGATCGTCCACGTACTTTAGACATTGGTGTAGGGTTTATGGCACGATCATGTATTCGTATATCCATGGTCGTCCCAACAGGACATTGTAGGATACGTCCACGTCTATGACGTAATAAGTGACCTTGGTTTTTAAGTCGCCAATTTGATATTTCAGGCGGATCTTGCCCAGAGGGTAGTTCCTTCCTACATTGAAGCCAGTGATGGCAATATTGGTAGTTGCCAGGCGATGCATCGGAATGCCCAAGGTCTGAAGCAGACTCCGTTGGATGATGCTAATTGACAAACCGGGATCGATGTACATTCGATCCACCTTGAGGGCACCAATGTACCCTGTGTAATACAGGGGACGATCATGTCGGTTATTTTTTAGCAACATATTCTGTTGCAAAAATGTAATGTTGGACACTGCTTCTGTTATATTATTGCAGTGGGGGAATATGGCAGGATCCTCTGCTGACGGCTTTGACTTGCGTCAGGTAGGCGTCGACAATTTATAATGCCTCACTCAGAGCGTTCCGGGTGTCTCTAGAGTATCAGAGAAGCTCAAATAGTGACAACTTTGTCGGGGTATTGGTGAGTTGAGCAAAGACATCAAAATTGTAGGACTTTTCCATTCCCTAAGCCGTTTCTCTATGCAATGGCTTGTCAAAGCGTCCCTCTTTTTGTTTGGACTTGTCCGCTGGTGGGGTTGAGATGGACCCAAATCAGATACGACATGTGCAGTAGTTGGAGGCGCATTGACGTCGGAAGCTTCATAATTTTGCTGGTAGGCAAAGCCCGACCTAGTTGGCCCTGCCCAGGCCTCCTTAGTGGTGGGAGAAACTATGTGGCAGGACTCAATTTTTCGTGCTTTAGACTTGACGGTGAAAGATGCTGCTTGCTGCATCAAGTCTGGGACAAGATCCGGGTGGACCCACATGATCTTACCCCGAGGTATAGTAAGAGGTGTCAGTCAGGCTGCTTGGTCGCGAGCTGAAGAAGATTGACTGCCTCTATTGTTGCCCTCGGGATCAGTATGACTCCGTCCTGGGCTTCCGTCGCGAGAAAGTTACCGAACTGTAGGGACACCATGTTGGCGGCAACTATCTTATAGTCAAAGTCCAAGGTAAGGGCCTTGGTATCAAGCAGGCGCTGGATGTACTGCTTGAGGGTATAGCAGTCCTTCGTCGTATGGTGGACATAGCGATGGTAGTGGCAGTATTTTAGATTATTTATCTCCGCTGCCTTTATAAGGCGCTTGATGTTGGGGAGCCGAAGCTTGCCACCCTCCATCAATACATCGAAGATAGGCATGACATCATCATCATCTTCGATGGAGTAAGTCTCCTGGGGCTTTGGAACCTCAGTCGGCTTTTGTTCGGGCTTCTTGGTTAAGTTGGACACCAGGGCCTGCTTCCCTTTTTCCTCATGGCTGTTGTTGCCGTTATTGTTATTGTTGGAATATTTCCCCCTGTCATCGGCAACATGGATCTGCATTCCCAGGAGCCGGGCATCTTTGACCTTCTTTTCAGTACCGACATCGTTGATGATGAATGATGTCCAGTCTTTCAATTGACTGTCTCCCATCCAGAGGCTGATTGTCGGCAGTAGGTTCCTGCGGTACATGTCAATGAGTGTGGACTCAGGATTTCCTGGAGGCAACCTTAGTGCTGTTTGGAGGAAACGCTCGATATAATTTTGGGCGAGTTCCCTTTCCCCTTGGGTTACATCCATCAGGGAAGACATCTTCATGTCGCTTCCTCCATCATAGAATCTTTTGAGGAAAAGACTATTAAAGTTGTCAAACGACAAGATGCAGTTGTTTTGTAGGCTACAAAACCAGTAAAATATGACCCCAGATAATGTCCCTACAAAGAGCTTGGTGAGGAGTGCATCACTACGAGGTAGGTGCCCCGTTGCAGTCTCAAAATAGCTCATGTATTAACGGGGGGAAGTCTTCCAGTTGAATGTATTTAGGTTGAAGGGCTTGTAATTTGGCGAATATGGAACATTTGTCCACTTACGGGGGTACAATTATCGTATCCTGAGCTCGCACAGTGAATCCCGGCTGTCCAAAAAATCTAGGCGAGCCCGGAGTTCATAGATTTCTCTTATTGCATCTTTGGCTTCGTTTCCCACGAAAGGGGTAGATGAACCAGGCATAGGGTAATTTTTGCCTATGGGCGGAGCTGTTGCGTCAGAATCCGCATTGGTCCCCGGGTCCAAGCTTGCTTGTCCTGAGGCCCTTGGTAGCTGGGAGGCTACACTTGCCTTGATGTCTAGCAATGCTTGAGTCAAGGCTTGCATAAATTTACTCTTGGTCTGCATCATAGCCTCGAGGCCTCGAGGTATTGCCGATCACTTGGGCCTTCATGCTTATCCCCTGTCATGTATGCCGTTCTTACATGAGGAGATATGGACGGGATAGTAGACGTAGCACTTTTCGCTTTGGACTCTTGTAACAAATAGTCTTCAGGAAAGGTTGGCAGTGTCATGCCCGGTTCGGACTCAGAGGGAGTACTACCCCCAGTGTAGGAGGCGACATCTTCTTTCCAAGGGTGGCTACCCCTAGGGACTTCAGCATCTGTTCCTTGGGAATCCTTATCTCCTCGGAATGCCGAATTATTGTATAGGTCCAGGGGATTACTACCACCAGCTTGTGTAACCCCCAGGGGTTCTGAGGGAGAGCTACCCCCACCAGTTGATAGCTTCTTCTTCGAGCAGGTGCCAGGGCAAAACTCCTTTCGCAGGTCCCGCTGCTGGTCCTTCTGGTAATCGCCTTCTCAATGGGATAATTAAGATTGACAGACTGGAGGTGCTGGGCTTCCTTCCTCGTATGATGAAAGGGTCCTTCTGAGTAGAGTAACATAAGGCAAATGGTATCTCATCCTCCTCGGATGTTTGCACCTGATCCTTGGATTATTGCTAGATAGGTGCCGTCTGGTGTAGTCGTTGGAATATCGACTGCCTGCTTGTAGGTACTGCCACTTTGTTGCAGCAACAATTGATGATGATTTTGGTACAGTGATATCCTGGGGAGGATACTTCATATGCCATACTTCCTCCCTCACCTTGCGCTTGTGATTGATCATATTGCACAAGTCTGGCGAGGGCTGACTCACCTTTGCACCCTTTTTGTGAGCACGGGTAGACCGAGCGCACGGGTGCATGGATGTTATTTTTTCTTCCTGATCTAGGGTTCATACAAGAACTTTTCCCAAATCGTCAGTGGAAGACTTTGGAGACGGACCTTGTCCATTTTTCGCTGAGGGATGGACGCACGGGTCGGTCTTATATAACTTTCTATCAGGGGTCCGCATAATAGTTAGCGGTGGCCTTCAATGGTCAGCCGAATGGACAGTTGCTTGAGCATGACGAGCTCGCACTGCCCAAGACTTCTTTGACTTGGCACCCATAGGCGCATAGTACAAAGATTCCAAGTTTGGTTTTTACCATTCTCAGCATGGCTCACAGGGTCAGCACTGTGTGAGATTTGGTCAAAACAGAGGTTCGGCTGCTGCCAGAGTCGCATGCGGCCATATGTTGCAACCGTCAACCGATGCTGCATAGTGAGTCTTATCCGGCATCCACCTTGGCTGCATAGAGCTTGCATCAATACCCGAATATTCGACATCGTAGTATTTTCCTCTACCAGAGTTTGGGGTCTGAGCATTTTCTGTGTCTGGCGAGGATGCCGTATGGACAACCTGAGGGGATGCCTGGCGCGGGCCTTCAGCAACACAGAGAGAGAGAGAGGCGATGAGCGCAAGCTCCATAGTTGGGTGAGGTACAGTGTCCTTTTCTATCCATGTCCTATGGGTTTTCAAGTGGTGAGAACCCTTCTGGTTGGAAGAGGCTGTCGCATGAGTAATGGACGCATGATGTGCGGTCCCTGCTGCTGGGAGGGAGACGGGGAGTGCCTGCTCCGCAGTTAGGTAAGGTGCGATGGCCTTTGTTATCCATATCCCGCGGGTCTTCTTGGGCTTACTTGCCTTGGAGAAGGACTCGCGCTGTCCCCGGAGAGCATGTCCTCGAAGGCCTGCTGGTCGAAGCGGACCACCAACATCCTTTGAGTGGATCCAAACTTGGCTGCGTCAGATTATGCCACAACTTTCTCATCAGAGAAGAAAGACATCCCCAGTAGAGTCGCCATCTTATTCGCCATTAAATTTGAAAGTTCTAAAAAGAGCTTGACTTAATCAACAAACTGAAGAAAGTACAAAGAGGTCCTGGACGGACAATCTAAGTACAATATTTATGATTCTGGGGTGTGGCTATGGACAAGGAGTGCCATGGCATCTCTTTTACTCCGTAGATGATCCGATGTAGGGTAAAAAAAGCTTACGTTCTCTTTTTTGCTTCTCTCGGTATGCTCTCTTTCTGTATTGGCCGAGGGTGGTATGCTTTCTCTCTAAAGCAGAAAAAAGCCAGTCTTTAGAACGTTCAAGTTACTCCTATTTATAGCAATCATGCTGATAGGCTATAGGTGCCGCATATGCCTCTGTTTGGTGGCTGTATAAGGTCCCTTCAACAGAATACAGTTGCAACTATCGCTGCATGTCATGGGCTGATTGTCACGTGGTCTTGGTTGAGATATGCTATTGAAGAGATCTCATGGGTTTTTTAACCCGTTGTGTGCGTAACTTAGTCAGCTGGACACGTAGTCAGTACCAACTATGCGAAGATCTCTGCAGTTGTAACGGGAAGATCCTGTGAGCTGGAGGACGCATAGCAGCTTGGCCGTATGATGGCGAGGCCGTATGGGTCTTGTATTCGCATACGTGCTCTCATTTGGGCCTTGATCGGATGGATACTTTGGCTGCATGATGGCGAGCCCACATGGGTCTTGTAGCTGCATACGTGCTCTCGTTTGGGCCTTGCTCATATGGACACTTTAGCTGCATGGTGGCATGGCCGCGTGCAACCTATCGCCGGGATTTGGTCGAATGGACACTTAAGCCGCATGGCGATGAGGTCGCATACGTAGGACATATGGCATTGCACATTTGTCAAAGTAATCAATGCACTGATGTGACTTATTATCTTTTCCTAAGCAGTCATCTTTATGAGTCTCGAAGCATCTCAGAGTGATGAGTGATGCATCAGAGCTTCTATCATGCCCCAGTCCCAAAATATATAGGACTAGGAACACGTAAGCATGCCAGCCGTATGAATATGGCAACTCCAATATATAGATACCATAATACACACGTACGCTGTAATATGAATATAAACTCATATGTGGTATAAATATTATCACAAGTCACCGATATACTAAATCTCATCCACACAACCAGTCACAAAAAGTAAATAACTAAACTAGAATAATGAGTCTGAATAATCCAAAACTAATAGTCGGGTGGAGACAAATCCACTACCAATGACTATACCAATACTAAAATGAGAGGGATATAAAATCTCCAATATAAAATAAGGTGATGATAGAAGTGTATCAGCGAAGCGATCCCTCGCTAGAGATAATCACTAATGCTCAGAAGGTAAGACCTCCTCGGAAGAGATAAGTAGTAAGTCCTGATTCGTGCTCCTGTGAATAGTCATGAACATCTACACCTGGAAAGGGACCAGGTCCCCAGAGGGACATAACAAGATACATAGAAGCAAGCCAATTTGAGTACAGTAAACATGCTTAATAGGTAGAAAATATGTAATTACGCTGTACAAGATAAACTATATGAATGCATAATGAGGACAACTTTTCAACGTATGGGCATAGGTAGGCTACTCTATCTAATCTCACAACTCACACACACGTCAGGAACATCATCAGCCGACATACCACGAGGTAGCGACCATCGTGACACCATCAATCGACATAACATGGGGGTAGCAACCATCGGACACGACTACCATAGTGCGTGCTAGTTACTACAGTTCACCAGAGTGGTTATAGCCCATACGCCTACTGATTGTCCTCCCCTCCCATGATACTATGTGTCAAGTGTGTGTCAACATACATACATATATAGCATATACTTATGACTGAAATAAAATATACATGCAATGAATATACAAAAATATAATAAGCATGCAATTACTGTAAGCAATTTGGCAAGATATCTTGCCTGGTAAGAAAGCTGCAAGGTGTAACGTCCAGGAGTCAAGCACACATGATCAGAAACTACGGCCTCAGAATGAACGTCTCCGGATGCTGAAATAAATATCACCAACGTTCACAGAATAAGCGAGATAGTTAGAAAACACTACCCTTTCATCCAATTTGGACACAGGGCAAAACGGTAATTTCGGGTCAAAGTGGGGTCCACATGTGGCCCACTTTGCACCGAAAAGCATGTCAGGGGTAAAGGTCTCTAAAAGGAACAAATTATAGGTCAAACTAATTTTAAACTTCAATACGAACTCGACGGTACATCCAATTTTGGATTCCGGTGAGCCGTACACAAATTTGCCCAAAAAGTCAACAATGGGGCCCGCAAATAGTCGACTTGGTCAACTATCTCAGAATCGCGTAAAACTTGGATCACAGGACCAGCACGATATCACGAGTCCAATGGCTCAAGTTTTGTCGCATTCTGACGAGCGTACACTAAATGGTACGAGATTTTGCAAAAGTCGCGATACGGGAACTTTTTGCGGATGCGGGTTGATCTCGACGCGCACACGAGTCCGAATCAGTTTCTGCAAAATCCCATACATCTGGACATACTATACGCTCCTTTCGGTACAATTGGTACGCGACGGGACGGTCCCGTTTGGCGATGCGCGCTCCGTATCATAAATTCTGGATGTTGGAAAACGGGGTTTTTGGGATTTTTAATCTGATTAAACTCAGTATACAACAATAATTAAAATATTGTAATTAACAGAAATTAATATCGGTTACGTGGTCTTCGCATAGCAAGATGAAAAATTAAATTTGGATCTCTGTGGTGGAAGATACGAGTCCTTAAACATAGGTGGTTACCGTAGTTTTCTACGATCTAAAAGTTATTATTTTTTGCCAACTTTGCCTCGGTTTTTGCCTAGGATTACGCGATGTTCAAAGTAAACTAATAAACAGAGATAGAGGAGGGATAGGTCATGAACATACCGGTGAAGACGGGGTCGAGTTTGGTCGAGCGACGGTGCAGAAAACAACGAGTGAACAAGGGTTCGCTGCTGTAGTTTTCTGCGTGGCGCGCGAGGGATCTCGCGCGGGCGAGCGGCCGACCGGCGGTTCCAGGCGGCGGCGGGGGCAGCGCTGGTTCGGCGTTGTCGAGGAGTTAGGCTGAGCTAGGGTTAGGGTTAGGGTTATTAGAAATATATATATATATATATATATATATATATATATATATATATATATATATATATATATATATAATGAGAGAAAGGGGGGGGGGGGGGTGAAGACTCCCGCGAGGGGGGGGGTTGAGTTCTCTGCTGCGGGTGGGCTTGGGCATGGGTTAGCTGCTTAGGGCTGGGTAGGTTAGTGGATTAGAGTTAAGGATTTTATTTTATTTTATTTTATTTTATTTTATTTTATTTTATTTTATTTTTTTATTTCCTATCTTTTTCTTTTCTATTTCTATTTTTTTTCTAATCTTTTTCTTATTCTATTATTCTTTTAGTAAACATTATATATATATATATATATATATATATATATATATATATATATATATATAATTCTAGAAATTTATATTAGTGCATACAATAAATCTATCAATCGTCCACAGGGTCTCCTACATGAAAATAATTAAGGTAAAATAATAATTGCTCCATAAATCCTCTATTGCACAATCGCCTAGAAATAAAAATCCAATAAATTTTGTTTCTTTTAATTATCTAATAAATACTATAAATCAATTAAATAATTAATTAAATAATTAATACGGTTTATTAAAATTAGGGATTTTATATTCTACCCAACTTACAAAAATTTTGTACTCGAAATTAACACTACCCATATTCATAATGAACCACTATATCTATTATACTTTATTGCTATCTAGCAGTGCTTCCTAAAAGCCATGGTCAGTCATTCTAACCCTTTTCATTTATTATTCATACACTATTATATTTCTAACTCATCTATACTACCCAACTTACAAGAGTTCTACTAATAGTTACAGTCTTTTGAAGCTATTGTCTAGGTTGTAAGGCAATTTATTCATTGGATTGAGAATTTTGGGATACCTGTCTGGAATCTCACAACCATGATTTTTTTTTGTAACCGTCAGGTATTGTAGTCTAATACTGCCATGCCACCTGACCATTCTGTCTGCAAATACTTCGACTACACTACTATAACGGTCTAGCTGTAGCTGTCGCTACTTCGCCAACGATTTGTCATAGTCATCAGTTTACAACAAGTGCCTTCAACTCTTTCCTAGGCATAGTCTAAGTTTTAGGACAATACTTTTGGTCTTGACTAACTTTATAAAACTATTAGGAGTATGAACTAATTCAACAATCCAACTAATTCCTATTAGACTAAGGGATGCTCTATGTAGTTTTTAAAATAATAAGAGGATACAGTTATTGCTATAGTGCATATACGTAAGGGTTACTATTATTAACTCATCCTTTAGTTATTAATCATTTACTAAACCATTTATGTTTTAACTAACAAAATAAGGGTGAGGTTGAAGTAATTCAAACAATTCATAATGGAGCAAAATGATACGACTAAGATAGGAAGAGTTAAGCACGAGATAAGGAATGGATATAGAAGAGAAGATGAGCCTTCCCAAGGGCGAGATGGTGATAGGGAAAGAATACTACTACTGCTACTCGCGTCATCTATCGCGTGTATGCCATATGGTTAGAATATCAATATATCCTCATAACTACTAAACCACCATATGTATAATTCTACATCTACTAGGCACCTAATATCTCGTGTCATAAAGGGGGTCATGAGTATGCAATAGCAAATATAACTAAGGTCGTACCTGTATCTATGACTTCCTGTGCCTGCACTCCTTATTTATCATCATGAGTGCTTGGCCTATGGGGTATATCTAGTACTCTCCGTGTATCAAACTTATACTAAGTACGAACGTTCTTCTTTTCGAAATAGGGGAAGACAGAAAACAACAATAAAGAATTCAAGGAGGAGGTGATAGAATACAAGTATGGGATTCAAAGGGATTAAGGAATTCGAAAGGGAGTTGCCAAGGTAGTTATGGATTAAAATCTTATTTTGGTAAATTCCTATATGCATGTTCATATCAGAACAATTATGTACCTGACATGATATGTTCTGACCAGTCTAGAGGGCAAGTATATTCATCTAACAAGTTGAGTCAACTATATCTCAATCCACGTAAAGTAGTGATATGAAGATCGAACCAAGCGCACTACGGTTGATGAGACCATAATACACTAATTCTGATTTAGATAATATATTAGTGTGGGCCCCCAATAATACATATGTCATGAACAAGCTCAATAAAAGAATAAGCTTGCAAAACTAGGCTATAATAGCATAAGTCGAGGTAGAAAAAAAATATGAGTATGCTTGATTATGATGGAGGAAGGTACAGAATAATTTAAGTTCACCAAGAAGATCGGTGTTGTGCCTCTACAGTTGCCATACTAATTTCTTGTCTAAGTCTAAAGTCAACCAAATGGGTGTATGGGTCTCTAAGTTCTACAGTCTAGATAAATACTAAAGTTCTATAGTCTAGATAAACACTATCTTCTTATGCAAGTCTATAGTTGGTGTCATTCAATTATACTTCATTAATAAGTCAACAGGACTATGTGTTACTAGGTTATGAGGCATACTATCCAACTTACAATAATTTAACTAATAGTATTATTGAATACTAGAGTGTATATACCTAGTACAAGTCATCTTCCTAACCCCTATCAAGCACGCGAGAAGGTTGACGTTGAGAAGGGATCAAGCAAGATGCAATGCAAGCAATCAAATGGGAATGCGAAATAAAATCAAGGGAGGTGATAAATAAGTGGATGAGATCCTATATTCTAATCCTATGTGCAGGCTTGCTCGGTACAGTAACGTAACCGAGACAATATGCTCTCAACCTGCATGGGCCACCACAAAAATATGTCATGCCCAGTCCCAAAATACGTAGGACTAGGAACACGTAAGCATGCCAGCCGTATGTATATGGCAACTCCAATATATGGATACCATAATACACACGTACGCTGTAATATGAATATAAACTCACATGTGGTATAAATATTGTCACAAGTCACTAATATACTAAATCTCATCCATACAACAAGTCACAAAAATGAAATAACTAAACTAGAATAATGAGTCTGAATAATCCAAAACTAATAGTCGGGTAAAGACAAATCCACTACCGATGACTATACAAATACTAAAATGAGAGAGGGATATAAAATCTCCAATATAAAATAAGATGATGATAGAAGTGTATCAGCAAAGCGATCCCTCGCTAGAGATAATCATTGATGCTCAGAAGGTAAGACCTCCTCGAAAGAGATAAGTAGTAAGTCCTGATCCATGCTCCTGCGAATAGTCATGAACATCTACACCTGGAAAGGGACCAGGTCCTCAGAGGGACGTGACAAGATACATAGAAGCAAGCCAATTTAAATACAGTAAACATGCATAATTGGTAGAAAATATATAAGTACGCTGTATAGGACAAACTATATGAATGCATAATGAGGACAACTTTTGACATATGGGCATGGGTAGGATACTCAATCTAATCTCACAACTTACACACACGTCAGGAACATCATCAACCGACATACAGCGGGGGTAGCGACCATCGTGACACCATTAATCGACATATCATGGGGGTAGCGACCATCGAACATGACTACCATAGTGCGTACTAGTTGCTACGGTTTATCAGAGTGGTTATAGCCCATACGCCTACTGATTGTCCTCCCCTCCCATGATACTATGTGTCAAGTGTGTGTCAACATACATACATATATAGCATAACTTATGACTGAAAGAAAATACACGTACAATAAATATACATAAATATAATAATCATGTAAGTACTATAAGCAATTTGGCAAGGTATCTTGCCTGGTAAGAAAGCTGCAACGTGTAACGCCCAGGAGTCACAGGATCAGAAACTACGGCCTCAGAATGAACATCTCCGGATGCTGAAATAAATATCACCAACGTTCACAGAATAAGCGAGATAGCTAGAAAATACTAACCTTTCGTCCAATTTGGACACAGGGGCAAAACGGTAATTTCGGTTCAAAACGGGGTCCACATGTGGCCCACTTTGCACCGAAAAGCGTACTAGGGGTAAAGGTCTCTAAAACAGACAAATTATAGGTCAAAACAATTCTAAACATTAATACGAACTCGATGGTACGTCCAATTTTGGATTCCGGTGAGCCGTACACAAATTCGCCCAAAAAGTCAACCGTAGGGCCCGTAAATAGGCGGCTTGGTCAACTATTTCAGAATTGCGTGAAACTTGGATCACAGGACCAGCGCGATACCTCGAATCCAATGGTGCAAGTTTTGTTGTATTCTGACCAGCGTACACTAAATGGTACTGGATTTTGCAAAAGTTGCGATATTGGAACTTTTTACGGATACGGGTTGATCCCGATGCGCACACGCGTCCGAATCAGTTTCCGCGAAATCCCACACATCTAGACATACCATACGCATCTTTTGGTGTAATTGGTACGCGATAGGGCTTTCCCGTTTGGCGGGACGCGCTCCGTATCACAAATTCTGGAAGTTGAAAAACGAGTTTTTTAGGATTTTTAATCTGATTAAACTCAGCATAAAACAATAATTAAAATATTATAATTGACAGAAATTAATTTTGGTTAGATGGTCTTCGCATAGCAAGAAGAAAAACTAAATTTGGATCTCTGTGGTGGGAGATACGAGTCCTTAAACATGGGTGGTTACCGCAGTTTTCTACGATCTAAAAGTTGTCATTTGTTGCCAACTTTGCCTCTTTTTTTGCCTAGGGTTACGTGCTGTTCGAAGTAAACTAATGAACAGAGATGGAGGAGGGATATGTCATGAACATACCGGTGAAGACGTGGTTGAGTTTGGTCGAGCGACGGCGCAGGAAAGCACGTGAAAAGGGGTTCGTCGCTGCAGTTTTCTGTGCGGCGCGCGTGGGATCTCGCGCGGGCTTACGGCCGGCCGGCCGGCGGTTCCAGGCGGCGGCGCGGGCAGCGCTGGGTCGTCGGCGTTGAGGCGTTGGGCTGATCTAGGGTTAGGGTTATTAGAAATATATATATATATATATATATATATATATATATATATATATATATATATATATATATATATATAATAAGGGAAGGCGGGGGGGGGGGTGAAGACTCGCGCGGGGGGGGGGGGGTGAGTTCTCTGCTGCGGGTGGGCTTGGGTTAGCTGCTTGGGGCTAGGTAGGTTAGTGGATTAGAGTTAAGGATTTTATTTTTTAATATTTTAATATTTCTTTTGTTTTTCTATTTCCTATTCTTTTTCTTTTCTATTTCTATTTCTGTTTCTTTTCTAATCTTTTTCTTATTCTATTATTCTTTTAATAAACATTATATATATATATATATATATATATATATATATATATATATATATATATATATATATAATTCTAGAAATTTATATTAGTGCATACAATAAATCTATCAATCGTCCATAGGGTCTCCTACATGAAAATAATTAAGCTAAAATAATAATTGCTCCATAAATCCTCTATTGCACAATCACCTAGAAATAAAAATCTAATCAATTTTATTTCTTTTAGTTAGCTAATAAATACTATAAATCAATTAAATAATTAATTAAATAATTAATACGTTTTATTAAAATTAGGGGTTTTACAGCTTTTGACATCAGAATCTATGTCAGAGATGTTTTATGCAGCCTCCCTGTTGTGTGGTCGTTTATGCTGCATATTGTATACTATGCGGCTTTCCTGCAAATACGTATAAGCTGTATAATAAAGGGCACTATCTAAAAATCCCGTAAATGTAAATATCTATGTCTCAATCCACAATGAACAGAAATATACAAGAAAGAGCTGCATGTGCTAAAGTTGGCCACCCAATATCACACCAACTCGAATAGACTCGAGAAGAAATATGAGTCTATAAAAACTAGGCTACAACAACAGAAGAATAATTAATATAAAATAACCATAATGCCTGTAGAAGTGATGTGACTACCTGGTACAATGCCCGCAAGACATGCAACTCCATCAGCAACTCCAAATGCTCCGTAATCGTCTATGCTGCAAAACTGGTCGGGGACCAGGTCCTCAGAGGGACATAACAAGGTACAAAAATACAGCATGCCAAGTATAACAGAAAGAATAAGTGCTACGACGGGATAATCTCGCATAACCAACTAAGTGTGACAAAGTTTAAAGACAATGTTCGAAGCGTGGGCTATCCAAAATAAAATCGTAGCTCCGAACACAGAGACACACAGGGCGTACCGTAGCTCCGAGCACAGAGTCACACGGCTGATACTACTACTCCGGATACAGGAATACTACATCAACAGGATATACATATATAAAGCGCGTGCAAAGGAGCCCAAATATCTAGTAACTGTCTTCCCCTTCCCAAGCGTTCAACGATTGTGCGCTGAACCTGAACCTCTATCTAGCAGTCTATTCGCACAGAAATAACTATCAACAAACGCGACTGTAAGGTCGTTCCAGTCTTTGGTCATGATGTCAGTATCAGGATACAGGAAATCTAGCACGATATCAGTGTATGAATGTGTCCTGGGGTAACGATGTACTCAGGTACGTACATCGAGGTGTTACGAACATCTAACATTCGCTACAAGACGTTACGACGAACGTCTGCACCCGGTTGTGATTCGGACGTGAAGTATCGATCGTAATCAAACATGCACACAATATACATAATAAAATAATAAAATATCTGTAACTGAAATATAGGGTGACAATGTACACTTGCCTGCGTCCGGCTGCTGAAGATGGGGATCTGGTACCACATCCAAGTCCGTAGGTCCCATAGTACCTAGAGACGAGATACAAGCTCAATCAATAGACTATCATGCGGCTAAAATAAGATACGACACACGTCTAGCATATGCTACAATCTTAGTTATAAGTCACATAGACACTAAGCTAGAGGGTTGACCAAGGTTGACTAAAGGTATGTTACATCTAATCTGATTAATTACCTGTATAAAATCATCAGACAAAATCCTCAATCTTACTATATTCATCACAATGTTCAGTAGTTCAAGTATGTTTAATCCTCCAATTTTTTCCTGGTCTTCACAGACATTATCCCGCATATTTTAAACATCATCCTCGAATGAATTATATACTATTTATTAAACCCTCAAATATATACAATCATTTCCATTTCACATTAAAACTACTCCTTAATTTAATTCAACATTATTCATCAATCCCCAATGAGTGACTAATGGTTTGATATTACATACTAGTTCACAATCAATAATCAATATGCATATTTTAATTAGGACGACACCTTAAAATCTCATATGGAAATTTAATCCTAACTTCATTATTTATGTCACAATTCCACCCATAATGTGTATATATTCCATGTCCTTAATCAATTCATTTTCAAACCTTAAATAAATAATTTAGCATTTCACCAACCATGTATAGTATTCATAATATTTAATTATAATCAACCCCTAAAACTTAAACCTATACAACCCTAAAACTCACATGAAATAAACAACACTAATTATTAATACTAAACTAAATGTACATAAAACAAAATACACAATACTATAGAGAGGGGGAAGTCGTTCATCTCGGCGGTGTGGTGGTGATGATGAAGATGATGAAGACGATAAAGATGACCGGAGGGGGGATGATGGACGGAGGGGTGCTGTGGTTGGCAGTGGTGGTGCAATGGTGTGTGGTGGTGGTGGTGGCAATGGTGGTGGCAGTGGTCGAGAGAGTGGTGGTGGTTCAGGGTTATCGTGGTAGTGGGAGTAATGTTGGCCGGATGGAGGTGGCAGCCGGTGTCAAAGGGTCTGGCCGGAGCCGTCGAGGGGAGTAGGAAGCTGGAGGTGGTGGTTCGTGGCTGCGTCGGTGGTGTGGAGAGGAGGTACGGTAATGGCATAAAGTCGTGGTGATGGGAAGTAGAGACTAGAGGTGCGGGGGAGGAACAGGGATGTCGAAGCTCGTGGCAGCAGTCGAAGTAGGGGGCTTGGCAGTCGAAGAGGAGTGGGTTCGTAGCAGCGCCGGTGGGGGAACGGGGATCTCGGCCGGGGCAGCAGCAGTGCTCGGCCGGAGGGTGTAGCCGGGTTGGAGTTGGGGTGATGTGAAGTGGAAGAAAGGAAGAAGAAGAAGAAAGGAAGAAGAAGGGCTCGGTTTTGAATGTAGAAGAGGGAGGAGAGAGAGAGAGAGGGGGTGGGGGTTTCTCTAGGTATTGGGATTAGGGCCGGCATGGGGTTGTGTATGGTGATGGATATTAAATAGGGAAGTGTGTGGGGGTTGGATGGTGAGGATTGGCCCAATTCAAATGGGTGGTGGAGATTTCATATGAAGGAATTAATTTCTTCATCCAAATGAGAGGGAGGAGGGAGGCTTGACCGGTCAAGGAAGAGGGATGGCTCCTTCATTTGGCCTTGACCAATGAGGGTATGCAACATATCACAACATTTATAATTTAGCCCCTTAAGTTTGGGTATTTGCATAAACACATAAAATGATAGAAAAATTGTGGGAGAAATGGTGTTTGGTATTTTGTAGGGTGAGGGGGTGTTGTGTGTTTTATATGGGCTTAATTAAATGGGCATTAGAATTAAATTGGGATTAAAATAGGATTAGTCAAAGTTGGTATCTCTAATTTAATTAAAATAAAATTATCATCTGCTCTTAAATTAAATGGGGGCACATGGGACCTCAATTGAGAGTGACACAAATGTCATGAATGGTGTAGGCTTGGTGTCAGTCTTGGACCCTTTAATTGGTCCGGCTCAACGGGTTAAGTTGGTGTCTCAAAATTAATGGCAATGACACCGGTGCGTGACACATGATTAAATATGGATTTCGGTTATAGAAAATTATGCAATTAATTTAGAGCACAAGAAAATATGATTTTGAGTGACGGAAAAGTCCAGCGCCTAAATTGGCGTGTCAAGTCAAGAGTGCAAGAATCTGTTGGAATTTATGGGCTGATGTTAGGCTCCAAATAATTCAACAATGGTAGGGCGTGCCAAGGGTTTAATTTAAAAACATACATCTGCAACCTTACTCTAAACCTCAATCAACGGTTGCTAAACCAAAATTTTGTAACCCATACCAGACTATTTATAGAAATAAATAAGGGGTTTACACTTAGTGCATTATTTTATGTGGATTGAAATATAGTTGACTTGATATTTTAGATAGCTATAGTTGCCCTCTAGACAACTTATACGTATTCGAGATAGGCTGGAGTCCACTTGATAGGTAGCTAACATGTTACGTACTCCTAGTCCTATGTATTTTGGGACTGTGATATGACAATAGTATTAGTGGTTGACAGATTATGCATCATAATCTTCAAATCTTGCAGTAAGCTCCTTGGAATGATGCTGAGTAATGGGCCTGGGTCAATATGAATCCGGTTTACTTCGATGGAACCGATATAGCCGGTGCAGTACAATGGCCTTCGTATCGATTACCCTTTAGTAGCATATCATCTTGTGTGAAGGTGATTTTAGGAATCTTCTCTATCACACTATATTAGTGAGGGCATGCCAATGGATCTTCATCTGGTGACTTGATCTGTGTCAAGTATGAATCAACATGTGCGAGTGCCTCACTCAAAGCATCCTAAGTCTCCTTTGAAAGACAAAGTAGCTCAAAGTTTGAAAGCCGAGTTGGTGTATTAGCGAGTTGTGCCAATATATCAAAATTGTACGGCTTATCAAGTCCTTGTGGTAAAATCTTCTTCAATAGTTTATCGAAATGCACTTCCTTCTGCTTCACCTTTTTCGTCGATATGGGTTTGGAAGGTTTTGATTCAGCAGTAACTGGAGTATTATTGGTAGAAGGAGTATGAGAACCATCTTCCTGAGCCTGCTCATAGGACATTAGATTATTCTTGCCGGACCAAGTTTCTCTGGTTATGGCCTCTTCCGGTACATGAGAAAGCAAGACCATATGTCATAATTTAGCCTTCCTCCTTACACGGCTCCTTTCAGTATTGATGGAACGATTCTTCATCCTAGTGTCTTAATATCCTAACCTATTACGAGATTTTCCAAGATAAGCTTGAGGCTGTAGAGGAACACGCAGTACTTTGCCAAAGTTTAGACCTTCAGCCTTTTAAAAATTGTAACCCATCTTTTACATAAGGTGGATTGATTATTGACTGTAATACTAAAATTATGTTTTCTCGTTATCAGTCCAAAAAGGTCCACCTTTTCCACTACGGTTTGTGTGAAATATGTGATGTGTGTAAACCCCCTCATCCAAAATTAGGCCTACTTTGCTTAGATAGTGAAATTAGGCTAGTTTGAACCAATTAGAATTAGAACACGGCATTTATTTAATTATGCAATAATATATATCGTGTAGCGCACCTTACCGTTGCTTCGATAATTGGAGCACCTTACTAGCCATTGCCTATCTACGAATTTCACAACCTCATCCTAGACATGCCCGCCTACTATTCTGACCCTTGTGTAACTTATAATATTGCTTTCTTGTGCTACATTTTAGCTGCACAATAAATGTCGTGGACGTTATTTCTGAATTCTAAATAAATCCCAACTCAGTACCCTTGTGCGTTCCAATCGAAATTGGAAACACAACCTTGACCGTTTTGTGCAACCCGAATTTTATTAATATTCTACACTGTACCCTCTACGCCCCTGACACTGATATAAATTTAATCCCATGTACTCCTAATTAATTCTAGAACATCGTACGTGTTTCGATTTAATTAATTAAATCTAATTACCGTCTTTGTGCAATTTTCTAATTGTTGGGGTTTTTTTATGCAAAAATGCATTGAGGTGTCCCCACCATTGGATAATTCATGAAGAAACCCAATTTTCCCCTTCACATAGATTTTTCCATAATTTTTTGGGATGTGCAACGCGCACACATCGCTCTCGTGTATTTAAACCCATCATTGTATTTAAACAATGCAAATTGTAGCCTCCCAACACCCCATGGCAAGCCCAAGGCCCAACCCAAGAGGGGTTGACCAATCAAACCTATTTTAGGTCAACACCAACATCACATATAAATGCACCTTGATTCTTTTCTACCTAAAAACCTAAATCAACCCATCCCTAACCTATTTACCTAGCCGAATTCCCTATTCACCTCCTTCTTCCTCCTCCTGCCGATTCCCCCTGCAGCCACCACCTCGCCGAAGCTCCGCCGCGGCCACCTCCGATCACCACCCTCTTCTCGCTGTCCTCCTCCTCTTCCCTGTCCACCCTCTTCCTTCTCCTTGACAGCAGCAACAACCACACCATTACCATCCTCCATCTCCTTCCACGACCCCGAGCCGCTGTGCTTCGCCGGACTCGACCACCACGTTCACCCCTCATTCGCCCCCCTTGTCGGAGTAGACGACCCACAACCCTTCGGCCAGCCACCTGACCTCGATCACCCATAACCACCACGGCCCTCTGCACATCCCGGCAGCACATCGTCCCCGTTCCCCCGACGCCTGCATCCAACCCGAGCCGCCGGGTAACTCGATGAGTCCCGCTTGAGCACCGAGCAACATCGCCTCCATCATCCCGTCTACCTCGTCGACCCGCCTGAACTATCTCCCCGACTTTTCCTTCTCCTCCCCCGACTCCACCTTCCCCGCAGAGAACCACCACTCCCTGCCGGACTCCAGCAATCACCGGCCAGACCCCCATAACCACCACGAACTCTTCCTCCCTGCCCCCCTCGGCAGCCTGAGCATGGCCGAATTCCGACAAACTTCTGGCCATAATCAACCCATCACCATCATCATTATCATTATCACCATTACATTAACATTAATCATCATCATCCCAATCATCATCCTCGTCATCACTATCGTTCATATCTCCATCCCTGTCCTCGTCCTCGTCAATACCATCGTCCTTGTCATCATCATCAATATCGCATCATCGTCATCTCACCCTCAATCCATCATCATCATCGCTGTAGTCGTAATCATCATCATCACTGTCGTCCTCACCGTCATCATCGTCATTATCATCGGATCATCATCATCAACATTACCACCACCATTGCTATTAACACCATTGCAAACACCATCATCATCGCATCGTCGTTAACCTCACCATCGTACCCGTACACATACTCTGAGGTATGAACATGTCTGTCTTCTTCTTTTATGTATGTTCGTGTGTGCGCCAATATGACATTAGTATTTCTGTACCCCAGTTAGCAGATAGCAGACCTAGAGTCGGTAAATCCAACTCGCGTTCGTACACGTACGCTACGCGAACCTTATTCAATCTGTATATATACATATATTAGTAGATATATATTTAGTTAATTATTAGCATATTATTAATTGGTATATATATTTATGTACATATTTAATATATATATATGTATTCCAATAATTATGTAAATAAATTGCTAGTTATATTATTATATAAATATGAATATATGTAAGTAAATGCTAATTGATAATTAGGACTATATATATTCAGACTGTACGACCCTAGGACACCGTGAACTATCCCGTACTTACCTTGACCATGTTGACCCTAAGAACTTGTGAATTGCCTGCCTTGCATACATTAACGTACTGGCTTAGATATCTGTCATCGACTGCCTGATTGTGTACAGCACTTGAAGATGTGACCCTATGTAATTCAATGCATAATTGACCATGCTAGATAACTAGTGCCACCCCTAGTATACCCCCTGAGTCCAGTATAAATGTGGTTGTGTAATGACTGATAATTTTATTGTATTATATTTATGTATACATAGGATATTGGATTTGTTCTGCGCGACTTCTGGAGCAGGTTATTGGTACATTGCAGCTTTCTTGTCAGGCAAGTATACCTTGCCATTGTACTGTTATTCATATTCCATATGTTGCATGCATCTTTATTTTCTGTCTTTAGTTTATATATTTTAACTGTTATATAAAATGTGCGCGACGGTGTCGTCGCGGTTTATTTTTATTTATGTATTTGTATTGACCTTGTTTATGAGACTACCCCATTATCATGTAGCATCTTTAGGTTCATTGGCCGTGACACAGTTGTTACACGAGTTGTGAGTCTCATATAGATCACGGACTGGCGTGCAGGGTTTGGCCTCCTGTACGTGTGGGCCGTGCATTAGGAATAACTGTTGTTAGAAACTTTGCATGCTAGTAGACTTAGCAGTTATTAGAGGTCTAGGGACATAGCCTATTGTAGTATGGTGGTCCCATCCTTGTCCTATTTTGGTTGTAGGATTGGGCTATGGTACTAAGAATAGGCTATGAACCAAATTGTGTCATGGATGTGACATGCTTAGAGCATGGGGTGGGGAGAACAACAAGTACCGCATTTGAGCTCCTTTGCACTTTTCTCCTGTGCGCCCGGATTCTCCGCTGGAGATACGGGTGGTGATGACCACTATATATTATATTATTATCAGGCGGGCCTCCGGTGTTCGAAAGATGACGTGCCTTTGTAGGCCCCTAGATCCCCAAAAGTGAACCATGCCAAATCCCAGTTTTCAGCCAGATAGCTCACTGGTGGGGAAAGTTGTTCTTAACTGCATTCACTTAGACGGTTAGGCGACCCTTGGATATTTATTTCAGTACTTTATTGGCATGTGTTTTATGTATCTTGTTATGTCCCTCTGAGGACCTGGCCCCTTCCAGGTGTATCTGTTATTAAGTATTCGCAGGAGCGCAGATTCGGATGGTTATATATGTTTCGAGGATGTCTTCTCTTCGAGCCGTGATTGATAGCTGGTATTCTTATATCGTGTTTGTTGTGGTGTACTTATATTGTATTTAATTTTATATTCGATTTGGTAGTGGATTTGTTTCCATCCAACTATTATCTTTAGATACTTTGTGTCTAGATCTAGTTCATAGATATTGGTTATTTATTTAAAATTGATTTTCGTGGATGAGATTTAGATTATACCCTGTTACTTGTGACATATGTTTATACCACTTGTGGATTTGATATTCATATTACAGCGTACGCATGTATCATGGTATCCATATATTGGAGTTGCCATATACATGCGGCTGGCATGCTTACGTGTCCTAGTCCTACATATTTTTGGGACTGGGGCGTGACATGTTTTTGTGGTGGCCCATGCAGGTCGAGAGCATATTGTCTCGGTTACTTTACTGTACCGAACAAGCCTGTACCTAGGACTAGAGTATAGGATCTCATCCACAATTGACTATGATTCATCTTCCTCCTATCTGTTCTATTTTGAACAATTGTATCCTGCTTGATTCATGTACTTCCCTAATAGTTTTTGAGTATAGCCTTCTGTTAGAATATAGGAACCCCTGTTATTAGGATAATAATTAGGGTAGCATACCTATTAAGAATACAATGAGAATATAGACACACCACTAAGTTTAAAATATCTAGTGAACCCTAGAATTCCTTATCTTTAGATTGGTATACCATTACCCCTGATGTATTATGAGGACCTGTGAGTAGTATAGATACTACTAGAGTTAGTTAAAAGTCTTACCATAATGTTGGCCCTAGTATTGAGGAACCAATAGAAAACCAAAATCGAATATTAGGACTGAGCCTAACCTTCGCAGTTAGATAAGTATTGGAGAACTATAGATTCTTGTCTTAAGATAAGCAGACAGTACCTTAGAAAGCCAAGAGTAATGTATAGAATATTTTCCTAATCATACCTCAAACACAGAGACTAGCACCCCACTCCCCTTTAGAAAACCATGATGCTATCTAGAGCCCCTCTATTTCATATGTTGTTCCTCTGCGACCTTAACGTTCGTTGATTGTGCAACGATTAAATTATCTTCTACCCTTCTTCATCTTTCTGCTCGTGCCACTTGACACCTCTAATTATAGACCGAGTGATCGTATTCTATGGTAGGATATATAGTTTGCTAAAGTTGTAGTTATAATCTTGAATTTTGAATTATGTGTCTCGTAGTTAGAACCTGATAGTGGAGTTGTTCAATTAGATTGTGATGATTACCCCTAGTTGTAGATCATGTAATTTGTACCCCTACCTCGATACAAGTTATATTCCCTTCCCTTGAGACTAGTAACCTTTCTATTATTGCTATTGACACTTGTTTTATAAGCACTATGACTAAGGCTTAAGACGACCATGACCTATGTAATATAGGAAGATACCCTAATAAGTACCAAGACCCCTTCTCGTAGACCTTAACAAGAGCTTCTATGGTATCCTTAAGACCATTGTAATAGTAGTTCAATTGTTATAAGTTATGTAGTATACCTCATACTCTAGTATCATATCATCTTTTGACCTATTATTGAAGTATAATTGAATGACATTAATTGTATACTAACATAAGACGACAGTGTTTATTCAGATAATAGAATTTAGAGGTCCTTGCCCCCATTTGATCGACTAACGACATAGACAAGGAGGTTGTATGATAACTGTAGAGATTTGTAGAGTCTTTATTATTAATGCTTATTTTGTTTTGTTTTTATGAACTTGAACTAACTTGTACCCCCTTTCATCATCATCTAGCGTACTTATATTTGTTGTACCACCTTGACTTATGTCGCTATTATAGCCTAGTTTTTGCAAGCTGATTCCTTATCGAGCTTGTTCTTGACATATGTATTAGTGGGTCGACACACTAATATATTTCAGAATCAGTGTACTACGGTCTGATCAACCATAGTGCGCTTGATTCGCCCTTCGCAATAATACTTTACGTGGATTGAGATATATAGTTGACTAGTAGACACCTGTACTTGCCCTCTAGATATGTCTGAGCGGATCGTATCAGTTACATAACTATACTAATATGAGTATGTGAATAGGGATTACCAAAATATGATTTCAATCCACAACTGCCTTGACAATTCCTATTTGAATTCTTTAAACGCCTTGATCCTGATACTTCTATTCTACTACCTCTCCCTTGAGCTCTTTATTATTGATCTTCGTCTTTCCTTATTTCGGAAAGACGAAACATCTTGCTTGGTATAATTTTGATATATAGATAGTACTAGATATACCCCACAGGCCAATCACATTGTTTGGTGACTATCTGTTATAAATGATTAAGGGCATATCATAGATGTTATGTTAGGTGATTAAAACTTTGAGGATTAAATAACATGATTAAATAATTTAGGGCATAGCCTTCTTAGATGTATAGCCTTAGATGATAGATGGATAAATTCTAAGTTGGGTAGAAACTGCAATGTTAACTTAAGGAGAATTCTTTAGACTGTAATCAAGTGAGGTTAGATAGAGAAACCCTACCCTAATTTAATTTCGAGGATGAAATTATTTTAAGTGGGGTAGATTTTAAACCTTCTTACCCAAAATTAGGCCTACTTTGCTTAGATAGTGAAATTAGGGCTAGTTTGAACCAATTAGAATTAGAACACGGCATTTATTTAATTATGCAATAATATATATCGTGTAGCGCACCTTATCGTTGCTTCGATAATTGGAGCACCTTACTAGCCATTGCCTATCTACGAATTTCACAACCTCATCCTAGACATGCCCGCCTACTATTCTGACCCTTGTGTAACTTATAATATTTCTTTCTTGTGCTATATTTTAGTCGCACAATAAACGTCGCGGACGTTATTTCTGATTTCTAAATAAATCCCAACTCAATACCCTTGTGTGTTCCAATCAAAATTGGAAACACAACCTTGACCATTTTATGCAACCCAAATTTTATTAATATTCTACACTGTACCCTCTGTCACGACCCGCACCCGGAATTGGGGCACGAGTACGCGAGTACGTCCAACCTACGTCGCAGCATCGACGGTAGAGCGCTGTCAAGGTCTTGATACTATCTAGCCAATCTCACACAAGCATCCAATCTCCATAAGGAGGCACGGATGACACAAATAAAATGAACATATACTCAATCACAGGATTACAGCACGATAAGATAGCAAAACAAAATTAAATACAACACAAGTCTAAAGTAATAATCAAACTCAACAATATACAAGTATCAATAAAAATGCTGGAGACAAATCCGGTACCAAAATAGTCTACTAAAAGAACTAACTAGAAGATCGGTGATTCCGGCTAGACCTCCCGGAATCACAACTAACTATCAAGCCCAAGTGCAGCTACTCACCATATGGTCCATAAAGTGTTGGCTACCGATCCTCTAAGGCATAGTCTGGAAAAATGTTTCCAGTCAGGAAGGAGCAAAGTACAATCTCAAATAACAGTTCCATTAAATTGATAAGGACTATAAAGCAATAAACATGTGATGCTAGCTACTGAGAAGACAGTGAAATAAATGCAATGGCAATTAAAGAGAGACAGGCAATATAAAGAGACAGGCAATAGGCAATATGATATAGTCAGTGCATGTATGAAAATGAAAAGAACAAGGAACAACATCATATACGGGTGATGTAGTATATGATTTAAAATAGGGAACTGTAATCTATTCTAAGTGTTTGAAATAGTAGTTTCAAAATGTGATCGGCTTGGGAACATGTACGATAGCTATAGGGCCTGGCTAATCATGGGTGAAGAGCATGATTAACACTTACATTGTTCTACACTACAATAAGAGGTTATGATCACATTTCTTACTAACTACTTTCCCGCCCCCAACTAGTACTGTGGATCCAACCATGACACGTCACGATACACGAGCAAGTCCAATCTATCATGTACGATGTCTAATATACATGTCGTGTACAATGTCAAACGATAATCAAGGTAACATCTCATGACTGCAGATCCAAGCTATACTAGTCCGTGTAGCATAGTGTCAAGGATTCAGATGTAACATTTCATAATTATTGAATTTATAGAAATTATCAAGGAATTGGAAATTATCAGAGAATGTACTTGCCTTGGGTCCTTAGCTGGTAAATACCGGTGTCCTGTTCCAGAATAACCCCTGGGTGAAGCAACAGTCCTAAAAATATATCACAATAACACTTGTATCAAGTGCTACCCTAACACACAGTCTATAAACACTGGCCTCAGGGCCATGCCAGGCAGGGCACTAGTCAACTTGGGTCATCTAGTAGGGTTACGTAAAATACATTACACTTATTAATACTTACAATATTTATTCATGCACCAATTTAAATGTATTTACAATATATATATATATATATATATATATATATATATATATATATATATATATATATGCCTTTTAAATACATATTTGATTTATACTAGTTGAACATTATATATGTATACTCATATATATGCCAAAAATACATTTTAGAATATATATATTTATTGTCAACATTATCATTTAAATATACTAGTACTAATACACCAAATTAAATTTATACTAGCATATACTTTTTATTAAATAGATATTATATAAAAATAAACCAACATATATACATATATACAAACCAATTAGAAATATTGAGAATATATTAAGTATACAAAATATGCATATATACATATATTAAATTAATTATATATACTATATATACGTATTTACATGTATATCAGTTATTAAATATATAATACGTATATACATATTAACACTATATGATACATGATTAAAATACATACATATACTATTAAATACATATACATTATACTAATATACATACTATACTTTATACAATTAATATTAATAAAAATAATACTATACACATACCTACACATTAATATATACAAATACATATACATATTTCATTCATACACTACATATATATACCCATAGGAAGAAGGATGGAGGAGGAAACTCACTGTGGGTGGTCGGGCTTGCTGGCCGCCGGAGTACGGCAGGAGGGGCTCGTACTGGTGGTAGGAAGATGCAGGTGGTGGTAGATCACAGCGGAAGAAGGAGTTGGCAGCGGAAAGGGGAAGAGCACAGCAGGGGGATGGCCGGTCTTGATGGTGGTGGTGATGGGTGCAGCCGGAGTGGTGCAGGGTCGGCTCGGGGACAGTGGGGATGGTCGTGGTGGTCTGGGGATAAGCCAGCGGGAGGAGGAGTTGAGGCGGAGGGGAGCTCGTGAGTTGGGGGTCGCCGGGGTTCAGTCGGAGCGGGGTCGGGATGGTTGGCGGAGTGCAGGGAGGTGGCTGGTGGTGTAAGTGGTGGAGATGGTGGATAGGTGACCGGAAGAGATGACTAGCTAGGAGGAGGAGCAGCGGGGACAGGGTGGCCGGACCGGAGGGCAGAGGCTGAGGGGTAGGGGCTTGCCGGGCCGGAGAGATGGGATGCAGGGAGGAATCGAAGGAGGGAAGTCGAGGCTCGGCCTGAGAAGAGGGTGAACAGTATTCCCTCCCCCCCCCCTCTTTTTTTTGAATTTCAAATTCAAAAATAAAAGAAGGAGAAGAAGAAAGGAAGAAGAAGAAGAAGAAGAAAAGAGAAGAAGAAGAAGAAAAGAGAAGGAGAAGGAGAAGGAGAAGGAGAAGGGAAGAAACTCCTACGGTTGAAGATGGAGGCTTGGTTGGGGAAACCTAGGTTTTCTAGGGATTAGGGTTGATGGTGACATGACATATATAGGAGAGAGGGTTTTGATGGAGGGTGAGGATGCACTCAATTAAATGAGTGGTCCAGATTTAACATGGAGAAAATAATTCATGTGGGGATGAGGGTGAGAGGCTAATTAAATATTATTAGGGATTCCTCATTGTTTTTAAACAAATGAGGTGATGACAAAAATGCAAATTTGCAAATTAACCCCCTTAAATTTGGGTATTTGCACAGGCGCATGAAATGACAAAAATTTGGCGGGCGATTCGGTGTCTGGTGTTTTGTAGGGTCAGGGGGCGCTATAAGTTTGGTGTGGGCTCAAATAGCAGGACACTGGAATTAAATTGGGATTTCAGAATTGGTTAAAATAGTATCGTCAATTTAATTAGAAATAAATACAAGTTGTGTTCTAAAATTAATTAGGAGTACATGGGGCCAAAATCAGGTCAGGTCATCAATACCAATAATGAAGAAGACTCAGAACAGAATATTAACCTAATTTGGGCCGCACGAAAAATAGGTCAAGATTGCCTCCAATTTCAATTGGAACGCACAACGATACAAAATAGGAATTTATTAAATAACGTCCACGACGATTTTTGTGCGGCTAGAAATAATGCACAGAGAGTATAATTATGAGTTGTAAAAATAGCAGAATGGAAGGCGGGCATGTCTAGGGCAAGATGGTGAAATTTGTTGGAAGGCAAAAGTCAGGGTAGCGCTCCAAATATCGAAGCAAAGGCAATACGCAAAAATATTAAATAAAATACGGTAATTAATTACAAACTCCAAGAATTAAATT
This sequence comes from Iris macrosiphon, assembly GCA_036927795.1. NCBI lineage: Eukaryota > Viridiplantae > Streptophyta > Magnoliopsida > Asparagales > Iridaceae > Iris > Iris macrosiphon. The sequence continues at coordinate 172,005,949 of JAYESA010000009.1, forward strand.
CTAACTAAAACAATTAACCTCAAAATCCCATAATTCGGACAGGTGTTCATCTACTGGGCTTCTAGGTCAAGTCTACTAGCTTAAAAATAAATGAATACTGGATATAATATTATATATTTAAATTATACATCACACATAATTATTTAAATTAATATACTATCATGCAATTACTAAATTGTAACTACCAATAATATTAAATATTTAAAAAGTCGAAAATACCCCTGTTTTCGGAACATGGTAGTGACAAGTCTACCCTCCTTAAAAGAATTTTGTCCTCGAAATTCAAAATCCTCAAAGTAGCGTTTATTCATACACATTACTATTTTCCCTCAAAGTTTAAATTCATAAATCACGAAATCAGGTAATAATCCCCAATATCCTTTCACAATTTTCAAAAATTCTAAAATTATTGCATTCCGAAAAAATCCTCGAAATAAAATCAAAGTCCATTTTTTTAAAATTTTCCTTGAAAGTTTTGAGTTAATAATTCAATACTCAGAATTTAATATCCACTCCTCAAATTTGATTTTAATCAATGCTCGTATATAAAATAAAATCTCGTCCAAAAAGTTTAAATTCAAACATTTATCCATCGAAATTTTATTTCTCGATTTCCTCTCCTCAAAATACTCAAAAATACGATACTTAAGGATTCTCTAATTGCAACATCCAAATATAAAATTCTAAAATTCATAACTTGCAATCAAATAAATATATTGATAATCTCCTAAAATTTCCAAAATAACCAATTTAATCCTATCAAAATCTTCCTGGAATTAATAAATCATAAATTCTGCCATGTTAAATTCTTGGCCCTTTATTTAAATCAATGTTTATCCTCGAATTTTAATCATCTTGTCTCTCTTGTCAAGTCATAACCCCTTCATGAATCTTCGTCATGGTCAAACCCCAATAATCATGGTCTAAGAAAACTCTTTCCTATAATCATACAACATGCAACCCAAGGGGAATATGTACGGTCATAGTGTCTTTTGTCATGGTATTGCAGTCTCTGTATCAGGGGTACTACTAACTATATTATAACAAGAAATCATGCATACAAGCTACGATACTAAGGTATCAGTCAATCAATCAAATAGATAGGAACAGAAGGAAGGAAAGAACAGAACCTGCTAACACATTACCTGTAGTATCGGTCTCCTCGACCGTCATCGCAAATGCCCCGCCCTGCTGGGGTGGTTCCCTTTGCGGGTGCTGAGCAATATACGGTTCCACAGGTAGTCTAACTGGATCTCTATAATCTGAAGCTGCGCGCAGGCCGAGAAGATAAGGGGCTAGAACACAATCCCTTACTCGATGTCCCGCAGTGCCACAGTGCAAACAAAGTCCTAGCCTCGTTCTACAGCTCTCCCAAAGGTGACCTGGCTTCTTACAGAAATGACAAGTCTGCTGTGTCTCTCTTGGAGGCTGTTGCTGATTCTGCTGAACACGGACTGGTGCCTGGTACTGTTGTTGATACTGATACGCCCATGGATGTTGTTGGATAGGAACTGGTGCTAGGTACTGCGGTGGATGCTAAAATGTCCATAGTTGTTGCTGAATATGAAATGGTACTTGGTACTGCTGTTGGTGCTGAATACGGGGATGTTTGGCTGGCCCTGTGCTACCATTCGTATCTCCAAAAGTATTGTGACTCCTCTTAGGCCTGAGATCCAGATCCTCTTCTGCAATCTGGGCATCCATCAAGATAGCCTCAAAGGTAGCGGTACGACGACCAGAAGTGCACGACCTAATCTCTCTTGTCAGTCCCTTTCTAAATTTCCGGGCTCGATCTCCTGGGTCCCGAATCATAGACGATGCAAAATGGCTCAATCTACAGAATTCTGCAGCGTACTCGTCGACCGACATGTTTCCTTGAACCAAGTCATGAAACTGACTTTCCAAGGTTTCCAATGCCACGTCGGAAAAGAACTTCTCCTTGAAGAGTTCCTTGAAGGTCTCCCAAGTAAGTCCTTGTGCAGTAATTCTCGGCTCCGTGCGATACCACGTGAGTGCGATATCGAACATCTGACTGCCAGCGGCTTCTATCCGCAAGTTCTCCAAAATCTGGGTCAATCGCAGGCTCCTCTCTATATCCTCTAGCCAGTCGTCAGCGTAGAGTATCCCTTCGGTGCCTTTGAACTCTCGAGGCATCATCCTCTTGAAATCCATTATAGTGCCTGATCTCTGCTGCTGGCCAGAAAATTGCTGGTACTGTACTACTTTCTCCAAAGCTTGGAGAGTCACCTGATGAGCATTCTCCATGTTTTCTCTCATCAGCTCGGTTTGTGCCTGGTGCGCTTCTGCTTGCACCCTCTGAGCCTCAGCTTGAACTCGTTGAGCGTCTGCCGTCACTCTCTGGGCATCTACCATGCCCTGGATCATGGTAAACATCTGCGTCCCATCAATGGGTGAACCTCCGAGAATCGGAGTCGGTGGAGGAGGAATGTTGTCCGTCACAGCTGCGGCAATCCTCTGAGCAGGTGGGGGAGGAGGATTTCCGAAAAGTGCGGATACTCCTACGTGCATCGGAGATGTAGGAGGAACTACTGCTGTCTGTCCCTCAAGTGGAGAGGTGGCAGGCCCCTCTAAGGCTGATGTTCCCGCTCTCATAGATCGTGTCTGCGGCGACATCCTGAAGACAGATCCCAAAGAATCAATTTAGGAAAAAATGCGATATCATCAAGGAAGGACAGTATAGTTCTAAAGAGCAACATTCAAGGTAAAAGATTGGAAATAAATATTCCTAGTTGTGATTGCACAGGTCAAAAATACATCCATGGTCTGATACTTCTATCCCTCTAAGTACCACAGTTCTACCAGAAACATACTCACTGCTAGCTTCCTTACCTACTACAACCGTTGATACTAGTTATCCTTATCACTCAAGTGCATATCAAATACAACACACCATACTAAGTACTGCTCTCTCTCTAATACATTCCTAGATGAACACCTAAGCCAGTTGGCAGTGAAATCTCAATCACATTCAAGCCAACAGATCCTTACACATGCATCTCATCTGCTTATATACTAATATATCTCTCCCACTATAAGATCTTATCCTCAAAATAAAATTCCTTAAAATAACTCCTTGAATAAATTTTAAGTAAAATGCATATACTTCCCTCAAGATCAATTATCTAGATACTGAAACGAAATTTTTTATCACTTCCAAAAATCCTTACAGTTTGTCTAGGTTCATCAAATTGAATCTGAATTCCTCAAAAATAAATTTTTTATAACATAATATCTCGACTTCTCAAAATTCAAAAATGTAATTCATTTTCAAGCTTCGAATTAAAATTTAAATCCATATCTAGTAATCCAATAGCCCTAGTGTTAATCTTTCTCACTGTCCTCATCGACGTGTATCATCAAATAATACCATAAATCAGTCTGTAAATTCATCTTGATATGAAATCAAACCCTACTATGAACCCAAGATCTTAATTTAATACCTGATCAACAATCAACAAGTGAGAATGGACGGAACAAGGGAATGATTTTAAATTGGAGATTTAACAAGATTCTCAGGGGTCATCCCAGGAATCTCTTAAGGAATTATGATTGAGTATTTGCTCTCGTCCTAGTATCCTATGTCCTAGATCCTATCGCAGGCACGCAATAGTGTAACAAAGATGCCACACTACTACGACATCGCACAACTCGCGAAGTCAGACCTGCATGGGCCACCACTAAAAATGTGTGACGACCCGCACCCAGAATTGGGGCACGAGTACGCGAGTACGTCCAGCCTACGCCGCAGCATCGGCGATAGAACGCTGTCAAGGTCTTGATACTATCTAGCCAATCTCACACAAGCATCCAATCTCCATAAGGAGGTACGGATGACACAAATAAAATGAACACATACTCAATCATAGGATTACAGCACGATAAGATAGCGAAACAAAATTAAATACAACACAAGTCTAAAGTAATAATCAAACTCAACAATATCCAAGTCTCAATAAAAATGCCGGAGACAAATCCGGTACCAAAATAGTCTACTAAAAGAACTAACTAGAAGATCGGTGATTCCGGCTAGACCTCCCGGAATCACAACTAACTATCAAGCCCAAGTGCAGCTACTCACCATATGGTCCATAAAGTGTTGTCTACCGACCCTCTAAGGCATAGTTTAGAAAAATGTTTCCAGTCAGGAAGGAGCAAAGTACAATCTCAAATAACAGTTCCATTAAATTGATAAGGACTATAAAGCAATAAACATGTGATGCTAGCTACTGAAAAGACAGTGAAATAAATACAATGGCAATTAAAGAGAGACAGGCAATATAAAGAGACAGGCAATAGGCAATATGATATAGTCAGTGCACGTATAAAAATGAAAAGAACAAGGAACAATATCATATACGGGTGATGTAGTATATGATTTAAAATAGGGAACTGTAATCTATTCTAAGTGTTTGAAATAGTAGTTTCAAAATGTGATCGGCTTGGGAACATGTACGATAGCTATAGGGCCTGGCTAATCATGGGTGAAGAGCATGATTAACACTTACATTGTTCTACACTACAATAAGAGGTTATGATCACATTTCTTACTAACTACTTCCCCGCCCCCAACTAGTACTGTGGATCCAACCATGACACGTCATGATACACGAGCAAGTCCAATCTATCATGTACGATGTCTAATATACATGTCGTGTACAATGTCAAACGATAATCAAGGTAACATCTCATGACTACAGATCCAAGCTATACTAGTCCGTGTAGCACAGTGTCAAGGATTCAGATGTAACATTTCATAATTATTGAATTTATAGAAATTATCAAGGAATTGGAAATTATCAGAGAATGTACTTGCCTTGGGTCCTTAGCTAGTAAATACCGGTGTCCTGTTCCAGAATAACCCCTGGGTGAAGCAACAGTCCTAAAAATATATCACAATAACACTTGTATCAAGTGCTACCCTAACACATAGTCTATAAACACTGGCCTCAGGGCCATGCCAGGCAGGGCACTAGTCAACTAGGGTCATCTAGTAGGGTTACGTAAAACACATTACACTTATTAATACTTACAATATTTATTCATGCACCAATTTAAATATATTTACAATATATATATATATATATATATATATATATATATATATATATATATATATATATATATATATATATATATATATATATATATATATATATGCCTTTTAAATACATATTTGATTTATACTAGTTGAACATTATATATGTATACTCATATATATGCCAAAAATACATTTTAGAATATATATATTTATTGTCAACATTATCATTTAAATATACTAGTACTAATACACCAAATTAAATTTATACTAGCATATACTTTTTATTAAATAGATATTATATAAAAATAAACCAACATATATACATATATACAAACCAATTAGAAATATTGAGAATATATTAAGTATACAAAATATGCATATATACATATATCAAATTAATTATATATACTATATATACGTATTTACATGTATATCAGTTATTAAATATACAATACATATATACATATTAACACTATATGATACATGATTAAAATACATATATATACTATTAAATACATATACATTATACTAATATACATACTATACTTTATACAATTAATATTAATAAAAATAATACTATACACATACCTACACATTAATATATACAAATACATATACACATTTCATTCATACACTACATATATATACCCATAGGAAGAAGGAGGGAGGAGGAAACTCACTGTGGGTGGTCGGGCTTGCTGGCCGCCGGAGTACGGCAGGAGGGGCTCGTACTGGTGGTAGGAAGATGCAGGTGGTGGTAGATCACAGCAGGAGGAGGAGTTGGCAGCGGAAAGGGGAAGAGCACAGCAGGGGGATGGCCGGTCTTGATGGTGGTGGTGATGGGTGCAGCCGGAGTGGTGCAGGGTCGGCTCGGGGACAGTGGGGATGGTCGTGGTGGTCCGGGGATAAGCCAGCGGGAGGAGGAGTTGAGGCGGAGGGGAGCTCGTGAGTTGGGGGTCGCCGGGGTTCAATCGGAGCGGGGTCGGGATGGTTGGCGGAGTGTAGGGAGGTGGCTGGTGGTGTAAGTAGTGGAGATGGTGGATAGGTGACCGGAAGAGATGACTAGCTAGGAGGAGGAGCAGCGGGGACAGGGTGGCTGGACCGGAGGGCAGAGGCTGAGGGGTAGGGCCTTGCCGGGTCGGAGAGATGGGATGCAGGGAGGAATCGGAGGAGGGAAGTCGGGGCTCGGCCTGAGAAGAGGGTGAACAGTATTCCCTCCCCTCCCTCTTTTTTTTTGAATTTCAAATTCAAAAATAAAAGAAGGAGAAGAAGAAAGGAAGAAGAAAAGAGAAGAAGAAGAAGAAAAGAGAAGGAGAAGGGAAGAAACTCCTACGGTTGAGGATGGAGGCTTGGTTGGGGAAACCTAGGTTTTCTAGGGATTAGGGTTGATGGTGACATGACATATATAGGAGAGAGGATTTTGATGGAGGGTGAGGATGCACTCAATTAAATGAGTGGTCCAGATTTGACATGGAGAAAATAATTCATGTGGGGATGAGGGTGAGAGGCTAATTAAATATTATTAGGGATTCTTCATTGTTTTTAAACAAATGAGGTGATGACAAAAATGCAAATTTGCAAATTAACCCCCTTAAATTTGGGTATTTGCACAGGCGCATAAAATGACGAAAATTTGGCGGGCAATTCGGTGTCTGGTGTTTTATAGGGTCAGGGGGCGCTATAAGTTTGGTGTGGGCTCAAATAGCAGGGCACTGGAATTAAATTGGGATTTCAGAATTGGTTAAAATAGTATCCTCAATTTAATTAGAAATAAATGCAAGTTGTGTTCTAAAATTAATTAGGAGTACATGGGACAAAAATCAGGTCAGGTCATCAATACCAATAATGAAGAAAACTCAGAACAGAATATTACCCTAATTTGGGCCGCACGAAAAATAGGTCAAGATTGCCTCCAATTTCAATTGGAACGCACAACGATACAAAATAGGAATTTATTAAATAACGTCCGCGATGATTTTTGTGCGGCTAGAAATAATGCACAGAGAGTATAATTATGAGTTGCAAAAATAGCAGAATAGAAGGCGGGCATGTCTAGGGCAAGATGGTGAAATTTGTTGGAAGACAAAAGTCAGGGTAGCGCTCCAAATAACGAAGCAAAGGCAATGCGCAAAAATATTAAATAAAATACGGTAATTAATTACAAACTCCAAGAATTAAATTCTAACTAAAACAATTAACCTCAAAATCCCATAATTCGGACAGGTGTTCATCTACTAGGCTTCTAGGTCAAGTCTACTAGCTTAAAAATAAATAAAAATTGTATATAATATTATATATTTAAATTACACATCACACATAATTATTTAAATTAATATACTATCATGAAATTACTAAATTGTAACTACCAATAATATTAAATATTTAAAAAGTCGAAAATACCCCTATTTTTGGAACATGGTAGTGACACCCTCTACGCCCCTGATACTGGTGTCCCGCCTAAATTTAATCCCATGTACTCCTAATTAATTCTAGAATATCGTGCGCGTTTTAATTTAATTAATTAAATCTAATTACCGTCTTTGTGTAATTTTCTAATTATTGGGGGGCTTTTATGCAAAAACGTATTAAGGTATCCCCACCATTGGACAATTCATGAAAAAAACCCAATTTTTCCCTTCACATGGATTTTTTTGTAATTTTTCGGGATGTACAATGCGCACACATCGCTCTCGTGTATTTAAACCCATCCTTGTATTTAAACAATGCAAATTGTAGCCTCCCAATACCCCATGGCAAGCTCAAGGCCCAACCCAAGAGGGGTTGACCAGTCAAACCTTTTTTAGGTCAACACCAACATCACATATAAATGCACCTTGATTCTTTTCTACCTAAAAACCTAAATCAACCCATCCCTAACCTATTTACCTAGCCGAATTCCCTATTCACCTCCTTCTTCCTCCTCCTGCCGATTCCCCCTGCAGCCACTACCTCACCGAAGCTCTGCCGTGGCCACCTCCGATCACCACCCTCTCCTCGCTGTCCTCCTCCTCTTCCCTGTCCACCCTCTTCCTTCTCCTTGACAGCAGCAACAACTATACCACCATTACCAGCCTCCATCTCCTTCCTCGACCTCGAGCCGTTGTGCTTCGCCGGACTCGACCACCACGTTAACCCCTCATTCGCCCCCTTCATCGGAGTAGACGACCCACAACCCTCCGGCCAGCCACCTGACCTCGATCCCCCATAACCACCACGGCCCTCTACACATCCCTGCAGCACCTCGTCCCCATTCCCCCGACGCCTGCATCCAACCCCGAGCCGCCGGGTAACTCGATGAGCCCCGCCTGAGCACCGAACAACACCGCCTCCATCATCCCGTCTACCTCGTCGACCCGCCTGAACCATCTCCCCGACTTTTCCTTCTCCTCCCCCGACTCCACCTTTCCCGCAGAGAACCACCACTCCCCGCCGGACTCCAGCAATCTCCCGCCAGACCCCCATAACCACCACGAACTCTTCCTCCTTCCTTCCTGCTCCCCTCAGCAGCCTGAGCATGGCCGGAATCCGACAAACTTTCGACCATAATCAACCCATCACCATCATCATCATCATTATCACCATTACATTAACATTAATCATCATCATCCCAATCATCGTCCTCGTCATCACCATCGTTCACATCTCCATCCCTGTCATCATCCTCGTTAATACCAGCATCCTCGTCATCATCATCATTATCGCATCATCGTTATCTCACCCTCAATCCATCATCATCATCGCTGTAGTCGTAATCATCATCATCACTGTCGTCCACACCGTCATCGTCGTTATTATCATCGGATCATCATCATCAATATTACCACCACCATTGCTATTAACACCATTGCAAACACCATCATCATCGCATCGTCGTTAACCTCACCATCGTACCCGTGCACATACTCCAAGGTATGAACCTGTCTGTCTTCTTCTTTTATGTATGTTCGTGTGTGCGCCAATAGGACATTAGTATTTCTGTACCCCAGTTAGCAAATAGCAGACCTAGAGTCGGTAAACCCAACTCGCGTTCGTACACGTACGCGTACGTGAACCTTATTCAATCTGTATATATACATATATTAGTAGATATATATTTAGTTAATCATTAGCATATTATTAATTGGTATATATATTTATGTACATATTTAATATATACATATGTATTCCAATAATTATGTCAATAAATTGCTAGTTATATTATTATATAAATATGAATATATGTAAGTAAATGCTGATTGATAATTAGGACTATATATATTCAGACTGTACGACCCTAGGATACCTTGGACTGTCCCGTACTTACCTTGACCATGTTGACCCTAAGAACTTGTGAATTGCCTGCCTTGCGTACATTAACGTACTGGCTTAGATATCTGTCAGTCGACTGGCCTGATTGTGTACAACACTTAAAGATGTGACCCTGCATAATTCAACGCATAATTGACCACGCTAGATAACTAGTGCCACCCCTAGTATACCCCCTGAGTCCAGTATAAATGTAGTTGTGTAATGGCTAATAATTTTATTGTATTATATTTATATGTACATAGGATATTGGATTTGTTTTGTGCGACTTCTGGAGCAGGTTATTGGTACATTGCAGCTTTCTTGCCAGGCAAGTATACCTTGCCATTGTACTGTTATTCATATTCCATATGTTGCAAGCATCTTTATTTTTTGTCTTTAGTTCATATATTTTAACAATTATATAAAATGCGCGCGACGGTGTCATCGCGGTATGTTTTTATTTATGTATTTGCATTAACCTTGTTTATGAGACTACCCCATTATCATGTAGCATCTTTAGGTTCATTGGCCGTGACACAGTTGTTACACGAGTTGTGAGTCTCATATAGATCACGGACTGGCGTGCAGGGTTTGGCCTCCTGTACGTGTGGGCCGTGCGTTAGGAATAACTGCTGTTAGAAACTTTATATGCTAGTAGACTTAGCAGTTATTAGAGGTTTAGGGACATAGCCTATTATAGTATGGTGGTCCCATCCTTGTCCTTGTTTGGTTGCAGGATTGGGCTAGGGTACTAAGAATAGGCTATGAACAAAATTGTGTCATGGATGTGACATGCTTAGAGCATGGGGTGGGGAGAACAACAAGTACCATATTTGAGCTCCTTTGCACTTTTCTCTTGTGTGCCCGGATTCTCCGCTGGAGATACGGGTGGTGATGACCACTATATATTATATTATTATCAGGCGGGCCTCGGGCGTTCGAAAGACGACGTGCCTTTATAGGCCCCTGGATCCCCAAAAGGGAACCATGCCAAATCCCAGTTTTTATCCAGATAGCTCACTTGTGGGGAAAGTTGTTCCTAACTGCATTCACTTAGACGGTTAGGCGACCCTTGGATATTTATTTCAGTACTTTATTGGCATGTGTTTTATGTATCTTGTTATGTTCCTCCGAGGACCTGGCCCCTTCCAGGTGTATCAGTTATTGAGTATTCGCAGGAGCGCAGATTCGGATGGTTACATATGTTTCGAGGATGTCTTCTCTTCGAGCCGTGATTGATAGCTGGTATTCTTATATCATGTTTGTTGTGGTGTACTTATATTGTATTTACTTTTACATTCGAATTGGTAGTAGATTTGTTTCCATCCAACTATTATCTTCAGATACTTTGTGTCTAGATCTAGTTCATAGATATTTGTTATTTATTTATAATTGATTTTTGTGGATGAGATATAGATTATACCCTGTTACTTGTGACATATGTTTATACCACTTATGGATTTGATATTCATATTACAGCGTACGAATGTATCATGGTATTCATATATTGGAGTTGCCATATACATGCGGCTGACATGCTAACGTATCCTAGTCCTACGTATTTTTGGGACTGGGGTGTGACAATGTGCCCTTAATAATGGAACACTACCTAACCAATAAAACTGTTGATGATTCATGCGTGGCTTGTCTACTGAAGCACCTGGGGATAAATCCAGATTTTGAAGTCTTGATTCTAGAATAGTACTATCTCCACGTCGATCTCGATCTTCATCATGGTGATGCCTTAGGGTGATTATATTGCATGATCAATTCTTGCTATATTTCTTCTTGGACTTAGAAACTGAAGATGATACTTCTTGCTCGAAATCTTTCAAGATATCAGGATGAATTCATATGATCTCACCCCGTTGAGTAGTAAGAGGCACCAGTCGTTCAGTTTGATCATGAATGAGTGGGAAATTAACAATCTCCATTGTTTCTCTGGGTATCAACATGATACCATGCGACACCTACTATGTTAGGAAGTCCCTGAATTAAAGAGAAACCAAATTAACAGTGATCGTCTTCTCATCATTATGAACCATGATAGCTTAAGAGTCTATCAGTTGCTGAATCTTCTTCTTCAATATGTAACAAGCCATCATAGGGTGATATACGTATCGATGGTACATAAAATACTTCGGATCATCTATTTTTTCATCTTCAACTGGTCTTTTGATTTCAAGTAACTGAAGCTTGTTGCTCTTCATTAGGCAGTCAAAGATGCTGATTATGTCGCTTTCATCGAAGAGGTACTTCTCTTTCGGCTTCGAGGACTCTGATGCTTTCTGATTTGGCGAAGCAGGATGCTTGGACACGTTTATGGCAAGGGCCTCCTTTCCTTTATTTTTGTGACTATTATTGTTATTGAGGCTGAAAGGTCACTTGACTTTATCCTCTGAACCTTTGAACCTTAGAAAATTGAGGTTGACGTTATTCGCATTCTGCTCGGCTATGTTTGCATGCATGATAAACGCCTTCTAATCTACAAATTTGGCCGAACCAACAAAGAATTTTAGTCTTGGCAATTTTTTTTCCTGCAGGTATCCATTAGATGGGTCTCAGGAATGCCAGGGGCATCTTCAAAGCTTCCTATCTGAAGCACTCAATGAATTCGTGAGTAGTCTCCTTCTCATTTTGTTAGTGTCAAAAAGAGACGACATTGTCATACCCTTGCCTCCATCATAAAATCGGGAAAGAAAAAGCCCCATAAATCTTCGAATGATGAGATGCAATTATCAAGAAGACTGCAGAACCAGTCATAAGCTATGCTGGATAAGGCTCCGACAAACAGTTTAGTGAGCAGGGCGTCGTCCTATGGCTGATGTCCCATAACCATCTCAAAATAGTTTATATGTTGATTAGGCGACGTCTTCCCGTCAAATGGAGTTATGGCTAGAGGTTTATATTTAGGCGGGTAGACGACCTTACACCACTTAGGAGTGGAAGGCTGTCTAATCCCAAGCTTATGGAGCTTGTCATGATTATCCATACAATTGAACAAGGCACGTAGCTCACGTAGTTTCTTGATAGTCTGTTGTGCTTCATCAAACTGATGTGGTGCAGCTGACTGAAGAGATGTCAGCTGGACTTGTACTACCACAGGTGGAGGACCACCCCCGGTATTGAGAGGGTCATAAGTCGGGGCTGCCGACTAATTTTTGAGAATAGGATCCGAGTTTGCATTACTCAGAGTCTGCTGCACATTTACAGCAACATACACCGATACTGTCGTATTGGCCTGCTAAGTCATTATGATTTGATGTATATTTTGTATTATGGCATGCATATCCTTGAGAGAAACCCCAAGAGATTTAAGGCATTATTCGGTGTTTTACGAAGTAGCCGCGTCTTGCTCATTGCCTAGGGCATAGACACTACTCTCTCTGTGGCCGATAGAGAGATTAGTTGACTGGATGGTGTTACTGGAATCCCTACGGTCTGTCTCGGATAAGGGAGGATTGCTACCCCAAGGAACTTCAACTTCAGATCTTAAAGAATGACCCCTCTCTATCTGAGTGAGTCCTCTATTTTGGGAGCGAGTGTCTCTATACACTCCTTCAAAAGGTCCGACAAGTTGTTCGAATCTCCTCTGGCTTGCAGATGTCGCAGCACTACGACTTACACGTCTCGTATTGTGAGGAAGTCTCGATGCCATGTTGACAGAAGAAAAGGATAACTCTTCGTCTCCGTCTTGTGAATTACCTTGTCTACTAAAAGACTATTTAGAAGATGAGGTATTGTGCAACTGGTCAAAAATAGACCATTTAGTAGTCGATTGGACTGTCTGAGTACAACAACAGTTGATTATAGTTTGATAAAAGCGACAACGATGCTCATTTGGAACCACCGTTGTTGGCAAAAACCTCTCTTTCTGTTTACCCTTTTTTACAAGCACATCACGTAAGTCAGAGGAAGAAAAATGAGGCAGACTTTGCCTCTTTTCATTAGGTTTGGAATATAAGCTTTTCGTGCCCTGTGTATAAAGTATAGCACTAAGTTGGACAATAATCCTTTGTGGTATGTGCTGAGGTACTGGAGTGGAAGAAGAAGTGTTCTGTCTTCGTGCGCACAACTTTGCACGTAGGTCTGGACTTTTGCTCGCATTCTGTAAAGCTTTAGGACCGGAGACGCATAATTTCCTATATATAGTGCGTGTAATTTGAATACGCAGGAATTGAGCCTTCTTTGACTTAAGTTTTGTGCACCAATATAAGTCAGGGTACGACAGTTCGTTTGTGTGCCAAAAGCGGGAAGGATGTGATAGTTTGTCATTTTCATAAGTACTAAGTGCTAATGCGTATGAGCTTTTGCTTGGTCGTAGATTAGTAACAACAACATCCTTGCTTCGCACGTTACACTGAACGTGCAAAGTTTCGGTGGCTTGAGAATGATTAATTCCTTTGGCATCGTAGTGAATTCTTCTGCCAAGGAAATATTGGTTCACCCTTTGCTTATTATTCGCAGTTTGTTCCCCTTAATTGGAACATCGGTATTACCAAGAGGGTTATCCACCAGGTCAACGAACGGGGATAAAATAGTAGAAGAACCCACCAAGTCAGAGACTGGGGGTAAGAAGACAACGAGTGGTTCCTCGTTGCTAACATTCAGGACTCCCTTACCCTTGTTGAAAGCAGCATCAGGGTAGGAAGTACGAGGCTTGGGCAGCCAAGTCTTGCGATCCTTCTTTGACTAGGTTGCTATTGTAGATGAGGGACTAGGACTACCCCCAACGAGCATTTCTTTGTAAGCTTGATGGTCGAACTGTACAACCAGCATCTTCTGTATTATCCTCAACAACACGATATCATGTTGAGCTACTACCTTCTCGTTAGAGGAGAAGACTATCCCCAACAGAGTCACCATTTTGTTTGCCATAAATAAAAAGTTGAACGAACTTTGTTTCACAAACTTAAGAGAAAATAAAAAGGGGTACAATAAATCCTATAGAATAATCTAAAGTAAAATGATTATGGGGAAGTATAGCATGGAGACATGATCTGCGGTCGATCACTTTAGTCCTTGGGCTACTCAAAAGTGAAGAAATGCCGGAATACGAGTACTAGAAAACTTGAAGGCAATAATACTTTGGCAATAACAGCATAAGAAGGTTCTTTCTTTCTCTCTCTATCAATCCGTCTGTCCTTGTTGTCCTTAGTAGGATGCACTGACCTACTATTTATAGCAGCTCAACATTGAAATGGTTATTAGAAAGCATGCATACAAATAAGTAATATGTACTGTGTTTGCTCATTTGTGCGCTTATATTTTAGGGTTTTTCCACCCACGTTTTGTAAAGTGGATGCACAATTCATTGCTCGCTTGACACGTGGCTCCCTATACGAGGAAGGTTCAGTTCATGGTTGTAGTTAACTGTACACGTTTCACGAGAATTATGGCACGAAGTAAACATTATTATAATCGCTCACTGCTAGTTGTTTGCATGCTTTGTAGTGCAATAACATGTTGGCGTAGTGCCATTGAAGAAACAGACCCATTGGCACTAGCATATTCAGGTCGTATATAAGTGTTAGCGTATTCAGTGATATATAGCAACAATGGCATACTCTAACTGAGATATGAATATTGGTGTACTCAGGAAGAGGTTGCACCATTGACATACTGCTGCTAAAGCATCAATATTGGCATATTCAGAAAGATATAGCATTAACGACGTACTCTATCTGAAGTAGCACTATTAGCTATTATAGCCAAGCATGCAAATGGTGGCATATTCGGACTGAGATGGCAGCATTGATCACAAAATGATTACCTAGGTCGACGTGCCAATAAAATCTCTGCATTAATGATTCAGTCTCTTCGACTACTGTTTCAGACTGAGGCGTCAGCTTTTGATGTGGCAATATTGGCGTACTATACCAAAGTTTGCATGTAGGTGTACTGAGGCATAGCAATGTCTTTGGCGTAGTGTGGCAAAGCAGGAAGGTTGGTGTACTAAAATAAAGCGACAACACCACTTAGTCGCTAAAAGATGACCTAGGTCTGTGTGCTTTAGAGATCCTCTATATTTAATAACTTGATCTCCTTTGCTGCTGTGTCAGATTGTCAACTGTCAGATTCATCACATTAAATGTTTGGGGGAAAACACGATCATTGTACGCAACTGTATTGCCTCAGATTAATGGTGGCATTGTACGTTGCTGAGGCAAATCACATAAAGTGTTCCACTGTTCTACTGTTTGAATGTTAAAGGCTAGTAAGCCACTATTCTACATAATTTTTATGCTTATATAGGCGTGACATAATGGTATTTGAGCAACTCGATCCTCTGGCCATTTCGTTGCTTCGCTTCAACTCTAGATATCCTATTGATTGAAATTTCTAGCCACTTGATATCGTGTTGTGATGAGCATTTGTCACCCCCATATTTTAGATTAGGGGTATTTTTGTCTTTTTATAAATTAATGTATAAAATATTGCATGATATTTAATTTAATTGAACCATAAATTCAACTTTGTGCAATTTTCCAATTGATGGGCACTTTTGTGCAAAAGTGCATTAGGGTGTCCACCCCATTGGGCACAAGACATGAATAAACATATTTCTCCTTCATTGGTATTTTTTTCATAAATTATAGGAGTGTGAAATTCAACACCAAGCTCCTTAAGACCATGGCCCTCCACACCTTGAACCAATTGAACCCTAGCCCTTTATTTTGAACCCATTTGAATCATGGCCCATTGAAATCCTACATGAGAGGTCCAATCCCAAGAGGGGTTGACCAGTCAAACCAATTCTAGGTCACCTATACCCTACCTCATATAAATATTCTTTTTCCTTAATTTTCCTTTCTCTTCTATTCCCTAACATCTAAACAACAGTCGACTTATTCTTCTTCTCCTTCCTGTTCATCTTCTCATCCCATCTCCTCTCGAGTAGCGTCGCCCTGAGCGGGCATCCCCCTCGCCGGAGAGCTACCCCAGCCGCCTGTCATCTCCTCGCTATAACTGAACCCCGCGGCCACCCGAGCTCGCCGGATCCTAACTCGATGAGCCGCCGGACTCGACACTGTGATCGACTCCCATCTCCCCGACTCCTCTCCCCATGCCGACGTCCCTAGCAACTCGCCTGAACTCGACGACAGCAGCGCTCACGCAGGTCGACTTTCTCCAGCCCACCGGAGACTCTCCTCCACACGATGATGCGAACGCCTCGTCATCCCGCGGCCGTCCCTGAACCCCGCTCGTCCCTGACCTTCAACTGCGGCTCCACCCTCTGAAGCCGACCAGACACGCCATGAACGATGCCGCACTCGCCAACGACGATCGGAATGATCCGCTGTCCACAAGAACGCCGTGCATCCGCCTGCACTCACGATCCCGACCACCGCCTGAACAGTTCCCCGCACCACCACCTGAGCACACTCGCCTGAACGTTGTGCACCTCCCCCCTTCGTCGTTCTTCCCTCGACATCACCACCACTCAACCCCTTCGACTCCGGCATTGCCATGCGTCGAGCACTAGAGTCATGATGGAAGGAGGAACTGCTCCCGCGGGTGATTCAAAAAACATCATCCTATGTATCGCTGGTAATTTCTTATGAACCTTTGTTTCTTCCCTCAGGTTCTCGTTGTACCTATAATCTAATATAATAGCCGTTAGCTATGAAGATCAATGATAAATAATAAGTAACTCTAAAATAAATACACGTAGGAGCAATGCCCTGTTGAATAGAAATAGTAAAATGAATGGCTAAGCATATACAAACCACTATGTAGGTACCGTAGGAATATGGTTGGAAGAAGAAAATAATAGTTTGCTCATTGAAGTCTGTGCCAACTTTTCCTTCATTAAAAACAAGTCATAATAAAACCACACGTTGGAATACAACAAAGAGAAAAGAAAGGAAGTATTTCTTTAATACAAGCCATCCTAAGGAAATTTTAGTATAGGTCCCTAGGAATCCGAATAATTCAATAAAGCCCTTAGATTTTGTCATTTAAGGGATATTAATTAGGTTTCTTTTGGTTAGATAAATTATATTGTTAATATAAGAGTAAATTATTTTTATAGGAGCTTATGAATATATTCTTATGGAATTTTATGTATAAAATTTTTTAGACGGATAAATCAAATACAATAAAACTATGGAAAACATACTTGTATTAAACTCTATCATGTATGTATATACATATATCTATTATAATTATAATTAATTAGTATTAATGTATATGATAGATGATAATATGTATTATATGTCTATCTTCTAGATGACCCAAGTGTGACCAAGTAGCATGTTAACAGACTGCCATATGTACACTGACGTACTGGCAAGACCCGTATCATTGTCGATCTGTCTTACACAGCAATTACAGATGTGACACCCGCGTAATTAGATGCGCACTTGACCCTAGTTGACCAGTGTCATACCTAGCGAAGCCCTGAGTTCAATATATTTTTATTGTGTGTTAGAGTAATATCTGATGCAAGATTGTATTATTTAATGATGTCTTTAGGACTGTTGGATTTCAGACAAGATTCGGAAACAGACATTGGTATGCCAGCAGCAGGACCCCAGGCGAGTACATTCTCTGACAGTTTCTATTATGTTGATTATCTCTATAATTCTTGTTGTATAGCGTACTTGACTCTGACACTGTTCTTTACACGAGTTGGCATCATTGGGACCTGTCACGAGGAGTCATGATTGGAATCCATCGTGCATCATAGCTCACCCATATATCACGTCGGTGTAGCCTTACCCTTATATGCCTCATCGCTGTTATATCTGGTCAGCCTGACCTGTTGGGGATGATCGCTAATCCATGTAATGAGTTATATAGTCCCAAGCCGATCACATGATATGCTGATATTTCACACACTTAGTTAGATGTTCTTGACATACATCTCTAGTATATTGATCTAGCATCTCTACGTATTCTAGTTTTATTCTTGTACACACTTATATACCAGTTCATTGTTCTCGCATGTACTTGAATTTCTATTTCATTGCTAGGTATACATTGATGATGACATGCTCCAGTATTCTATTTATTCTAGTAATTCAATTTTTCAGTATATCCATGCTCGTCAGTATTTCTTATTGTCAGTTATCCATATCTGTCTTGTATTTCTTTACACTGCGCTATAGATTTTGTCAATATATGTGGAACTGCTGTTGGAGGTATATTTCGTTCCAATCCTGACTGGATATTTTTTCCAGACTATGACCTAGAGGACTTGTTTTCCAGTATACTTGGAGATTGGATGTTATTGTTTGCAGGCATGGTTATTTTGTCGTTTAGACTTGTCTTGTATTTTATATTCTTGCTTTGATATCTCATCGTGCTCTAGTTTATATGATTGAGTATATTCCATATTATATTGTGATATCTGTGTCTCCTTATGGAGTTGGATATTCATGAGAGATTGTTTAGATAGTATTATGACCTAGACAGCGTTCTACCGCAGATGCTGCGGCGTAGGCTGGACGTACCCACGTTCTTGTGCCCCTATACCGGGTGCGGGTCATGACACGTTTTTAGTGGTGGCCCATGCAGGTCAGAGTTCTCAAGTTGTGCGATGTCGTGGTACTGTGACGCCTTAGTTGTACTACTACGTGCCTGCTATAGAATATAGGACATAGGATACTAGGATGAGAGAGGATACTCAATCACAAATTCTTGAGTGATTCCTGGGACGACCCTTGAGAATCTTATTAGAATTTCCAATTTAAATATTTTTCCGTTGTTCCCGTCTGCTCTCACTTGTTGTTATTGAACTTGATTCTTGTTGATCAGTTATTAAATTTAAATCTTGGTATCATTGTTGAGTTTGATTTTTGTTGACCAGTTGTTAAATTTAAATTCTTGGTATCGTTATTGAGTTGATTTCATATCAAGATGAATTTTACGGGCTAAAATTTATGGTATCATCTGATGACATATATTGATGAGGACAGTGAGAAAGGTAAAACGTCTACTTTGGTTATGGAACTTAGAATTTATCGCAGCCATATTAGCTGCCATGGCAAAAACGTAGGAACCTGACTTCGGATGTACATATCTTAGTAATGAATTTAGAGTTTCTCGCAGCCATACCGGTTGGCGTGGCGAAGATTCTAGATGACATGATTATAGAGTTGCATACCTTAGTTACGGAACCTGTCGTTTATCGCATCTATGCTTACTGGCGTGGCGAGGATTCTGAGTGTCATGATTTCAGACAGACGTGTATGATTAACAGGTCGTATCTTAAATTGGTTCTTAAAGTATCATCTCAAAACTTATCCATTTTTGTTATTACAGGACTTTGTTCCATCGCTTCTTTTTCTTTACTAGCAGTAAAGATACCTTCAGTCCTTATCCAGTTCCTTTTGAGCTTCTTTTCTTTGAGGATTCCTTGTTAGTATGATAATTAGTTATTTGTAATTATGTCTGTATCTTGTATTAGTATTGACTAAGTGTGACTTGTGGTTTATAAGTATTTCTTAGTTGGACATGTGAGCAGTAGAAATTAATCTAGAGATACCCATAGCGTAGTACCTTGTAGCAATAGTTCCATGATAGGTGTCATTATAGTTAGTATTGGTATTATAAAAAGAGGAGTAAGAGTATCAGTGAACGTTCCAAGAGTAAGTATCAGAAACAGCATGCCAGTCCTGGATAGTCATTAAATTATGTAATTGGATGATCTATGTAAATAATTAAGTATCAAAAAATTGTGTTAAAGATTAATGGAGCATGATATTCAATTGATGATTGATATCGAGTGTGTTAAGAGTAAAAAAATATATATGCATAAAGGGTTTTAATGAGATGTCATGGGTAGAGAAATATCAGGATTGGTAATGAAAGTTATGAAGTGTATCACAGATTTGTGTAACAGTCTGTAAAAGATTAAAAGGAAAATACATATACATCAATCGAGATAAGGAGCCATATACTTGCCCATGCGAGTAAAGTAAAACAGGTGTATTATAAAAGGTGCGAATAATCGTGAGTTCTAATAAGTGATAAGATGATCTAATGATGGAAGCTAGTGTTACCATACCAATAGTGCTAGTGATTCTATATCAAAGATTTGGTGAGCAAGGTGCTAATGACTGTAAGTACTTCGTGTGATGATAATTAGATTGGTGTATCAGTTAATATAGACAGAAAATTATTGGAGAAAATACGTGTGATGATAACTTTGATTATTAGAATTAATATTGCAAGTAATTCGGGCAGAGCAAATTTCAGTATAAAGTTGAGGATTGTAGACAATTGGTGTATTGTGTGCACCTTGAGTATTAGAGACTGTGAGTATTTATACGTGTACTTGTGGATTTAAATTTATAATTTGAAGGGTGGAAATGAATTTCAATTTTTAAAGATTATTGAGGAGTTGAGATTTATGTCATTAAATCTTTGAGGATTCGAATTCAATTCAATAAACATAGTCAAAGCTATAAAATTTTTGGAAGTGATTAAAAAAATTTATTTCGATATTTGAGTATTTGACTTTTGAGGAAGGTATATGCATTTTATTTTAAATTATTCGAGAAGTTAAATTTTGATAATTTTATTTTAAGGATAAAATTTTATGGTGGGTAAGAAATGTATAACAGTATATGAGTGGTTGATGTGCATGTGTAAGGATCTATTGGCTTGAGAATGCTTGAGATGGCACTGCAAACAGACTTGGGTGTCCATCTAGAGTTGCATTAGAAGGAGCAGTACTTAGTATGGTGTGTTGCACTTGGTGTGCACTTGAGTGATAAGAACGACTAGTATAAACAATTGCAGTAGGTAAGAGAGCTAGTAGTGAGTGTGCTTGTAGTAGAAACAGTAGTACCAAGGGTTAGAGGTATCAAACTTTGGATGCATTATTAAACTATGGTCGTGATAGAGATTCTTGGTATCATATCTAGGTATCAATAGACAGGTGTATGCAATGAGGATGTATTCATGGATGTTGTGGACTAGTGATTAGTTGATATGGGTATCAGTGTATAGGGACAAGAAATTAGTGAGTGAATATGCCAGAGTTAAGTGTATATTAGAGGATTAAGATGTCCAAGTAATGGGTTAGAAGGCTATGTTCTGTTCTTTCCTCATATTCCTTTTCCATCTGTTTGTTTTATTGATTGATTTCCTAGTGCCATAGTCTGTATCAATAATTTTCTTGTTAGAATATAGTTAGTAGTACACCTCGACAGAGACTGTAATACCATGAAAAAGAGACTATGACCATGCATGTTTCATCTAGATTGAATATCTTATCTAGCTTGCATGTTGTATTGTGTGTTTTATGATTATAGGTAGGATTCTCTTAGACTTTGATTGTTGAAGGTTTGACCATAGTAAAGAGTTAATGAAGAGGTTATGATTGACAAAGAGAGACAAGGTGCCTAAAATTTCGAGGATAAAATATTAATTTAAATAAAGAGTGAGAATTAATATGGCAAAATTGATGAATCATTGACTTTATGAAGATTGAGATATGATTGAAATTATCATTAAATTTCTAGGAAATTAAGAAGATTATCATTATATTTATTGGAATGCAAGTTACGAACTTATATTTCGAATGTTATATTTGAAGGTTCTGCGAGTATTATATTATTTGATTATTGTGTGAAAAAAAATATCGAGGATTAAGATCACTAATGGATTAAAAGTTTGAAATTTTGGGATGAGAATTTAAATTTTATAAACATGCATCAATTAGATTTAAATTTAAGGAGTAAGATGATTAATGGGTTAGTGTTTGAATACAAAATTTTGGAAGAGATTTTAAATTTTATAAATGTGCATAGATTGGATTTTAAAAAAAAATTTAGAGGATTGGATATTAAAATTTTGAGTATTTAATTATTAACATCAAATTTTGAGGAGAATATGATACGATTGGAATTCAATTTTTAAATTGAGGATTTTTTTCATAAATATGATATCTTTAGAATTATGAAAGTTGGTGAAATAAAAATATGGATTTGCTTCAGTATTATATGGTTTGATGCATTTAATTTTGATGGTACAATAAAATAATGAATAAATACAACTGTTGAGAATCTTAAATTTCGAGGACGAAATTCTTTTAAGGAGGGTAGACTTGTCACCCCCACATTTTAGATTAGGGGTATTTTCGTCTTTTCATAAATTAATGTATAAAATATTGCATGATATTTAATTTAATTGAACCATAAATTCAACTTTGTGTAATTTTCTAATTGATGGGCACTTTTGGGCAAAAGTGCATTAGGGTGTCCACCCCATTGGGCACAAGACGTGAATAAACATATTTCTCCTTCATTGGTATTTTTTTCATAAATTGTAGGAGTGTGAAATTCAACACCAAGCTCCTTAAGACCATGGCCCTCCACACCTTGAACCAATTGAACCCTAGCCCTTCATTTTGAACCCATTTGAATCATGGCCCATTGAAATCCTACAAGAGAGGCCCAATCCCAAGAGGGGTTGACCAGTCAAACCAATTCTAGGTCACCTACACCCTACCTCATATAAATATTCTTTTTCCTTAATTTTCCTTTCTCTTCTATTCCCTAACATCTAAACAACAACCGACTTATTCTTCTTCTCCTTCCTGTTCATCTTCTCATCCCATCTCCTCTCGAGCAGCGTCGCCCTGAGCGGGCCTCCCCCTCGCCGGAGAGCTACCCTAGCCGCCTGTCATCTCCTCGCTATAACTGAACCTCGCGGCCACCCGAGCTCGCCGGATCCTAACTCGATGAGCCACCGGACTTGACACTGTGATCGACTCCCATCTCCCCGACTCCTCTCCCCATGCCGACGTCCCTAGCAACTCGCCTGAACTCGACGACAGCAGCGCTCACTTCGGTCGACTTTCTCCAGCCCACCGGAGACTCTCCTCCACAAGACGACACGAACGCCTCGTCATCCCGCGGTCGTCCCTGAACCCCGCTCGTCCCTGACCTTCAACTGCGGCTCCACCCTCTGAAGCCGACCAGATACGCCATGAACGATGCCGCACTTGCCAGCGACGACCGGAATGACCCGCTGTCCACAAGAACGTCGTGCATCTGCCTGCACTCACGATCTCGACCACCGCTTGAACAGTTCCCCGTACCACCACCTGAGCACGCTCGCCTGAACGTTGTGCACCTCCCTCCCTCGCCGTTCTTCCCTCGATATCACCACCACTCAACCCCTTCGACTCAGGCATTGCCATGCATCGAGCACTAGAGTCGTGATGGAAGGAGGAACTGCTCCCGCGGGTGATTCAAAAAACATTATCCTATGTATCGCTGGTAATTTCTTATGAACCTTTGTTTCTTCCCTCAGGTTCTCGTTGTACCTATAATCTAATATAATAGTTGTTAGCTATGAAGATCAATGATAAATAATAGGTAACTCTAAAATAAATACACGTAGGAGCAATGCCCTATTGAATAGAAATAGTAAAATGAATGGCTAAGCATATACAAACCACTATGTAGGTACCGTAGGAATATGGTTGGAAGAAGAAAACAATAGTTTGCTCATTGAAGTTTGTGCTAACTTTTCCTTCATTAAAAACAAGTCATAATAAAACCACACGTTGGAATACAACAAAGAGAAAAGAAAGGAAGTATTTCTTTAATACAAGCCATCCTAAGGAAATTTTAGTATAGGTCCCTAGGAATCCGAATAATTTAATGAAGCCCTTAGATTTTGTCATTTAAGGGATATTAATTAGGTTTCTTCTGGTTAGATAAATTATATTGTTAATATAAGAGTAAATTATTTTTATAGGAGCTTATGAATATATTCTTAAGGAATTTTATGTATAAAATTTATTAGACGGATAAATCAAATACAATAAAACTATGGAAAACATACTTGTATTAAACTCTATCATGTATGTATATACATATATCTATTATAATTATAATTAATTAGTATTAATGTATATGATAAATGATAATATGTATTATATGTCTATCTTCTAGATGACCCAAGTGTGACTACGTAGCATATTAACAGACTGCCATATGTACACTGACGTACTGGCAAGACCCGTATCATTGGCTATCTGTCCTACACAGCAATTACAGATGTGATACCTGTGCAATTAGACGCGCACTTGACCCTAGTTGACCAGTGTCATACCTAGCGAAGCCCTGAGTTCAATGTATTTTTATTGTATGTTAGAGTAATGTTTGATGCAAGATTGTATTATTTAATGATGTCTTTAGGACTGTTGGATTTCAGACAAGATTCAGAAACAGACATTGGTATGCCAGCAGCAGGACCCCAGGCGAGTACATTCTCTGACAGTTTCTATTATGTTGATTATCTCTATAATTCTTGTTGTATAGCGTACTTGACTCTGATACTATTCTTTATACGAGTTGGCATCATTGAGACCTGTCACGAGGAGTCGTGATTGGAATCCATCGTGCTAGCTGGGGAAACGGGAAAATATTAGTAGTTTATGTGAACATACCCAACTTTACATGCATCATAGCTCACCCACACATCACGTCGGTGCAGCCTTACCCTTACATGCCTCATCGCTGTTACATCTGGTTAGCCTGACCTGTTGGGGATGATCGCTAATCCATGTAATGAGTCATATAGTCCCAAGCCGATCACATGATATGCTGATATTTCACACACTTAGTTAGATGTTCTTGACATGCATCTCTAGTATATTGATCTAGCATCTCTACGTATTCTAGTTATTATTCTTGTACACACTTATATACCAGTTCATTGTTCTCGCGTGTACTTGAATTTCTATTTCATTGCTAGGTATACATTGATGATGACATGCTCTAGTATTCCATTTATTCCAGTATTTCTATTTTCAGTATATCCATGCTCGTCAGTATTTCTTATTGTCAGTTATCCATATTTGTCTTGTATTTCTTTACACTGTGCTATAGATTTTGTCAATATATGTGGAACTGCTGTTGGAGGTGTATTTCGTTCCAATCCTGACTGAATATTTTTTTCAGACTATGACCTAGAGGACTTGTTTTCCAGTATACTTGGAGATTGGATGTTATTGTTTGCCGGTATAGTTATTTTGTTGTTTAGACTTGTCTTGTATTTTATATTCTTGCTTCGATATCTCATCGTGCTCTAGTTTATGTGATTGAGTATATTCCATATTATATTATGATATCTGTGTCTCCTTATGGAGTTGGATATTCATGAGAGATTGTTTAGATAGTATTATGACCTAGACAATGTTCTACCACCGATGCTGCGGCGTAGGCTGGACGTACCCACGCTATCGTGCCCCTATACCGGTTGCGAGTCGTGACATGTTTTTAGTGGTGGCCCATGCAGGTCAGAGTTCGCAAGTTATGCGATGTCGTGGTAGTGTGACGTCTTAGTTGTACTACTATGTGCCTGCTATAGAATATAGGACATAGGATACTAGGATGAGAGAGGATACTCAATCATAAATTCTTGAGAGATTCCTGGGACGACCCTTGAGAATCTTATTAGAATTTTCAATTTAAATCTTTTCCCGTTATTCCCGTCTGCTCTTACTTGTTATTGAACTTGATTCTTGTTGATCAGTTATTAAATTTAAATCTTGGTATCATTGTTGAGTTTGATTCTTGTTGACCAGTTGTTAAATTTAAATTCTTGGTATCGTTATTGAGTTGATTTCATATCAAGATGAATTTTATGGGCTAAAATTTATGGTATCATCTGATGACATATATTGATGAGGACAGTGAGAAAGGTAAAACGTGTACTTTGGTTATGGAACCTAGAATTTATCGCAGCCATATTAGCTGCCATGGCAAAAACGTAGGAACCTGACTTCGGATGTACATATCTTAGTTATGAATTTAGAGTTTCTCGTAGCCATACCGGTTGGCGTGGCGAAGATTCTAGATGACATGATTATAGAGTTGTATACCTTAGTTACGGATGTTTGTGGTATTAAACGAAAGAATGAAAGTGTATTTCAATGACAGGGTTTATACGAGACCCGTGCCCTTTGGTTTACAAACAAACTTGTACAATTCGATCCTATACGAGGATGCGGGAGTATAATTTATTTAATCTGGGTATAAATTGCTATAGGTGTATGATCTGCGGTCGATCACTTTAGCCCTTGGACTACACGATGTTGAAGAAGTGCCGTGGAAGACAGGATGCAGCTTCGGAGGTTGCGAAGGAGGGTAGATACGCGATGTTGAAGGTCGTCGCTCCCTATTCCTTGCCTGAGCTCTGTATTCTTCTCTCTCTCTCTGTCTCTCCCTCTTGATCTCCGGTTCGGTGACCTTGTTCGATCCTTCTTTCAAAGTTTCGAGCTTTGATCTGATATTGGTATTCTTGGCCAAATTTTCCGACCATGTTCCCCATTGACAGGGGCCTCTATTTATAGAGTCTTTGGTGACAGTGACCACTCCGTTGGTATAGCAACCGAGGAGTGGACAGTAGAGCACCCTTTTACACAACGGTTAAAGTAACCAATGCCTGCGTAATAATGACCTTTTGAGTGAGCAAGTGACGCGCGTCCAACTAAGGGGACGAAACGCGTATATCTGCTGTGGAGATCATGGCGTAGAAGCCACGTAGGTAGGTATCCCTTGTGTAGAAGAGGTTGGCGTAGAAGCCAAATGTCTGTCACCTTGGCGTAGAAGCCAAATAGGCATAGAAGCCGAGTAGGCGTGGAAGCCGAGTAGTCGTAGAGACTGAGGGGGCGTGGAAGCCGAGCAGGCATAGAAGCCGAACAGGCATAGAAGCCGAGTAGGCGTGGAAGCCGAGCAGGCATAGAAGCCGAACAGGCATAGAAACCGAGTAGGCGTGGAAGCCGAGCAGTCGTAGAGACTGAGGGGGCGAGGAAGCCGTAGGAGCACAGATCCTGAATGGGCGTAAAAGCCGCTGCGTACCGTGCCAGGGTGCTGATGTGGACGTCTTTAGCCAGAATTACGGCTTTTGGAGATCAAATCTTTGGCAGAGATTTGCCATCATCCTGTGCATTAAATGCGGAGACGTGCCTTGAAGGGAAATTGTCACCGCTCTGTGCGTTTTGACGGAGGGACGCGCCTTGAGGGGACACTGTCACCGCTCTATGCGTTTTGACGGAGGGACGTGCCTTGAAGGGACACTGTCACCGCTCTGTGTGCTTTGGCGGAGAGACGTGCCTCGAGCCCTGTACGAAGCGCAGCTTTTGACGTGGCAGGCAGTTTGTCTTCTGCGGAGCGTAAAACAGCCCATGTTTGCCTGTGTAAAACAAGGCAGCGTGTTCTCTTTGCACGCGAAAGAGCGGTTTATGCTGGGGGATTTTAGTAAGCGCCGGTTTGGTGATATTTTAACCAAATCCTCTGCATTAAATGCTGAGATCCGCCATCATACTATGGAGCGCGTCCCGAGGGGTCTGCCCCCGTTTCCAGCCGTCGTTTGGGTAGCTGTGCAGCACTTTTTGTCAGGAGTCAGAGGTCAGGTTTACTGCATGACTGGACAGTTTCTTTTCGGGAATACAAAGCGTTCCTCGTACGCTTTAACGCTGCTTTGAGAGCGGCTGGGTTTTATGCCATGGAGGCGATGAAGAACCCTGTTTTACGCTGGATGGCTCTGAAGGCCTCTGCTTACGCTGCTCTGTATCAAGACGCTGCGTAGATCTTCCAAGCATTTTTTTCATGCTTCTACAAGACCCCCTTCAAAGCTTTTAAATTTCTCAGAATTTGAAACTCTTTGAATGAAGCATGAACGGCCCCTCGTAACTCAAAACATTTCTGAATGGAGCGTTGAAACGCTCGATGCTGACTTTATGGCAGATTTATTGGGGACCGCTGTGATCTCTTTTGCCTATAAAAGACTGGGGGTGTGAACCTGTATTCACCATATTCCCATTGTCATGCAGAGATGATCGCCGAAGTTCGTCGGATCGATCTGAGGAAGAAGGAGATCATGTTCTTCCAGCATGTAGGGAGCCGTAAAAGACGGCATCTTCGAGCAAGTGTCCACTGCAACGATGGATCATGGAAGGACATCTTAGCCTCCTTTGCTCGGGATAATCAGCAACTTTGTATGGCGTTGCCCCAGGAGAGAGAAAGGGTCATATTGGCCCACAGCGGCTGGCATGCTGTGTATCTTCCCCTGAGATTCCCGCGGACGAGATTAGACAAACTGTAATCTATCGTCCCCAATTGAGTTGGGCTTAAAGAAGCCTCAACTGGATCGGCCATGGCGAATGGAGGATCTTCTTGTTCATGACTGTGGTAGTCGATGAACAGCCCTCGAAGAAGAGGAAGACCTTCACCCATGTGAGAACCTGTCAGTACAGCTTCTGGGCGATCTTCGGACGATGATGGGGGGACTCCTTTGTAGATGGAGTTTCCCTCATATGTAACCATGAAGAATAGAGGAAAAACCCTTGTAGATTGGATTTCTCTCATATGTAATCATGATTTTAATCTTTAATAAGATCATCTTCTTCTCCATATGATCGTCTTGCCATACGTTGCTTGTGAAGTCTGAATATGTGCAGCTTCGACACGTCTGAATCTTTACGCTGACTCTGATAGAAAGAGTATTAGGACCTGTCCTTTATGCATAGCAGATAGTCCATAGAACGCTGCTGAGCACTTTGAACATTTTAGAACTGTCCTGTTGCTAGGACTGCGTAGAATTTCTGAACTGTTGCCTCTCTGATGAGCAAAATTTCGTTTTGTTCAGAATTCGTCTTCAAGAATGATCTCTCGAAACTCCCTTGGAACAGGGTCGAGGTTTTTGGCTGTCAAACTGAGTTTGCCACTTTGATAGACGAGATGTTCAGACTGGAATCTGGATGAACCTCCAGTTTTCTGGACCCGAGAGGAGTAATTTCTCAATGTTTGAACTCTGTATACTTCGGGTACTTGGGGATGCTTTGGGTCAAGAACGAGTATCTTCTGTGTGAACTCTTTGCACTTGACCGCCTTGGGGACTGTTTGGATATGCGAAAAGTCGTGGAGCGGGAAATCATGTCTGTAGCCTCTTGAGCGTAAAACACCATCGAGCGTGAATTCGTAAACTTGTGGTTCCTGAGCGTGAAGTCGTAGGTTTGTTACCTCTCGAGCATAGAATGTTACCGAGCACAAAGGCATCCGGGCAAGAAAAAATATAGACTTGTAGCTGTCGAACGTAAAGCCATTAGATTCGTAGCTGTCGAGCGTAGAAAAGCTCCTTTAGCGTAGGACTGTAGATCTGTAGCCTGTGAGCATAGAACACCATCGAGCATGAAATCGTAGACCTGTGGTTCCTGAGCGTGAAGTCGTAGGTTTGTTGCCTCTCGAGCATAGAATGCTACCGAGCACAAAGGCATCCGGGCAAGAAAAACCATAGACTTGTAGCTGTCGGACGTAAAGCCGTTAGATTTGTTGCTGTCGAGCGTAGAAAGCTCCTTTAGCGTAGAACTGTAGATCTGTAGCCTGTGAGCGTAGAACACCATCGAGCGTGAAATCGTAGACCTGTGGTTCCTGAGCGTGAAGTCGTAGGTTTGTTGCCTCTCGAGCATAGAATGCTACCGAGCACAAAGGCATCCGGGCAAGAAAAACTATAGACTTGTAGCTGTCGAACGTAAAGCCGTTAGATTTGTTGCTGTCGAGCGTAGAAAGCTCCTTTAGCGTAGAACTGTTTGATTTGTAGCTCCTAAAAAGAAAATTTCTTCGAGCGTGAGGTTTGCGGATCTATTGTTGCTGAGCGTAAACTGAGCGCCACCGAGCGTGAGATCGTTGATTTGGTATCTACTGAGCGTAAAGTCGTAGGTTTGTGGCCTCTCGAGCATAAAAGCTACCGAGCACAAAGGCATCCAGGCGTAAAACCATAGACTTGTAGCTTGCGAGCGTAAAACCGTAGATCCGTTGCTGTCGAGCATAGGAAGCTCATTTAGCGTAGAACCCGCTGAACCGTCTTGCACGAAAAAAACCTTTCGAATTCGCTGACTGTCCGTCTTCCAAGGGTAGTGGGCTGACGTAGCATCCAATCATAATCAACTATTATTTGCGAGATTTGGTTAGGGTCTCGAGGGGTTCGTCCGAGGATTCGAGGAGTCGACCCGGACTGTATATATATCCCCAGCTTCTAGAAAGAAAAACTTTTTATCTGTCTTTTGCGAAAGAGAGCTTTCGACTGTTCGAGTTTTTCTTCGTTCTTTCTCCGAGCACTTCGAGTCTTTCAGAAATGGCGCCGAAACAAACCCACTCCGCTAAGGGAAAGAGCATATGTTCTTCTTCTCATTCTTCTGTCCCAGCGAGGGAATCTCTGGTCGGGCAAGGTGAACTTCCCTCTGAGGGGAGCATCCCGCCGACGACGAGCGCACCCGGCTTTAGAGGTAAAACTTTTTGGGATGACACAAACGACAAAAAATCCTTCGCACACGTTGAACGTGACTGCGCTAGGTCATCTTCTGTGCTGATAGCCTCTTTTGAGGAAGATGATACACGGAGGCATTTTCATCTTTTATGCCCACATTTCTAATGTGTCAGCGTAAAGACTCCATATTTTCGTAGCTCTGAGCGTAAATAGCTCGGGCTGCCGAAAATTGGCGTATTTCGTAAAATCTGAATTTTACGTTCTGTGGAGGAGACTTCTGGCGTAAGGTGACCAAATTTGTACAATCTTGGCGTAGAGCACAGACTGTCGTTTCCTTGGTTCGTGTGTTTGTGCCAGACTTGTAATGACATATCTTCTTTACATTATCTTGCAGTTGATCTGGGTGAGTCCCCATTGGCTGAGGTGATGGGCTCCGCTGCGGGGATGCTCACTCGAACTATCTGGAGGATCTGTCCTATGTGGCATTTCCCATCTCTGGACCCCAGTATCCTGAGGGAATGGAGCTCCTGATATCGGCCCAGGGTGAGCGAATGCTGTTGAGTATGATCAACGGCAAACCCTTGGTACGTGTAGATGGGGAGCAGTACATAAAGCCGGCTTTCCTTTTTGGGGACATGATTGATAAACAGTCCCAGACGAAGCCCAAGAGGGAGCCTTGGGTTTTCCCTGCCAGGGATTTGGTCTTGTACCTGCCGACGATGCCGAGAGATTATCCCATCTCGGCCTTCTCCCATGCGACGCATCCCAGGAAGATGTCTTGGAAGCTGACTCCTGATCTTCACGGGAAGCCGGGAAAGATCTTTTATCTGAAAGGCGCTGACCAGGGGTCATTTGTTAGTCGCCCTTCTGGCGTTGTGACGCTGTTCCGAGGACTGTGCCCGGGCAGTGTTCTAAGTGAAGATAGCTCGGTGATCCAGCCTGTCCAATTGCCGACCTTCTGCAACGACTTCATGGGTCGAGGTAGGGTATATCCCAAGGAGAATCCTCGGTGCAATGGGTGGATCGCCCCAACGAACTCCCGATGGAGATGCCTAGTTGACTGGGCCTTAAAGCACTTCCAAAGAGAGTTGGAGGGCATTGGACTATATGCCGCTGTAAGTGCGACGAGCGTCGGGCTGCCTTTGAACCCTAATTTGTTCCTGGCTCTGATGGAGCGGTACATTCCGCTCACCGGGACCTTCGCCACTCTACTAGGGGAGTTGGGGTTGGCCCTTCATGAGATGGCAGTTGTCTCGAGACTGCCGATGGGGGATACCCCATATGAAGAGTACGTTCCCACCAACCAGGAGTTGGGGGATTTGGACCCTCGGGTGGCGGAAGTATATCAGGAGCTGATGTGTCAGTACTTCGCGTGCACCACTTTTTATAACGAGCCTTCTGATTTGGCTCACACCACCAAGTGGATGTCTTACCTCTTCTTCCACCGAGCCAGGGCCGCCAGGTCGGAGAAAGCCTTGGGTGGTAAGAAAGAGCCCGTGAACTGCTTGGGCGTCCTCAGTGCCCAGGTTGTGGAGACTCTTATGGAGGAGGCTAAAGCTCCGGATCAGATTCTTGTGGAGGGGGTAGGAAAGTACCCGGAAGGCACTAAGGCCTGTAGTTACTTGAGGCGTTGTCGCAGGCCTTTGTCTAAGGAGGCCCAGCTGGCTGGTTTCCTCTCCATATGGCTGCGTCAAGTAGTGGTGCCGGGCACCGCGTCCGCGGACCGCATTTACTGCAACATCCTGTGGCCGGCAGTACGCCTGGTGTTTGGGGCAAGACTGGGCTTACTTCCTGCCATGGTGTGCCGTATACAGGCTGGCCTGAGGGCCATGACAGATGGGTTGCTCGTTGATGAAGCTCGGCGGGAGAGCTTTCCTAGGGTGGAATTACCATACTTGTACTTGATGGGATGGTTAATTCTCCACAATTCCCGGGTTATGTCACCCGGTTCCGGTAGCAGCTCAGGGGGTATATTCCTATTGAATTACAGGGATTCCTCCTGGAATGTGAATACAGTTTTAGACTGTCGGCTGGTTTTGAACCTCAGCCATGGCTGGAAGATCCTTTGTACTCCCCCTCCTGTGCATCGCAACCAGTCAGGGCTGTGGCTCGAGGATTCAGGTCGAGGGAAGACCGTTCTTTCTCCGGAGGCGTTTAATTGGTTGGTCTGTATTAGACCTTCCCATCTGCTGTATAGGAGCGAAGACCATTGCTTCTTCGAGCCCTACCTGCCTAGTCGGTTCGCCAGGCAGTTCCGGTATGACCAGTTGCATGTGGGCAACGCCGTCACCAGCTTCAGGTCCAGGGGTGGACTCATTGATGGAGCTAGAGGGTGGCGATATTTTATCATAGGTTGTATGAGGGCAATTTTTATCGTGCCGGTCGTTACAACCTCCACGGAGCTGCGCATCCTTCACTCCTACGCCCAGTTTTATGTGACGGTTAATACTTTCCACCGCGATTTTGACAGGCGTGGGAGCTTCAGGGTGCCTTCTGCCAAGCCTGGGGCAAGGGTCGAAGTCCCCTCTGTTTCTTCTGACGAGGGGGAGAAATCTGGTACTCCGGATGAGCCTCTGGTGTCGTTGCCGAGGTGTGTAGTGCCTCTGCCGGCGGGGGCTCTGGTAGTCTCTTCCGGGAAGCGACGGGCTTCTGCTCCGAAGGAAGCTTCCCTTCGTAAGAGAAGGAAGGAGACGGTTGCTCGTCCTCTCCGTATTCCTGGTGTTGAGGTTCCCGGGAATGAGCCTGCATCTCCCTGTATCAGGGATGATTCTTTGGCCGGAGGTTCCTCGCCTTTCATAGGGGGACCTTCTACAGTTCTGGCTGGCGGCGCCGGAGAGTCCTCGCTAGAGGCTGCTGTCGCTGCGGCTGCTCCAAGCAGCGGAGCGGGATTGCCTGCGTGGCCCCAACAGATAGGAGAATCTTCCCTGAGGTCAATAGCGGGCGGAGTTACTCCTGCGTTAGCGAGCGCGCTTAGCGAGACTCAGGCTGATGAACCTCGACCGCGTCTCGGGGAAGGCTTGACCGAACTCTTGGCGATGTCGGTCGGCCCACCTCCTTCTCCAGGTATGACAGTTCGTATCGCGTTATTAAGGCGTGGCTTAGCTACATCTGCTGCAGATGCGTCGTATATGCCGTTGGCTTCGGGTAAATATCGTTTCGATGTCTCCTCCTAGGAGGATTACCACTGTGTTTGATATTTTGCTTTTTTGTCCTCTTTTCAGGGGATGACGTCCACGGGGAGCATGGCGTTGAAGCGCCTTCCGACTTTGTTCTGGCTCCTGGCGGTGACGTGAAGGCGCCGAATTTTGAGGCAGGAGTGTCTTCGGGGGCTAGCTCGCCCGGGGAGGTTTTGTCGTCTCAAGGGGAGGACGAACCTGTCATCGTGACCTCGCCCGTTGCGAGTATGCCGATGACTTCGATTGTCGCCATCGCACCTTCTTCGGGCGTGCCACCTGTTGAGGCGGCGGTGGCTACCTCGTCTGCAATTGTGGCCGCTCCGGGCGCTCAGTCGGGTTTAGTCGCGTTGATCGAGCAGCATTCTAGCCTCGTCTACACTGGCTTAAAAATGATGATACCGATGGTGTTAGCGAAGAACCTTGACTTCGAGCTCCTGAAGAAGACTTTTCAGCTTTCGATCGAGGTTGTCAGGGGGCTCAGCAATCCTGGAGTGGCTGACGCTCTGGAGGCGGTGGTTAATGGTTTAGAGCAACCCATTAACGAATACTTACAACGGACTGAGGGCAGCCTTGATGCTGATGTCCAGGCTCGGTACGACCTCATGTCTGAGTGGTTCGCTACAAAGCTTGAAAGCCTAGACAACTCTATCCAGACGCATAAGCTGGAGATGGATAGGAGAAGAGCTGTTGTGGAAGAAGCCCTTGCCGTTGAGATGCAGTGTCGATCCGAGCATAAAGGGAATGCGGCGAGGGCCTCCAAGCTGCGGGAAAAACTTGCTCGGGCAGAGGAGTGGGCTTCCCAGTCGTTGGCAGGTTTGGAGGTAGCGACTGGTCGACTGAGCGAAGCACGACGGGATCTGGACCGTGCGGAAGCTGCCCGTACGGGCTGTCTTCGGGCAAGGGCTAATCTGACCCTTACGCATACTCCAGAGGCACGGCTGGAGCAGGCTCGCGCCGATGCTTTGGCCCTTAGGAATGAGAGGATAGCTGCACTGGAGCGGCAGATTTATGGCCTGATTACTCCGCCATCTTGATGTACCCCTTCCTATGTAATTCTGCCTTCTTCGAGAATGAATAACAGCGACTCTTTTCTGACTGTTGTGGACCCATCATTTCGGAATGTAAATGACAGGTTAGGTGAGAGCGATATCAGAGGTAGTATGGACGTGATAAACTCTCGATAAACTTCTTAGCGGGACATATCTATTCAGAGGTCATGCGGACATGATAGAGTGTAACCAACTAATTATGTTTTTGGAAGTAGTTTTGTCAGAATCGAGGTCCTTGCTATTTTCCTCTTTGAGCAGGAGAGATTAGGCATAGTACCTTTTCAGGAATTTGCCGTTGATAGGAGCCATTAACAGATCTTCGTTGGGCTGGGCTATCCTGTAGGCGCCGTTTGAGAAACTTGTCTCGATCACATAAGGGCCTTCCCATTTGGGCTGGAATTTGCCTTTACTTCTGTGAGTTAGAATCATCGGCCTTCTCACGTCTAGAACTAGCTCGCCGACTTTGAACACTCTTTCCTTTACTTTATGATTGAAAGCTTTGGAAATGCGTGCTTGGTAGAGCGTGATGCGCTGCTGAGCTTGGAGGAGTTTCTCGTCTAATCCTTCCAGCTCTTGGAGCCTCAACAGGTCATTCTTTTCTCGAGTCAGCTCACTAGTCACGGCTATTCGGAGCGACGAGATCTGGATTTCGATAGGAAGGACCGCCTCGCTTCCGTAGACTAGTGAAAAGGGGGTACAACCTGTTGGTGTCCGTACCGTTGTGCGGTATGCCCAGAGACATTCGCCTAACTTCTCGTTCCAGTCTCTTTTGTTTGAAGAAACGAACTTCTTCAGGAGTTTGACAATGGTTTTGTTGAAGGCTTCTGCCAAACCATTAGCAGCTGGATAATATGCCGTAGAGGCAATGTTGTGTATCCGGTTATTATCGCAAAACCGATAAAACGCTTGGCTGATGAACTGAGGTCCATTGTCGTAGATTATCCTTCGGGGAATCCCAAAGCGATAAATGACATGGTGTTTGATGAAGCTGATTACGTCAGACACCTTTACTTCAGCCAGAGGGATTTCTTCGGCCCATTTGGAAAAGTAATCTGTGATGGCCAGTATGAACCGGTGGCCTCTGGAGAAAGACGGGTGAATGGGCCCAACGATATCCATACCCCAGGCTTCGAAGGGCCAGGATGCAATCGTAGGATGTAGATATTCAGACGGTTGATGTATGAAGTCTGCATGGACCTGGCAGGCCCTGCATCGTTTTGCATAGCTGATCGCGTCTGTGATCATAATGGGCCAGTAATAGCCCATTCTTCTGATGCGGTCCTGCAGCTTAGGACCGGGCTGATGCGCTCCGCATACGCCGTCGTGAGCTTCACGGATAATCTGCTGTGCCTCGGCGCCAGCGGGACATCTTAACAGCAGTCCGTCGTAGGTCCGGCGATACAGGTATTGTGAAGATGCATCGAAGTAGAAGCATAACGATCGTCTCTTGACGAATACTGCTTCTTTGGGGTCCTCTGGCAAGATTCCATATGCCACGAAATCTATGAAGGGACTCGTCCAATCTCTTGTAGGAGGATCAGCGTTTACAGCGTAGCTGCGTTCTAGGTGACAGCTATTCTTTACACAGAATAAATCTCTGTTAAGAAGGATTACCGAATCCTGACTTCTTATAGGGGTGGCTAAGTCCGCAGCTAGGCTGGCCAGGGCATCAGCTTCCAGATTCTGAGATCGAGGTTCATGCTCTAGGAAGAACCCTTTGAACGTCATGGCTATCTCGACCGTTGCTTGGTGATAGAGGATGAGGTCTGGATTCCGGACTTCGTATATCCTCCTGACTTGGTTGACGATGAGCAGAGAATCGCCGAAAGCTTTCAGGGATTCCACTCCCAGCTCTTTAGCGACTTGGAGCCCGATTAGCAGGGCGTTGTATTCTGCCACATTGTTGGAGCAGGGCTCGCTAAGAGAATATGTTCGGTAGATGACGAGCTGATCTGGAGTAAATAGGACGACTCCTACTCCTGAAACGATGTTTCCCTTAGGACCGACTCTGGAGGCGCCATCGAAGAATAGTTGCCATATGTCACTTTCTCTTGCAAAATTATATTCCGCAACTTCATCGGGGATGTCTTCGTATAGTTTGGAGGTCTCCGAGATTGGATGAGCTGCTAGGAAGTCGGCCAGTGCTTGGCCTTTGATGGACTTCTGTGGGACGTAGACCATGTCATATGGCGTCAGTAGCATTGCCCAAGTTGCGAGTCGGGAGTTAAGGGCACTTGGCTTGCTCATCAGCACCCGGAGAGGGTTGATCCTGGAGATGATATGAATAGTCTGGCCGGCGACGTAGTATCGCGTCTTCTGGACAGTGAGCATCAGAGCCAAGCATTCCTTCTCCACTGGGTTGTACCGGTGTTCGATCCCGACCATCATCCTGCTGAGGTAGTAGATAGCCTGTTCATGACCCGCATCGTTCTTCTGTGCAAGGAGAGCTCCTAGCGAATGATCCATTGCCCGAACGTACAGCAAGAAGGATTTTCCCATGACGGGAGGTACCAGAACTGGTGGACTGGTTAGGTAGCGCTTGATATCCCCAAACGTTTGCTGGCAGGTTTCGTCCCATATGAAGGACACACCTTTCTTCATGAGGTGAGAGAAGGGCTGACATCTCCCCAAAAGGTTGGATATGAATCGCCGGATGTAAGCCAGACGTCCTTGGAACCCCCTAAGTTCCCTCAGATTACGGGGTGGTCGCATTGCTACGATCACCTGGACTTTGTCAGGGTCTACTTCGATGCCTCTGGCGGTAATGACAAATCCCAGGAATTTGCCACTGGATACCCCCAGAAAGGACTTTGTAGGGTTTATCTTGAGTTGATGCTGGCACATTAACTCGAATACCGCCCTCAGGTCTCGAACGTGATCACCTTTGAGGCGGCTTTTGACAGCTATGTCGTCCACATAACATTCCACTGTCTTACATAACTGCTCACGGAATATGTTACTTATAGCTCGTTGGTATGTAGCCCCGGCGTTCTTTAATCCGAAGGGCATGACCGTATAGCAATATACCCCCAGTGGTGTCCGGAAGGCAGTGTACTTTTCGTCTTCCGGATGCATCTTGATCTGATTGTATCCTGAGAACCCGTCCATAAAAGACATGCGCTCGAAGCCGCAGGTGTTGTCGATCATGATGTCCATGATGGGAAGGGGGAATTCATCTTTGGGGCAGGCCGCATTCAGATCTCGGTAGTCGATGCAGATATGTACCTTACCATTTTTCTTCATGACTGGGACAACGTTGGCGACCCAGTCGGGATGTTGTTCTTCCCGGATGAAACCGCAGGTTATCAACTTCTTGACTTCGTCCTCGATGGCGTCCATCATATCCGGGCGAAACCGACATTGGTGTTGTTTCACTGGCTTCGAATCGGTCTAAATATTGAGCTTATGAGTAGCTACCCTCGGGTCTAGGCCTGGCATGTCCTCATAACCCCATGCAAAGACGTCGACATATTCCTTTATCAGCTGTATGATCTCTTCCTTTTCAACTGGGGGAAGATTGTTACTGACAAATATTGGCTTTGGTGAGAGCTCACCCCCAACATTGACTTGGATAACTTCATCCTTGGTGGGAGGTTCTCTCTGCTCGAAGCAGAATTCCCACTGTGTATCCATTTGTTGAGCCCAGGGGTCGTTCTCGAACGGCTCCGTATCCTGTTCCTCGATTTCTGAGGGGCTTGTCATCACCATATTCACTGATAGTGTTAGTTTGAGAATATCAGGTGAGTCGGAGGACGACGAGCTGCTCTGGGAAGATGGAAAGGGGTCCTCATCTGGCTTGGAAGTTGCAAGGGAGGTGGCATACCCCAACCCGAGACTAGTTTGTCGATAGCGGGGATCGCCGTACGGCGGCGTCCGTCTGCCTCTTCCGTAGTTGAGGCCTGGCTTCCGCTTCAAGTCGTAGCCCATGTTTTGCATGATCCTTTGCGCTTGCCGGCTGTTTGGCGAACCTGCACTTTCCCGGTATCGTTATCGAAAGGATCTTCCTGGACAGTCGGTTGATTCCACATGCGACCAAAGATTATTGAATGCTGACTGCTGCAGGTAGGCGGGATAATAAAGATAGAATCCTCATGTGGCCCATATGCTGTGACGACGTCGGATGGTGACGTTACTTCCCAGACATACGGACGGTAGGAGTTTATAGCTTCTAAGAACTTTTGAGCTATTGGTTCTACCTCGTCATGTGGAGTGGGTTCATGTTTCGGAATCTGAGTACCGACGTACCTGAAAAGAGGATGTTTATTTTCATCTGGAACTCCGTTCCTGGTGGCATTTACATCAGTCGGCTGCTGGTTGCGCCGAAGGTTGATGACTATGGGTGGAGGCTTCCGGTTCAAAGTAATTACTAGAGGATCACCCCCTTCTTCTGACTTGGTCTTTCTCAGGTGGACAGCCGTAGGTTCTATGGCTTTTGGACGAGCGGTTCGTCCTTTCACTCTGATTGACAGTGGTAGTGTAGCAGAGGGCTCTTCGGGCTCCCGGTGGGATTCCTTCTTCGCTACTCTTGGCACTTCTTCCGTGTGGTCATGGGAATACAACACGGCATCAGAATAGTAGGATTCTACTCCTTTAAACGGGTTTAGGTCAGCCACCTCCGTTTGTACGGTTCCTTGTGTGTCTACATATTTAAGGCATTGATGTAGGGTTGAAAGAACGATGTTGTGGTCGTGGATCCATGGCCTTCCCAGCAAAATGTTGTAGGATACCTCTGAATCGATGACGTAACATGTGGCCACTGATCTAAGGTTGCCGATCTGGACTCTCAAGCGAATCTTTCCTAATGGTTTACTCCTTCCGGCGTTGAAACCCACGATTGTAGTGGTAGTGTAAGCCAGCTCGCTGGTAGGAATTCTCAGTGGCCCGAGCAGACTGCGAGGGATGATGCTGATCGACGATCCCGGATCTATGTGAATCCGGTCGACCTCCATGGAACCGACGTACCCGGTGTAATAGAGGGGCCTGTCATGTCTATTATGTTTTAATAGCATATCGTCTTGAGTGAAAGTGATATTCGGGACCACCTCCATCACGCTGTGGCATTGAGGACATGCCACTGGTTCCTCGTCGGGGTACTTGAGCTGGGTCAAGTATACTTCCGCCTGCATTAGTGCTTCACTCAGGGCTAGACGAGCGTCGGGGGAGAGCCTGAGTAGCTCGAAGATGGACAACCTGGCTGGCGTATTGGCCAGTTGGGCCAGGATGTCAAATTTGTACGACTTCTCTAAACCTTTGCTCGAAATGTTTTTCACAGGTTTGTCGAAGCGTACTTCTTTCTGTTTTTCCTTTTCCGCCGGAGTAGGTTTCGCAGAGCTGATGCTTGACACGACGGGATCTTGCTCTGACGGTTTGGTAGCTGGAGCGTCAGCCGGCGCACCTTCCTGATTTGCTCCGTCGTTGTCGAGGTAGGCCCTCCCTGAACGGGTTACGACAAGTACCTCATCTCCGTCTGATGTAGAAGAAGTTATGACCATGTAGCATGATCTGTATTTAGGATTCTTCTTAGGGGTAGCCCTGGTTGCCTTGGTCTCTTCCTCGAGATCCGACACCAAATCTTGGTGAACCCACATAATCTTGCCCCACCAGATAGTTAGGGGCACCAGGTTGTGACCTTGATCCCTAGCAGGGGGAAGGTTAACGAGGCTCATCGTTGCCCGGGAGATAGGTGTAACACCATCAGGGACCTTTTGGGGAGGCAAATTGCCAAACTGCAGAGAGATCATGTTGGCCGTGACCGTTTTTTCGGTATTGTGCAGATTGATGGCCTTAGCATCGATCAACCCCTGGATCTTCCTTTTTAGTACATAGCACGCCTTTGTCGGGTGGTGTACGTATCTGTGGAAGATGCAGTATTTTGGGTCGTCAGTATTGCCGACCTCCTGGGGCCGCCTTAGTTCTGGGAGGGTGATCTTGCCACTTTTGACGAGACATTCAAAAATACTTGGGATATCGTCGTCGTCGAAAGAGTAGACTTCGACGGGCCTCGGAGCCCCCGGTTTCGCTTGGGCGGTCGTCGCAATCTTTGGCCTAGCCGTGTTGATTGCCAGTGCTTCCTTCCCTTTGGGACCACGATGATGGTCGCTGCCAGGGGATGACCTCTTGCTTCTGTCAGAGGCGGAGATCATGATGCCATTGTCGCGCGCCTTGCGACTGTTGTCTTCGGCGGCTACCGACGAGAGGATGAACGAGGGCCAATCATGGAACTGATATGGTCCTGTGAACACTGAGACCACGGGAAGGAGGTTCTTCCTGCAAATGTCTACCAATGCTGAGTCTGGAACTCCTGGAGGCATCTGTAAGGTGGCCTGACGAAAGCGTTCGATGAAGATGCGAATGTCTTCCTTTTCTTTCTGCTTGACTTCGATGAGAGAGGACATAGGCATGTCCATTCCTCCCTCATAGAATCGTGTGAAGAATAAAGCTTTGAAATCCTCGAAGGAAGTAATGCAGTTGTCCGCCAAGCTACGGTACCACTGATAGGCTACTCCTGAGAGGCAGCCTTTGAACATCCGAGTGAGGAGGGCATCGTTCCCTTGTAGCAGCACCGTCATCATACTGAAATAGTTCATGTATTGGTTTGGTGATGTTTTTCCCTCGAACAGAGCCATCGCTTGAGGTTTGTATTTTGGAGGAAAAGGGACCTCTTCCCAGATAGCTGGGTACGGCTGGTTGATTCCCAGTTTCTTGAGCTGATCTTTGTGCTTCAAGGCATCGAACTGGGCTTTCAACTCCCAGACCGCCTGCATCAGATTTTCCGTTGGAAGCGGAGGAACTGCTGACTCTTGATCTAGAGCAGGTTCTTGGCTTGGGCTGGATGGTGGCAAGTCCACCCCTACATGTATCTGAGTTGGCGGAACCGATGCTTGAGCCATGGCAGTTGCGTGCTGAGTTAGCATCATCTGGTGTATATTCTCCATTATGGATTGCATTTGTTTCAGCGACGTCTCCAGGTCAGTGATGCGTTGTTCTGCGTCTCCTGATGGCGACGCTCTCTCGCGTTCGTCTTCGATGGCGTAAGCTCCCATTTCTCTGGGCGTCGTCGAAGGGTAAGTATAGGTCGCTGCAGAAGTTGACTCTATACTCTCGGCATCTGATCTGGGAGTTCGGTGACCCCCAGCGTCGGAATTAGACAAGTACGGAGCTGGTTGTTGTGACCTTGCACGGGTGTTTTGGAATACCCCAGCTTCAGCGTTCCTGAGGAGGTCTACGAATTTTCTCTGGCTCGGAGGTCCAGGGGGAAGACGCTTTGAGCTCGACCCTCTTTTAGGTATGCGTGAAGCCATGTTCACGGACGCATACGCGTGCTCCTCTTCCGGGAAAGATTGAGAGTAGTTCAATCGGTCGAAGACCGATCGTTTTGCTTTAGAACAGTAGCAGTCAATCACAATCTTATGACTATTACAACATTGTTCCCTAGGGGGCGTAATAGACATGTTGGAAGGTCCCCTCTCCCTACGCTTCTGGATTAGGCATTCGCGTAGGTCAGGAGTAGCAATTTGAGCTTGTTTTGCGCCGTGGGACTTACCTAGGCATGATTTGGAGATTCGCTCAGACAGGCGTAAAGCTGAAGAGGTGTTCAGTCGACCGTCGTCTTCCCGCGTAATCCGGAGGATAGGCAGATTGCTTCTTCGCTGGTGTAACGGCCGAGGAGTTGAGTACTCGCCTGCTTGCTTCCTCTTGCGGAGATCACGGCGCTCATCTGGTTCGTCGTAGAGGTCAGATGTCGTCTTGCGCGTAGAGCGTGATCTGTTCTTCCGATTTGGCATTGAGGCACCGTCGAAAGTTTTGTCTGTACCGCACGTAGCGGAAGACAGGTTCCTATGCGTGGAGCGCAGGGGATACTTCTGGGTCAGCGCTGAGGCTTTGCCCGAAGTTTTGTCTGTACCGCGCGTAGCGGAAGACTGATTTCTGCGCGTATAGCACAGTGGATACTCCTGGGTTAGCGCTGAGGCTTTACCAGAAGTTTTGTCTATACCGCGCGTAGCGGGAGACTGATTTCTGTGCGTATAGCGCAGTGGATACTCCTGGGTTAGCGCTGAGGCTTTACTAGAAGTTTTGTCTGTACCGCGCGTAGCGGGAGACTGAATTTTACGTGCGGGACACGGAGGGAGCGATGCTACCACCTCATTGGTCGGAGAGATCGGAGAGATCGGAGAGTCCACAGGAACGGCGGAGGATGTCTTGGGCATCCACACTTTGCGTAGCTTCCTGTTGTCTTGGACGGAGAGAGAGTGAGAGCTACCCCCAGTCCGAAGCATGTCTTCGTAGGCAGACTGGTCGAAATGAACGACCAGTGTCTTCTTCACGGTTCCTACAGATACCGCATCGTGTTGAGCAATTACTTCCTCGTCAGAAGAGAAAGACATCCCCAGCAGAGTCGCCATCTTGTTTGTGGTATTAAACGAAAGAATAAAAGTGTATTTCAATGACAGGGTTTATACGAGACCCGTGCCCTTTGGTTTACAAATAAACTTGTACAATTCGATCTTATACGAGGATGCGGGAGTACAATTTATTTAATCTGGGTATAAATTGCTATAGGTGTCTGATCTGCGGTCGATCACTTTAGCCCTTGGACTACACGATGTTGAAGAAGTGTCGTGGAAGACAGGATGCAGCTTCGGAGGTTGCGAAGGAGGGTGGATGTGCGATGCTGAAGGTCGTCGCTCCCTATTCCTTTCCTGAGCTCTGTATTCTTCTCTCTCTCTCTGTCTCTCCCTCTTGATCTCCGGTTCGGTGACCTTGTTCGATCCTTCTTTCAAAGTTTTGAGCTTTGATCTGATATTGGTATTCTTGGCCAAATTTTCCGACCATGTTCCCCATTGACAGGGGCCTCTATTTATTGAGTCTTTGGTGACAGTGACCACTCCGTTGGTATAGCAACCGAGGAGTGGACAGTAGAGCACCCTTTTACACAATGGTTAAAGTAACCAATGCCTGCGTAATAATGACCTTTTGAGCGAGCAAGTGACGCGCGTCCAACTAAGGGGACGAAACGCGTATATCTGCTGCGGAGATCACGGCGTAGAAGCCACGTAGGTAGGTATCCCTTATGTAGAAGAGGTTGGCGTAGAAGCCAAATGTCTGTCACCTTGGCGTAGAAGCCAAATAGGCATAGAAGCCGAGTAGGCGTGGAAGCCGAGTAGTCGTAGAGACTGAGGGGGCGTGGAAGCCGAGCAGGCATAGAAGCCGAACAGGCATAGAAGCCGAGTAGGCGTGGAAGCCGAGCAGTCATAGAGACTGAGGGGGCGAGGAAGCCGTAGGAGCACAGATCCTGAATGGGCATAGAAGCCGCTGCGTACCGTGTCAGGGTGCTGATGTGGACGTCTTTAGCCGGAATTATGGCTTTTGGAGATCAAATCTTTGGCAGAGATTTGCCATCATCCTGTGCATTAAATGCGGAGACGTGCCTTGAGGGGAAACTGTCACCGCTCTGTGCGTTTTGACGGAGGGACGTGCCTTGAGGGGACACTGTCACCGCTCTGTGCGTTTTGACGGAGGGACGTGCCTTGAGGGGACACTGTCACCGCTCTGTGTGCTTTGGCGGAGAGATGTGCCTCGAGCCCTGTACGAAGCGCAGCTTTTGACGTGGCAGGCGGTTTGTCTTCTGCGAAGCATAAAATAGCCCATGTTTGCCTGTGTAAAACAAGGCAGCGTGTTCTCTTTGCACGCGAAAGAGCGGTTTACGCCGGAGGATTTTAGTAAGTGCCGGTTTGGTGATATTTTAACCAAATCCTCTGCATTAAATGCTGAGATCCGCCATCATACTATGGAGCGCGTCCCGAGGGGTCTGCCCCCGTTCCCAGCCATCGTTTGGGTAGCTGTGCAGCACTTTTTGTCAGGAGTCAGAGGTCAGGTTTACTGCGTGACTGGACAGTTTCTTTTCGGGAATACGAAGCGTTCCTCGTACGCTTTAACGCTGCTTTGAGAGCGACTGGGTTTTATGCCATGGAGGCGATGAAGAACCCTGTTTTACGCTGGATGGCTCTGAAGGCCTCTGCTTACGCTGCTCTGTATCAAGACGCTGCGTAGATCTTCCAAGCTTTTTTTTATGCTTCTACAA
This sequence comes from Iris macrosiphon, assembly GCA_036927795.1. NCBI lineage: Eukaryota > Viridiplantae > Streptophyta > Magnoliopsida > Asparagales > Iridaceae > Iris > Iris macrosiphon. The sequence continues at coordinate 172,050,838 of JAYESA010000009.1, forward strand.
CGGAACCTGTCGTTTATCGCATCTATGCTTACTGGCGTGGCAAGGATTCTGAGTGTCATGATTTCAGACAGACGTGTATGATTATCAGGTCGTATCTTAAATTGGTTCTTAAAGTATCATCTCAAAACTTATCCACTTTTGTTATTACAGGACTTTGTTCCATCGCTTCTTTTTCTTTACTAGCAGTAAAGATACCTTCAGCCCTTATCCAGTTCCTTTTGAGCTTCTTTTCTTTGAGGATTCCTTGTTAGTATGATAATTAGTTATTTGTAATTATGTTTGTGTCTTGTATTAGTATAACTAAGTGTGACTTGTTAGTTTATAAGTATTTCTTAGTTGGACATGTGAGCAGTAAAAATTAATCTAGAGATACCCATAGCGTAGTACCTTGTAGCAATAGTTCCATGATAGGTGTCATTATAGTTAGTATTGGTATTATAGAAAGAGGAGTAAGAGTATCAGTGAACGTTCCAAGAATAAGTATCAGAAATAGCATGCCAGTCCTGGATAGTCATTAAATTATGTAATTGGATGATCTATGTAAATAATTAAGTATCAAGGAATTGTGTTAAAGATTAATGGAGCATGATATTCAATTGATGATTGATACCGAGTGTGTTAAGAGTAAAAAAATATATATGCATAAAGGGTTTTAATGAGATGTCATGAGTAGAGAAATATCAGGATTGGTAATGAAAGTTATGAAGTGTATCACAGATTAGTGTAACAGTCTGTAAAAGATTAAAAGGGAAATACATATACATCAATCGAGATAAGGAGCCATATACTTGCCCATGAGAGTAAAGTGAAACAGGTGTATTATAAAAGGTGCAAATAATTGTGAGTTCTAATAAGTGATAAGAAGTGTAAACTGACCTTGATCCTGTACAGCATAAAATGAACATAGGCAAAAGTAGCAAGATTACTAATAATAAAATATTTTCGCACATGATTACTTAGTGTTGGTTTCAATAGGTATTGCTTTAGTTCCTCACCAGTGCTTTCCCTAAAGTGTTGACCCCTACCAGTCTGTACGTAGGTAATGGATTATCCGAAGCGATATCAGATCCTCATCCTTAGGAGCCAAAAATTAATATATGCCTTGAGATGCATTTAGATACTTTTGAGATACTTTTGTATAAAATATTGTAATATATGGAACGATATCATTGTATTCTATATAGCTCAAGAGAAATGTAAGCCAATTGTAATAAACTAAAAGCCTTGTAATTATTTCAGATATCAATAAAGAGATTTTTTTTCTTATACCATTGTGTTCATTTACTTTTCTGCAATATTGTGCCGCTGCTTCTAACTCTTAATAGCTTATTCTGTTATTCTACACTTGCAAGATGTCATGCCCAGTGGTGACTTTTGATCTTCCGGGAATGGGGCATGGCAACTGCTTCGTTGTTGAGACCGGGTTTCGGGCTCGCATTGTCTAGTGGTTGTACATTCACAGGTGGTTGTATTATCACGGTAACATGCACTGGTGTTGTTGTAGTTGTATTCGGAGCCATCATCATTTGATGCATGTTCTGTATTATGGCATACGTATCTTTGAATGCGGCCCCAAGTGAGTTGAGGCATTTTTCGGTATTTCCTTAAGTAGTAGCGTCCTGCTCATCACGATGGCATAAACAAAGACCTCTCTGTGAATGACAGAAGGGCTAGTGGTTTGCATCGTGTAGCTGGAATCTACGATGTCTATTTTGTACCGAGGAAGATTTCTACCCCGAGAAAAATCAGCCTTAGATTTTAAGGAATGACTGCTCCTCGTGAGATAGAGTTCCCAACTTCGAGAACAGGTATTCTGGTACACTTCTTCAAAAGAGTCGACAAGCTGGTCAAATCTTCTCTGGCTAGGTGTTCTTGAAGTACTTCGTCTTGAACGTCTTCCTCTGTAGGGAAGTCTTGAAGCCATGTATACTGGAGCCAGAAGTAACTCGTCATCATCTTCTTGTTTAACAATCTATTTTCCAGATCGTTGTCTAGCAGGCAAGGTATAACTCAACTGGTTGAATACATATCGTTTAGTAGAAGATTCAAATATTTTGTGACAATAACTATTGATTATAATCATGTGACAACCACAATGATGCTCATTTGGAAATGCCACTACAGGTACAAAGGTTTCTTGTCTTTACGCTTTTGTGTACGAACATCACGCAAATCAGAAGGCGAAAGAACAGAAGAAGAAGGAGGCAAACTCTACGTTTTTTTTACATTATGTGCATTTAGCTTCGTGCGCAGATCTTGAGTACCCCACGTATAAAGTGAAGCACTAATTTGAGCGGCATATTCTTCAAAAGCTTGCACATTCTGTCTCTGTGTACTCAATTTGTATGCAGATCTTGCATATTGTGCACACTATCAACCGCTTCAGGAATACATGCCATAATTTTGTCTCTGTTGTGCACATAATCTTGATTTGTGGTAGAGTAGTCTTTTTTGCTATCTTCTTTTGTTCGCACGTATAGAAATAAGGGCACAGGATATTAGACTTTTCCTTCCTCAAGTGGCGTGGATCTTGAACAACCTTCTTGCCGTGTATGTTGTGAGAGGCTGAAAGTGCGCATGAACTCTTCTCTACCCATAGATTGGGTTGGATTATGGAGTCCTCACACTACAAAAATCCTGAGTTTTAGCGACAAAAATACCAGTCGCTGAAATGACTATATCTGTCGCTATTTATATTTAGCGACGGAAATGTGTCGTGAGTAGATTTATATTTTTCTACCAAATATCCGTCGCTAGATTGACAGATTAGCGACGGATTTAGCGACAAATATGTAGCGACTGAATAATGACGTATATATTCCATTGCTACATCTCCTGACGACTTAGTGACGGATTAGCAACAAAAACTGTTAGCCCAATTTACCAAAATTTTCAGAAGCTAGTCGACGTATTTTCTGTTGCTAAGTCATCGCTATAATCGACGACTTAATAATGGAATTAGCCCAATTTACTACACAATACATTAGTGATAGATTATTTGTCGTTATTCCGTCGCTAGCCTGAGAAATTTACAGAATTATATCTTTAATCCATCTCTAAGTATGATATTTTTACCAGTTTTAATTTCCTTGCAACCATAATACCTACTACAATACAAATATATAATATAAACTGCCATAATACAAATATTTAATAGAATCTGCCACAACACAAATATATATTAGAAATGAACACAAACAAGTCAAATCAAAACATATACAAACTATCCATCAACATACAACGTACTCAAGTCAATGGATACACAAATTAACAAGTTAACTGTCACACTCATACAACAAATAAAAAAAACTAAAAATAATTAAATCGAAGGTGGGGGTGGTGGCAGTTATGGATGTCGGCTCGCCATGTACTGCATTACCACTATATTGATGATGCCATGTAACTCCTGAGGATCAATATCGGCTGGAGTAGAAGCCGAACAAGGAGCTGGAGTAGACACAGGGGCTAGAGTAGATGCTACAACTGGAGGAGAAGCAGGAATGGTAGCAGCAGTCGAAGCAGTGGTAGGAGGACGAGACTCGCTTAGCTCTCTTATCTTCCTCTGTAGGTCACATAGAATCTGCGTGACCTGATCCAGGCTGAGAGGGCCTGACTGATCACCACCGGTACCCAGCTGTGATGATGGAAGTGGTGCTGGAGGATATATAGAGTAAACAGATGGCTGTGATGCCAATGATCCGGTGCCGTACAAGCTGCCGCCTTTCCCTTTCCCAACAGCTTGGATCCACAGATCGTTCCTCCCAGATGGCGTAAGTGGCTGACTACTCGAAACCCCTCAGCACCTCCACCTACTTGAATCTCAAGTGTATCATACGTCTCCTATATTATATATATAAATGAGTTTAGATTTTGGATCATAGTTTGTAGTATCGCCCGATACTGATCTGATATGACCGATACCGATATGGTTTGATATGTCCCGATCTGATACCTTCTGATACCCGATACTAACCGATACCAATTAGCAAAGTATAAATCATAGTAAGGTTGGAAACTATTAATGTTGTAAACTATCGTATGTAAATCAATCGACAAGGGTGACTACTATTTCATTCAATTTCCAAACTATTAAGAAACAAAATTGGAAATAGTTCTACGAACTAACATATGCCTTATAATCAAAATTTATATTTTGCATCCTATTAATAATTTACTTGACAATATTTTCAAAAATTAAACTTACGTATACCTTGGCTGCCAGGTCATATATAAACTTTTCTTCCTTCTTGCGTTTGTGGGTCCGCTCAAAGTGTTTGGGGAAGTCGACGACACTCGGGTCTCTGCCTTTTTGGCGGCCTCCTCGCGCTGTAGTAAATAGAGAAATTAATAACTAAATAATAAGACTTAAACAAATCAACAGGGATAAAGATTCAGAATACTCATTATCCGTCGATAATGCTCCAAGTACGGGATAGATCCACCGGTGTGGTCGCCCTTAGCACGGGTCACCTTCGCCTTCTCACACTTGGAATTATATTATGGAGTTTCCATCTTCTCCCATAACTCCTCCTTTAGTCACTCCTTGCGTTGATCTCTGGAAGTAGAGACAATGCCTTCTAGTCCTTGATTATATCCCTCAACCTTTTGCTGGAGACGGACTTATAGAACTTTCGGATTGACTTATCTCTGTGCTCCGGCCACCAGTACATTTTCTGCAAATAAGAAAATAAAAACATACAAATATGCAAATATTTAAAAAATATTATAAACAAAGACAATCGCATACGTACCGCCAGCATCTCAAGCTATAGAAATCGCCTGTCTAGTGGGATGTCACCGAAGTTTAGATAGAGACCATGAAATAGACGTTGCATCAGTTCCCCCAAATCTTTCCCATCCTGGACCAAAAAAAACTTAAAATAAGTAAACAATGTATAATTAAAATATAAAAAGTATAAATAAATGTGTAATTTTATAGTTAAATAAAATTATATACTTACATCGATTCATCGGCCCACAGCTTAGTATGACTGATATTGGCTGGCTGTTCTGGTTGAATAGGGGGTCTGTAAATCATGGACGATGAAATATACTCAGTTGACCAAAAACATTACATGAAATGGATTCACCCCAATAGGAGCGGCAGGTGTAATCTCCGGTGTAGTGATAGAAATAGATGAACCAGGGGTAGCACAAGGAGTAGATGTTGAGGGAACATCAGAAGATAGAGTAGCTCTACCTACTGATGAACCAGTATATAGCGGAGATAAACCATCATCAACATCTAGAAGTCGTCCCCTCTAATTCCTCTATGATCTGCATTTAGAGTAGTGGGTGGGGGAGTGTTCGCCGTTAATTGTAAGTTTGGAAAACTTTTGTTTAACAACAAATAAAAGATACGACAAAATCGTAGACAGAAAATATAATGATGGAGATCGAGTATAGCATCGATTCCTTTACTCCTTTGACGGCCAGACGAGAGAATGGTGATGCACTCTTCTCTTTTCTCTCTTGAGAAAGTGTGCACGTACGTGGCCAGCCGGCCTTATAGGGTATGCTACCATTGCTATTTATAACAATCCTCCTAACGGTCTATAGGTGCTGCATATGCCTTTGTTTGGTGGCCGCATATAGGTCTTTCAACAGAATATGGTTGCAACTGTAGCCGCATACCACGGGCATGCCGCCATGTGGCCTCGGTTGGGATATGTTATTGATAAGATCTCGGGGTCATTTTCAACTCCGTTGTGTGCATGACTTGGTCAGCTGGACATATGATCTTCACTGATTGTGTAAGGATCCCTTCAGTTGTAACAGAAAGATCTTGTATAACATCATGGACGGATAATATTTTGCCCGCATATATGCTCTACTTTGTCCTTGGTCTTATGGACACTTTGGCCGCATGATGTTCACTACTAGAATAAGCGGGATTAGCGACATTTTTTAGCGACTCCAGGTAAAAACGTCGCTAATTTAACGACTCCATGTAAAAACGTCATTAGACGTCGCTAATTGGCAACGTCTAGCGACGTTTAGCGAATTTTATTAATATTTTAAAAGATAGTCGCTATAAGTTCAATTAAGGTCGCTAATCGTCGCTAATATATCTGATTTAGCGACGTTTAGCGTCGTAATTAGCGACATTTATATCAAAAATATTTAGCAACGTGTTTAGCGACGTCATAGACGTCGCTAAATTTTATTTTAGCGACGTTTAAATTTGACGTCGCTAAACGTCACTAAATTTTGGTTAATTAGGGCTCAGTTTTCTTTTCCCCCATCTGTCGAAAATTTTAAAAGTTTTCGATTTCCCCTGCCCCCCCTCTCCGGCGACCGTCTCTCCACAGCTGAGGCTACTCCGGCATCCCCCTCCTCCTCCTCCTCCTCGAGTTCTAGGTAATCTCTCTCTCTTTCTCTCTCTCTCTCTCTCTCTCACATATGACACTGACACAACACACACTTGACAGACACGACACACGCACACAGACATGACACACGCACACAGACACTGACAGACACACACGACACACACACACAGACGTAGACATATATACACACATACGACACGCACACAGACACTGACAGACACGACACACGCACACAAGCTGATACCTCATTCATAAAAGCCTCGTCCATTTTACACACCAAATTTGTTTTGGTCAAAGGTTCCATTACCAACGTTGCAAATTGGCAGATTGATGCTTCAGCAAGGATGTTTGCTAACACCAACCTTAAATATTGGGTCATTTCACTTGCCCATAGAGCATCATTTGGGTGATTTTGTCTCAAATCTATTTGAACTCCAACAGTTGTAGATCTCTCATAATATGGTATAATGTATCTAGTGCCATTTGAATGGCAGATTCTTGGAAGTTTAGAATTTTGGTAACTCCCACCCTGTATGTTGTCTAAAATACATCAGATGCCCTCTCTTATTTAACCTGGTGAATTAATAAAACAAAACAAATATCTAACCACTTGCTACTCTCATCATAGCATACGTCACTATTCAAATTTCTATTTTGAAACCTCCAAGCGAATTACCTTCAAGCCATTAGATGAAGACAAACAAATTGGACAAATTTACAACTTCATTGGTTGATTGTTGAGCTGAGCTTGCATAAATAAGATTGGTAGAGATTTACCAGGATCCAAATTCCCTCAGGGTTAAGGTATAGACAAGTATCGGGTAGGTGTTCACCGGTCACTAGTTGGATGCCAATACAGCCCTTAACTGATACTGTGGTATCAGGGATTTAATTGGCAAGAGTGAGCAGTGCAGTACAGTTCAATTAGAGCACAAAAGTGCTATGAAGTGAACTGATACTGTGGTATTAACCTAGTATTGACTAGTATAAACTAGTATGGATCTAGAAGTGGCTTAGAAACATCACCATGAACTAGTTAACCCTGTTTATCATTTCAAGGGCTCTTGGACTTTGATAAATTAAAGTATGTATTATATCAGTTATAAAATAAAAGTATTACTTATTTTAGACTTTAATAAATGGTCAGTTATTTTGAATATTACTTATTTTAGACTTTGATAAATGAAAGTATGTATTATATCAGTTACGATTTTTATAGTACGGTTAAGTTATGAAGTTAGGTGATAAACCACTGTATGTAATGATTTATATGATACATACTGTCATTTTTGCAGAAGTATCTAGAAATGGATATGAATTACTATCTGCATCATCGTTCGTGGATGTACAATCGTCATCCTGATGACATGTGCGGTGTGTGGGATAAATTCATTGAGGGTGTACAGCAGTTCCTGCAGTTCGCCAAGGCGTTCCCTCAGTACATGGATGGTACCAAAATTAATAAGTCCGTGTGTGAGATGTCGCAACAGGAAATATCATCCAGAAGTGGAAGTTACATATCATTTATACTCGAAGGGCTTCACGCCGAATTACTATCAGTGGACCGCGCACGGAGAACTTGTATCTCTAGCATCGGAGTCGGAGACCTATGTGGAGCCGTATATGGATGTCCACGACCACGATGCTTACGACGACGGGTTGGTGAACATGGTTTATGATGCGGCGGTGCCTAGTTTTAATCCGAACAATTATGATACGGCGGGACCTAGTTTCAATCCGGATAATTATGATGCAGTTGAGGAGGCACCGAATGTCGATGCTGCAAAGTTTATGGAGTTGCTGGAGAATGCAAGGACTCCACTATATCCTGGTTATGAGGATCATTCACCGTTGGAGGTGGTTACAAGATTATTGAGCATCAAGTCCGATTTTAATATGTCGCATGAATGCTATAATCGACTGCTCGATTTGATTATAGAGATCTTGTCCGAGGGTGCAAAGTTGCCTAAAGACTTCTATCGATCTAAGAGGATGGTGAGATCGCTTTGGATGGGATACGAAAAAATCGATGCATGTCGTAACGGATGCATGTTGTACTATAAAGACGACAAGGATGAAGATGCGTGCAGATTCTGTGGTGCTGATCGCTACAAGGCCACTGTTAGAGAAAAGTCTGTCGGTGCAAGGAAGCCTACTGATTCGATGCACTACTTGCCTTTGACGCCGCGATTGCAGCGGTTGTTTATGGTTAAGGAGACTGCAGAAAATATGAGTTGGCACAGGGGAAAACAGATCGAAGGAGTATTGGATCATCCATCCGATGGAGAAGCATGGAAGCACTTTGATCGAGAGTATCCACATTTTGCTGAGGAAGCGTGTAATGTCAGATTGGGGCTCTCCTCTGACGATTTTAGCCCATTCGGACTTTCGGGCTCCCAGTATTCGTGTTGGCCTATGATCGTCACTCCGTACAATCTACCGCCTTGGATGTGCATGAAGACTCCGTATATGTTCCTAACCGTTATTATCCCAGGTCCGAACAATCCGAAGAGGAACATCGATGTGTATTTACAGCCTTTGATAGATCAGTTAAATCAGCTGTGGAAAGTAGGTGCCAACACGTACGATGTTTCTAGAAAGAAGAATTTTTAGATGAGGGCAGCACTTATGTGGACCATCAACAAATTTCTGACCTATGGAATATTATCGGGATGGAGCACCCATGGTCGTCTCTCATGTCCGTATTGCATGGACCATACTCAGGCTTTCCGTTTGAAACACGGAGGCAAATCGTGCTTCTTCGATTGTCATCGACAATTTTTGCCGAAGGATCATCCATACCGGAGGAACCGAAATGCTTTTCGTGCGGGAGTTATGGAGAAGGCCAATCTACCGTCAAGGTGGCCCGGATGCACGATATGGGAAGAGGTAAAAGATTTACCAAGTGCTATCGAAGAGCCTGCTAAGGGGTACAAGGTGACGGATTTGGTCGCACCCATAACTGGACGAAGAGGAGTATATTCTGGGATCTGCCATATTGGAGCACCAATCTGATCAGACATAACCTTGATGTCATGCATATCGAGAAGAATGTATTTGATAACATAATTAATACTGTAATAGAGGTAAAGGGGAAGACGAAAGATAATCCGAAGGCCAGGTTGGACTTAGAAAAAATATGTAGACGTCCTGCATTGCATTTGATAGAGGAGGGGAATGGAAAGTTAAAGCAACCTAAGTCAGTTTTCTCACTGGATAAAGAGGATAAAGATAGACTTTGTAGGTGGATTCAGGGTCTAAAGTTTCCAGACGGGTATGTGTCAAACTTGAGAAGATGCGTCGACCTCAAGGAGAATAAACTGGTGGGTATGAAGAGCCACGATTGTCACGTATTCATGGAGAGGTTAATTTCGATTGTATTTCGGGAATTCTTACCGTAGGTCGTTTGGGACCCATTGACATAGCTGAGCATATTCTTCAGAGATCTTTGTTGTACTAAGTTGCTCGTCGATCGTCTAGAAAAGCAAGAGAGGGACATTGCGGTAACACTATGTAAGCTCGAGAAGGTGTTTCCTCCTGGATTCTTCGACTCTATGGAGCATTTGCCAATTTATCTTTCCTATGAGGCACATGTTGGTGGTCCTGTCGGTTATCGGTGGATGTACCCCTTCGAGCGGCATCTGAATCACCTAAAGAGAAAGGTAAAAAACAAGGCACGGGTTGAAGGCTCTATTTGTGAAGCTTATGTTCTCGAGGAGATTACAAACTTTTGCTCGACGTATTTTAAACCGCATGTTGCTACTAATAGGGCGAAAGCTCCGAGAAACGACGACGAATATCAGGAATCTAATGATGCAATACTTAAAGTATTCAATGCGTCCGGAAAGTCTTCGGAAAAAATAAAGAAGAGATATTTGAATGACGATGAGCTAAGGGCTGCTCAATTGTATATATTACTCAATTGCGACGAGGATGAAGTGGAGAAGCTAGAGGGATAAGTAATTAATACGTCCATGTTTATATCATCTCAATGTAATAGTATAAGATACTATTATGCTACTAATCAGCAGTTGCTTTATTGTTTTTCAGCACATATAATGATAAGTTGAGGTCGGTTAGACCCTACATAACAGACGAAGAAGTATAACAAGATATGAGATACCATTTTCCTTCTTGGTTGAGCGCATATGTAAGATGCTTGGTAATTACTTTTTATTTCTGCACTTGCAAAACAAATAACTTACTATCGCTACTTTGGTATTTAGGTCGATCATCTAATATCACCCGAGACTGAATCTATTAGAACTTTAGCCAAGGGACCAATTAATGCCGTAAAAATATGGCCAAGTTTCCGTGTGAATGGATTTAGGTTCAAGTCAACAAATGCTCCTATCAGAGACAGCTTTTTGGATCTTGATTCCACGAAAAACAGTTGTTTGTGTATCAAATCTTCGAACTACAAAGACGTTAATCCGGGCAATGATTTTTTTGGCATCTTATGAGAGATTGTGGAGTTGACATATAATTATGGCACAGAACCTGCTAATATCGTGCTATTCAGGTGTGAATGGTTCAATCCGATTCAAGATCAAGATTGGAAAATTGACAAGCATGGCCTTGTGGATATAAACTACAAGCGCAGATATCAAGGCTACGAACCATTTGTCCTATCAAGTCAGGCTCAGCTCGTGTACTTCACAACTTATCCTAGACGGGGGACATCGAGGTCGGATTGGTGGGCAGTATGCAAGACTAAAGCTAGAAATACCTTTGACATTGACGAAATAGCTTATCAGGAGGACGATCTACCTCTTGTAACAAATATTCTAGATGTGGACTCAATGAAAGTTACTCATTACATGAGTAATAATATAGAAGATGTAGAATTATCCGAAGAGGACGACGAAGTAGATGAAAGTGAAGACGAGAAAGAGGAAGAGGAGGACGAGGAAGGCGGACAAGATAAATTTTTTGAAGATGATTGAAAATAAAATATATTGCATGTAGAATGTAACTATATTTTGACTGTAGAATATAGATCAAGGTTGGAAAATTGACGAAGTAGATATACCCATTAACGAATATATGTATTATATTTTGACTGTAGAATGCTTTGAGATATGCATCATATTTCGACTGTAGAATATACTATATATTTGTGTTTCTCTATATTCATCATATGTTGTTATCAGATATGACAGGACGACGCGGAGGATTCGGCAGGTCCCGAGGTAGACAGAGTGCCACTCCGGTACTGCCTACTGTTGGTTTCGGATCATCGTCGCTCAGTACTCTAGTATATCGATCACTCACATCTCCGACTGTTGGGACGAGTAGTTCCTGGCGTGATAGTACACCCTCGTCCAGCGTTCCTCCTGCTGACAGAACCATGGGGACAGATGAGCATGTCGAGGAGGTCGTGCCCACGTTGTCCCAGCATCAGCAAGATCCTCCATGCGCACCTCCGGAGGAGACGATGACAGAGATTTGGGCCGACGGTACAAAGTAAGTCAATTAGATGGTTTAGTATATATTTGTGTTTATCTTTATTTATCATATATTGACTTTTTCAGTAATCTAAATTATAATCTCTGTATAGATATCGTCCATCGTCGGTTCAGAGACGCCTGGGCCAATTTCTGAGGAACAACTATGGTGACCCTTGGATCAACTACTCTGAGGCTCCGGAGGAGAGGAAGGCGTTCTGGTTTGCACACTTCCAGGTAAAAGTATATTAAATAAATCCTCTAATTTATGCATATTATATAACTTATTCATGATGCTAACTTACTAAATTATTTATTGTAGCAAACGTATTTTTATCCTCCGTACCGGGCCGAGTTGATCGAGCGGCTCTTTCCTACCGTTGCCGCCAAGCTAATCCGAGATGCTCTGGATTACCAGAAGGCTCGTTATCGTGCTGGAAAACTGATCCAAGATTGGATCACGCCTGAGCAGTGGACTACGATGAGGGCTAGATTCGACTATCCGAGCTACAATGAAAGGTCTGAGAAGGCCAAGGCGGCTAGGCGGAATGCTGCCAAGTGGTGTGGTGGCTCGATCCTGATAACGGAATATTTTCGTCATTTGGTATATTTTTTTCTTTTAAATTATATTATTTTAATATAAGTACCATAAAATTATAGTAGGAAAAAATGTTTAAGTTTAGTACTAAATAATATATTTTTAGCAGGTACAGAGGGGTGAGGATGCCAACATGGTGACCGTCTTCTTGGCCACCCATCGCAAGGACAGAAATCTCATTGATGAGAGGGCCTCATAAACCTATGTAAGTATTACTTTACTTTGTGTTAATTTTAATATAACTTAGACAATTATCGAGTTTCCAAACCTTTCTAGGCCAAGTATCTTAGGCTGCGTGAGCGGGCGACTGCTAGTGCACCTACACCTGGAGAGGCTGGTACTTCGTCGCAGCCCGCTCCAGCTCCGTCGACGGACGACCTATGGGTGACCGCAGCTGGTGTTCTCCAAAGGGGTACGTACTACGGTACGGGCTCCTATGGCGCCCTGGTTGTGACGCAGTCATCTAGGGCCTCCCCGACAGCTGCACATTCCACACAGCGCTCGCAGTCGCAGCCCTCGCAGTCATCGGCCAGAGTCCAGGAGGCAGTCCAGAAGGCCATTGACCGTCAGATTACGTTTCTCCGTGATGGGTTGCTGCGAAGGATGGAGGAGCAGCCCCGGTCCCAGCCGCAGACGGACAATCCGATGCTCATCGCACGATTCGATATGCTCGACCGCAGCATGACGGAGCTCCGAGAATTGACAAATGATATTAGAGCCTCCAATGACCGCAACATCATGGAGCTGCAGGCGTCACAGGTATCAATGGGCGAGAGGCTGACGATGATGCATGATTCAATGGTTTATAGCAGTATGAGGCTGTTATCTACCCTGGATTCTTACAACCAGCGACTCGCAGACTTGGAGCGGGCACGACCTCCTGGTGCGCCTACATCGACACAGACTCCACCGACGTCACTGCCTTCTCCATCGACATCGATGTCGATTCCACGGGACGAGTATGAGGAGTTCTTATCCTTCAAGCGTGCCGGTGGTCAGCCTCCTGTAGATCCGCGGTAGTATAGTTAATTACTGGATATTTATATTTTTTTATTTAGGATGCGATTATATGGATATAAATTTGCCATATTCTTTACGTTTACGATGAGATTTGCTAGATGCTTTCTTTTCTTAAAATTTTATTATATTATTCATATTTTGGTTTACAACTGATGATTGATACTTAGCCTGTATTTACCCAGTGCACTAGAAAATTTTCCTTTGGTGCTGCTACTGTGTTCTTATTCATTTTTTCTACTACCATCATATACCTGATAATGAACCCAAGGGGGTTGGTAAACCCAGAAATGCAATATTTTTTTTATTTTTTTTGAAAATTAATGACATTTTTAGCGATGTTTAGCGACGTTCACTTACGCCACTAAATACGTCACTAATTAGCGATGCTATAATAAGTCGCTAAATACGTCACTAATGACGTCGCTAAAAATGTCACTATACGTCGCAAATTGCTGACATGACAGTATAGCCAGGTCATTAAAGACGTCGGTGTAACGTCGCTATTTAAGTCGCTAATCAGCGACGTTTAGCGACGTTAATAAACGTCGCTAAATTTTACGACACATTAAAGTCGCTAAAAAACGTCGGCGACGTTTAGCGACATTTTTTTTTGCGACTTGGTTTTTTTCGAAAACTTTATAACGTTGCTAATTACGTCGCTAAACCAAATAGCGACAATTTTTGGTTATTTAGCGACATTTTTAGACGTCGCTAATTTAACTTTTTCTGGTAGTGGTTGTGGCCGCATGCAAGCTCTTGTCTGGCCTTGTCGGATAGACAGTTTGGCCTGATGATGAAGAGGGTGCATAGGGCCATTATCGCATATGAGGGAACACTTGGCATTGCACATCTGACGAAGTCATTAATACACTGATATAACTTTTTATCTTTTTAGGTGCTGCCATCTCTCTCATAATTCTCGAAGCGCTCTGGGTGATAAGTGGTGTGTCAGGATTTCTAACAGGTTTTGAATGTCGTATCGGAGGATCTTATGCGGCCCCTTACTTCATGGCTGTTCAGGCTGTATGTATTCTTCTTATGCGACTTCCAACTCCTTGGTTGTTCTGGTCGCATAGGCTTTATGTGGCCCCTCTGTGGTCTGCTTTCACTTTGAAGGGGCATGACCTCTCTGCGGCCTGCATGATTTTTATGCTTCTATAAGACCCACTTCAAAGTTTTTAAAATGACAAGTTTGGAATACTTTAAACTAGAAGCATGGTCAAGCACTTTCGGCCGCATGGTTGTGATGCCGCATAGGCATGTTGCAGCATAGACCGTTCTGCCAGGATGTCCATATTTAATAATAAGATTTGGCTCGATCTCCGAGAAGATTTCTTAGGATTCTGCGTCAACAACAGTTCCCAAGAAGATAAATGTGGATCACGCAAATTGAGACATCAAGTTTATCCTCAAAAATGCCTGGTTCATCGCCTCGATCTTCTTACGCGCCCTAGGAGCTTATAAATATGCAAGTTAGGGAGGGAAAAGAACTTTGTCTCTCGGCTTCTCCCTTTTTTATGAAAGAAGATGCTGATGGCTATTGTCCATCTCGCCGAGGGTTTTGTCAAGAGCGGCGTCGATCCGTGGCCCCCTGATGTTGGCGTTCTTTTTGGAGATAGTGGTGTGTCATGATGGCAGAAAGACAAAGAAAAAATTACATGACCTCATAGTATGGATGAGAAATCATCTTGAACACGCATAATCCCCCACCACAAAGTTCTGTCACATGGATGAGAAATCATCTGCAACATGCGCGCCAAGCCTATCTGTGGCTTGGCCGCATGGATGGAAACTTTTCTGTAATATGTTCGCAGAGCCTATATGTGGCTTTGCCGCATGGATGGAAACTTATCTGCATCATGCGCAGAGCCTAACTGTAGCTTGGTTGCATGGATGGAAACTTATCTGCAACATAAACGCAAAGCCTATATGTAGCTTGGCCGCATGGATGAGGAATCAGTCCATCTATTACTTGGCCGCATGGATGAGAAATTAATCCATCTGTAGCTTGGCCGCATGGATAAGACCTCCTCTTGCTCATGCTTGCAGACTTAGCTATCTTGAGACGTTCCCTCCTCCATTTGGCTGTGACCTAGAAGTGGCATACTGCCGCTATACCCTTTTACAATCTTTATTGAGACTGATATGTGTTCTCTTTATGTAGGTTTTATCACTCTTCGTGGTGCCCATGATAGACATGGATGGATATCATAGAACCCGTCATTCGAAGAGATTGCCAACCTTAAGAGGTATTTTGCCAAGAATTAATCCAGGAGACGACGATTATCATCCTGCGTTATGCGTGGAGCTGTCCCTGTTTATGCATCATGGTAGATGCATTTCTCCCCTTTATGAGGCTTGCTACTGGATGGGTGCTGGGGATGTTGATGACATAATTTGGATTAATTGCCATTCCTGTCTTTGGTCTTTCCATATGATTGAAGAGCACCTGATCCCGCTTCTCCCTTGCTATCCATCAGTATGGATTCTTTTCCATATACTGAGATTTGGATTCTGGAGGGATGATCCATAATGTATTGATGCCTGCTGCTGGTGTCAGTAGTAAAAATAACATAGAGGGGTGCCTCAAATGGAAAAGATTTGTATCAGCGAGACTTCATGGAAACCCTTCAAAATAGATTTCCATCATATGTACTCATGACCTTGAATACCAATAAAAAATTCTCCAAAATGGATTTTTATCATATGTACTCATGACCATGAATACCAATGGAAAATCCTCAAAAATGGATTTCCTTCATATGTACTCATGACCTTGAATATTAAAAAAGTCTCTCCTTTTCCAGAATTTTTTCTTGTATTTGTCACATTACATATTATGGACTTTGGGTATTGTACTAGAGGTAATATGGACATAAGAAAATACCGTAGTTTGTTAAAGACATCCCACTGGGGGAATTTGTAGTGGACCTTATTACCTTCCGTGCACTGGAGTGCAAGTAATAAGTTCGAAAAAAAACCATATTAGAGGTGATATGGATGTGATAGGTTTTGTGGCCTTAACACCACTGGCGTACTTAGAATTAAGTATGGGCGATAAGTTTAGATGACGACCGATATCAGAGGTATTATGGACGTGATAATCGATAGTCATATAGAGAGGTTTTCTTAGAGGTAATATGGACATGGCAAGCCAAGCTGGGGAGAACTGTTAGGGCAGTAGTTCAGAGGTGATGCGGACGTGAACTAATGCCCAAGAGAACTGATTATGAGAGGTCTTCCCGAAAGTATGGGTTGACCTGAGAATTGCTCCATTGGGGAGATTTTGAGGATCCACTATCTGTTGCGTATTCATGACTCCTGAATACATATAATGAATTTTACCAAGATTTTATGAAAATAGGGTGCATGTTGTGCGTAGGAACCTGTTGGGGAAATAACATACATCTTTCTCGTTCGCCTAGGAATAAGGGGAGTACCAATTTAGTGCAGACATATTACCTTTTAAGGAACTTGCCTTTGATAGGTATCATGAGCAAGTCACCATTGGATTTCGTAAGCCGGTAGGCGTTGTTGGAGAATACAGACTCCATGATGAACGGGTCATTCCATTTAGGTTGGAATTTGTCGACCGTCTTGTGGGTCATAGCCATCGGCCTTCTTACTGTCAAGATGAGGTCATCCACTTAGAAATTTCTATCCTTGACCCATTTGTTGAAGGCTCTAATGCGTTATCGAGCTAAAAGTCGCTTCTCATCGAGTTCTTCTAATTCTTATAACCGTCGGGGGTGATTGTCATTGACGGTCAATCGGTTGGAGAGAGCCACTAAGAGTGATAGAATTGGGACCTCGAATGGAAGGACCGCTTCGCTTCCATTGACCAGAAAAATGGCTTACTGCCAGTTGGTGTCCGAACCGTTGTGCGGTAGGCCCAAAGACACTCGCCTAGCTTCTTATTCCATTCGCTTATTAGATGAGACGAACTTCTTGAGTAGCTTTATGATGGTCTTATTGAATGCTTTTGCCAGACCATTTGTCGCTGGATTGTAGACCATTTGTCGCTGGATTGTAGGCAATCGAGGCTACATCTGGATTCAATTTTTTATCACAAAATTGATAAAATATGTGGCTTGCAAACTGGGGACCATTGTCGTAGATGATCCTCCAAGGCAAGCCGAAGCGGTATATAACGGGATGTTTGACGAAGCTGATCACGTTTAATGTCTTTACTTCAGTGAGCGGAATGGCTTCTGCCCTAATCGGTCCAATGATGTCCATTCTCTATGCTTCAAATGGATAAGATGCTACCATTGGGTGTAGAAATTCTAAGGGTTGGTAGATAAAGTTTGTGTGAATTTGGCACGTTTAGCACTTTCTCGCATAGTCAACAATATCTTCTACCATTATCGGCTACTAGTAACCCCGACGTGAGTCTCGTGGAGTGCTTGTTTCGCTTACATATTTGATAGGCATCATAGTAGAAGTTTGTCATAAGAACGGCGATACAGCATTTTAGTGCTCGTATTGTAGTAGAACCGTAGGGAACGTCTTCTGATAGAAGTGGCCTCATTTGGGTCATCTGGAAGGATACCATAGATAAGATATTCTATCAATGGGAGTCTCCAATCTTGGGTGCTAGTGTCTGTCTCTACTGAGAAGCACATGCACATATAGAAATTGTTCTTCGGGCATACTAGTTCTTGGCCGATCACGGTGATCAGTTCATGAGTATTGGCTGGAACAGCTAAAGAGGCTGTGAGACCAGCCAAGGCTTCAGACTCGATATTTTATAGTCGAGGGACATACTCTATGAAGAACCCCTCGAATGAGGAGATTATGCTGAAGGTGGCTTCGTGGTAGGGAGTCAAATCCTCAGGCCATACTTTGTACTCACCCCGAACCTGACTGACTATCAACTTGGAGTCATCGTAGGCTTCTAATTAGTCAAATCCTATTTGTTTGGTGAGTTGGAGCCCAATAACGAGAGCGTTGTATTTGTTGACACAAAGTGGTCACAGTCAACCTGATTCTGATAATCGTCAAACATCAGATAAGTCAGATCCAAAACACAGATGAAATAGATACTCGATGCAAAGCATATCAACTCCATCAGTACCAAAGTCAGACTCTGCAAAAGCTATTGGTTTCATATTCAAATATAATCTTTCATTTATTTGAGTCTAGGACTAATGTAAGCTGAGTGGCACTGGCAAATCTTAAGTACCTATACCCAGATACTTAGTCCACTTAAATAAACCAAATAACCTATCCACCAAATCAGGCCATATTTATTTACAAAGTCTACCATACTAAGAGACCGAACTCGGGCCAAACTCGTACCGAACTCGGACCGAACTCGATTACCCTTTTGGTATAAAATCAAACAGTTCAATAGCTCCTGATTTCTTGGTCCAACGGTTGGAAATTTGAATAAAACCCCATCCGAATTCTGTTCGCCTACAACCTATAAATAGAATTGGAATTCTTTATTCTAAGAATACCATAACAACTCAACTATTCTTAAGTCTTCTATCCTATTATGAGCAAAACCCTAAAGCTTTAACCTTCCCATCTAAAGAGCAACTTCCTAGCCTTCTTAGTGCCAAGTGTGATCTCGGTCTAGAAGTCTTCTAAGTTATAAAGAGCTTTGTTCCAACAGTTACTCTCTCTATCAAGCTGTGAAGTTGCGAGACTTTGGACCAAAACTCGTGGTGTAAAGAAGTAGCAAGCCTTCGGATCAAAGCTTGTTATTCACTATTGGTGATTATAGTGGAGAAACTCCGAGCTTGAGTTCTCGAGACTAGACTAGTCCTCTTAGAGGAAAACCAGTATACATCTTGATATTTGCATTTGGTTTCTCTCTTACTCTATTGCATATATTCATAACACTGCTAGTAGTATTCTTACACATGAGATATATTCTAACTGCTGGTATTTAATCACCATTGTATGCCATAGAATTATATTTTAACAGGTAACTTTTTTCCGCTGCATATATAAAATCTATTCA
This sequence comes from Iris macrosiphon, assembly GCA_036927795.1. Lineage (NCBI taxonomy): Eukaryota > Viridiplantae > Streptophyta > Magnoliopsida > Asparagales > Iridaceae > Iris > Iris macrosiphon. The sequence continues at coordinate 172,070,206 of JAYESA010000009.1, forward strand.
CCCCCTCTAGAGTTGACATACACGGTCCTACAATTGGTATCAGGGCAAGTACAAAGAAAGATGCAAACATTCAATGTAACAATGATAACAATAAGGAAAAGATGTTGCAAACATGTCCAAGTGAAAGTCTAGCAATCAATACGAGCTTCCAGTATGAGAATGACAAAAACCTTCAATATACGACAGACTTGTGCTTAATGGTAAGCGGGGTAAATGATGACTCACAAAGAAAATATATTTTGTATGATGAATTATCTGATGCTTTTAATAATTTTTTTGAAGACTATAATATGCTTAAAAATAACTATAAGCAAGCTCGAAAAGATATCAAATTTTATCATCTTAAGAATGATCAGCTTATTTGCTTACTTATGGAAGCTAGAGAAAACTCCTCTTCTGATGAATCTATTAAAATATCCAAACTTGAGCATAGCCTACAAGAAGCACTTGACTGCTATGATGAAAGCAATCAAGAAAATGCTAAACTTAAGGAGGACTTAAAACATAAAAAGGAGAAGTACTCTAATGTCTCACTTAAGATAGATGCTCTTACTGCTAAATATGATGATTTATATGCCACCTCTAAAAGGTTAGATATTAGATTGGGAAAGAAGGTCTTACAATATACTACTCAGTCTAACACGAGACACATGGCTAAACAAAAGAGCACTCACAACAAGACACCAGCAAGCAAACCAAATGCTCCACACTATCATGCATGTAGAACACAACATACTTCACATAATCATGCATTCTATTAAAAATATCTACGCAAGATACTTCACACCACTTCACATACTTATCCTTCTATGTCCAACACAAATGCCACTACTAAAAATTGCGGGATTAGCGATATTTTTAGCGACGTCAAGGTAAAACATCGCTAATATTAAAGATATCAACGACTCCAAATATTAACGTCGCTATAAGTAGCTGTTTGGCGACATATAACGACATTTAGCGACTATGATTCAGTTTTTTAAAAGAATAGTCGCTATAAGTTATCTAAGGTAGCTAAATGTAGCTAAATTTTATAATTTAGCGACGTTTAGTGGCGTATTTAGCGACGTTTATATTTTAAATATTTAGCGACGTATTTAGCGACGTCCGCAACGTCACAAAACATTTTTGTTAGCAACATTTTTATTTGACGTAGCTAAACGTCACTAAAATTTCAATAATTAGGGATCGATTCCGATTTCCCCCTTCTGTCAAAATTTTCCAAAATTTCAAAACCCGCGGCGTTCCCCACCCCCTCTCCGGCGACCGGCGTCCTCCACAGCGGCATACTCCGGCATCCCCCTCCTCCTCTAGGTAAACCCTAACTCTCTCTCTCTCTCTCTCTCTCTCTCTCACACACACACACACACACACAGGACACGACATAATACTGACACAGACATGACACACACACACCTGACAGACACAGATATGACACACACACACACACACACACACGTGATAGACATTGACACAGATATGACACACACACACACGTGTCACTAACCCTAGTAGGTCCTCGACCTAGCAGACCTGGATTTGCTGCTGATGTACTCGAAAAAAATTTGAGGTTTTTCCCTCAAATCCTTGCTTTCTGGTTCTGCCAATTTTTCATTATCTGTCTGAATCCCTCTTAGTTGATGAGTAACTCCACCTACAACATACTTCATAATAAGCTCATGGAAGTTCCATACTATATCTCCTAGTGTGCTCAGCCAATTGGCCCCCAATATAACCTGACACCCAGTAATTTATAGATGGAGCAGGTTTTCAACTATTTTCTGTCCTTGACAGTCTATGACAACCCCTTTACTTAGTCCCTGGCTCTTCAGTTTTTCCTCATTGGCCACCTTTACTTCAAAGGGTTCCTGATCACCAGAGGGTAATCCCATCCTGGAACTGAACTTGCTATCCACAAAGCTGTGGGCTGACCCAGAATCAACCAATATAAGCACTGGTTTTTTCTTTAAACTACCTCTTAATTTCATGGTGGTGTGATGCATGGCTCCTGACAAGGCTTGCAATGATATGGCAAAAGACCTGGGTGTTGGTTTAAAGTCTTCTTCTTCTTTTGTGAGGTATGCATCTTCATCTATGTCTATCATGTAAAGTTTCTTCTCTTTACATCTGTGACCTTTGAACCATTTTTTATCACACAAGAAATAAAGCCCAAAATCCTTTCTCCTTGCTATTTTACTAGGAGAAATCTTTGCATACTGCTGATTACTGGAATATTTTAAACTTTTACTAGAATTGGATGACTGTCAAGAACTTACCCTGGTCCCTTTACTTTCCTCAGTTCCTGCTGGAGTTAAGACATTGGAGTATGTCATTGATTTGGTATATGGTTGATTTAAGCTTCCCTTATAGGCTTTTCTTAAGGCTGTCAATTTAGCTTCATCTAACCTTGCTAATTGCATTGCATCAGCTAATATAGTTGGTTTGGAAATCTGCACCTCAAACCAAATCTCATTTTTTAGTCCCCCCATATATTGGTTGATAAGACAGTCTTTATTTATCCCCTAGATCCTTTTGGACAATTTTTGATACTGGGAATCATAGTCCTGCACAGAGCCTTCCTGCCTTAGTAACTTCTGATGTTCCATCATAGTCAGGTAATTTTAACCTTATTTTTGGCATCCCATTATTTTTTCCAAGAAACACAAGATTTGAACTGGATTGTTGCCAAATTGGGGGGAAGAATTAATTTTAGGTCTTATCATGGAGTTTGAGCTCACATTATAGCCAGGAACATTACTATTCAAAGGAGCAGGTGAATCACTTTGAATAGCAGCAGATCCAATATTAGACTCTCCTGTTTTTCTAATTTTGAATAATTCTTCAAAAAATTCTTAATATTATAGCTCATTTGCTCTACTTTACCTTCCAAAGCCCGCATCCTCGACTCGCCATGGTTGGAGGCTCGATTCTGTGGAGATCCATGGAAAGCACCATGGCAGCTCGAATCAAGGTCCCCTCCACCTTCCCCAGCCTGACCAGTTGGTTCTGATACCAAATTAGTAGGTCCTCGACCTAGCAGACCTGGATTTGCTGCTGATATACTCAAACTAGCCATGAGAAATAGAGAAAAGAGTAAGAATGAACAATTTGGGGAATTAGGGTTTTATTGCTTTGAAGAACAAGAGAGATTACAGAAGTTCAAAGGAAGAAGAAGAAGAAAAAAAAGTTATAGCAAGAAACAAGAATATCTCCTCCTTGTACTCCTCTCTACAAGAGTATTTATAGGCTACATTTTATTCAGTAACTACTTTGGATGAGCTGGCATAGGCCTGTAATAGCTAACGGCTTTGGCTGAGCTGGCATGACCCACTACAATTCCCTAGACCACCACTACGATGCTGAGCTAACCGCTGTTACTTTACTAACATGAGCTGTCATCCAAGTAGGTATCTATCAAACCCTAACCCAAAACTGACACGACACACACACACTCTGTATTATATTTTGACTGTAGAATATATTATCCATTTAGACTTGTGACACCACTAGTTATTTATTATAAAATTCTATGAATGCTGTGAGATATGCATAATATTTTGACTATAGAATGTACTATATATTTGTGTATTTCTTTATTCATCATATGTTGTTATCAGGTATGACAGGATGACGCATAGGGTTCGACAAGTCCCGAGGTAGACAGAGTGCTCCTCCGGTACTGCCTACTGTTGGTTTCGGATCCTCGTCGTCCAGTACTCCCGTATATCGATCAGTCACATCTCCGACTGTGATGACGTTATGTGGCATCACTCCTGGGATGAGTAGTTCCAGGACTGATAGTACTCCCTCGTCCAGCGTTCCTCCTGCTGACGGAACCATGGAGACAGATGAGCATATGGAGGAGGTCGTGCCGATGTTTGTCACGCCCCAGTCCTAAAAATAAGCATGTCAGCCGCATGGATATGGCAACTCCAATATATGGAAACCATAACCCATACGTACGCTGTAATATGAATATCAATCCATAAGTGGTAAAAAAATGTATCACAAGTCACAGGGTACAATCTAATCTCATCTACGGAAAATCAATATAAATAAATAACCAGTATCTATGAAACTAGATCTCAATATAAGTATCTAAGGATGATAGTTGGATGGAAACAAATCCACTACCAACTCGAATGGAAAAGTACAACACAATAAACACAATATAAGAATACCAGCTAACGACCACGGGACTCGAAGAGAAGATATCTTCGAAACATATGTAACCATCCAAATCTGCGCTCCTGTGAATACTCAAGAACAGATACACCTGGAAAAGGACCAGGTCCTTAGAGGGACGTAACAAGATACATAGAAGCATGCCAATTTGAATACAGTAAACATGCATAATGTTTGAAAATATATAAGTACGCTGTATAAGAAAATCTATATGAATGCAAATGAGGACAACTTTTTGACATATGGGCAAGGGTAGGCTACTCGATCTACCTCACAACTCACACACTCGTCAGTGGACAACAGAAATTGACATACCGCGGGGGTAGCGACCAGCGAGACTCCAGAAATTGATATACCGTGCGGGTAGCGACCAGTATGACACACGCCCGTAGTGGAGCTATATACTACGGTTTACCAGAGTGGTTAAAATCCCATACGCCTAATGATTGTCCTCTCATGATACTAGGTGTCAAGTGTGTGTCAATATATCTAACATATATAGTAATGACTGAACGAACTACACATGCAATGAATATAACTGAACGAAACTACACAGGCAATGAATAAACAGAAATATAAATAGCATACAAAGTAATATAAATAATTTGACAAGGTATCTTGCCTGGCAAGAAAGCTGCAAAGTGTAACGTCAAGATATCACGCTCACAAGATCATAAGCTATGGCCTCAGAACAATGTCTCCGGATGCTGAAATAGATATCACTAACTTTCCTAGAATAAGCAAAATAGCAAAAAAGTACGTCCCTTAAGTCCAATTTGGACACAGGGGCAAAACGGTAATTTCGGGTCAAAGCGGGGTCAACGTGTGGCCCACTTTACACCGAAAAGCGTGCCAAGGATAACAGTATCTAAATGAGACAAAATTATAGGTCAAACCAATTCTAAATGTCAATACGAACTCAACAGTACGTCCATTTTTGGATTCCGGTGAGCCGAACACAAATTTGCCCAAAAAGTCAACCATGGGGCCCGCCAATTGGCGACTTAGTCAACTGTCTCAGAATTACATGAAAATTGGGTCACAGGACCAGTGTGTTACCACGAGTCCAGTGGCGTATGTTTTGTTACAAACTGACGGGCGTGCACAAAATGCGCACAGCTTTAGCAAAAGTTATGACACGGGGTTTGTCCGCGGATACAGGTTGGTTTCGACGCGCACACACATCCGAATTAGTTTCCGCAAACTCTCACGTATCCGAGTACACTGCACGCACCACTTGGTACACTTGGTATACGGTGAGACGGTCCCGTTTGGCAGAGTGCGCTCTGTTTCACAACTCTTAGAAATCTGGAAAAAGTAAATTTTCAGGATTTTCCAACGAATTTAATTCTACCTAAAGCAGTTAATAATCTAATGTTAATTAACAAAAATTAAACTAGGTCAAGTGGTCTCCGTATACCAAAAAAAATTAGATTCGGATCTCTGTGGTGGGAGATACGAATCTGGGAACAAAGGTGACCACCGCTGTTTTCTGCGATACCCAGAAATTGTCATTTTTTGCCAACTTTGACGCTATTTTCGCCTAGGATTACGCATTGTTCGAGGTCTACTATCATACAGGTATTGGAGAGGGTTAAGGGGTGAGCGTACCGATTAAGACGGGGTCGGTTTGGTCGAGCGAGGCGACTAGAAACTGCACGGGAACACAGGTAATTGCTGTTAAATTCTGCAGTTGCGCGGGATACGCGGGGTCGCGGTCGTCGGGATCGATTCCGGGCGGCTGGACGGTGGTCAGGCTGCGGTGGCGGCGACGTTCAGGTATAGATGGAAAGATGGAGAAGATTTAGGGTTTGGGTTTTGGTTGGCGGATGTTATATTATATATAGATAAAGGGAGAGAAGCGCGGGGGGGAGGGGGGGTTCTCTCGTATGGGCCGCAGGGGGGCTGGGGGGTATTTAACGTAATGGCTGTTGTTGCTAGTAGCAAGGGTCGGGTGCTTGCTAATGACTACTAGCTTCAATCCAACGGGTGGGGGCTCAACTAGCGGGTCTTGGGTACTTTAGGGATTTGGATCCTATAGTAGATTAAAATCTATTTTCTTTACTTTTCTTTTCTTTTCTAATCTTTCCTTTTTCTTTTTTTTCCATTTCTTTTTCTTTCTTTTTCTTATATATATATATATATATATATATATATATATAGAAAAATCTAGAATTATATTGATGCATACCATTAAGCTAGCAACTGCTCAAAGGGTCTCCTATATAAAATAAATTCAGAAAAATTTCTAATGGCCCCATAAATCCCCTAATTTCACAAACACCTAAAATAAAATTAAATAAAATCTATTTCTCCTAATTAGCCACAAATTACTATAATTAAATTAATAATTAATAAAAAATAATAGGGTTTTTAGGATTAGGGGTTTTACAACGTTGTCCCAACATCAGCTAGATCCTCTATGCGCACCTCCGGAGGAGACGGGGACAGAGATTTGGGTCGATGCTACAAAGTAAGTCAATTAGATGGTTTAGCATCATATATATCGTGTATTTCTTTATTTATCATATATTGACTTTTTCGATCAAAATAATTATCTCTGTATATATATCGTCCATCGTCGGTTCAGAGACACCTGGGCCTTTTTCTGAGAAACAACTATGGTGGTGTCACGCCCCAGTCCCAAATACGTAGGACTAGGAACACGTAAGCATGCCAGCCGCATGGATATGGCAACTCCAATATATGAAAATCATAACCCATACGTACGCTGCAATATGAATATAAACTCACATGTGGTATATATAATGTCACAAGTCACAGATATGCTAATCTCATCCACACAACAAGTCATAGAAAAGAAATACTAAGCTAGAATAAGGAGTCTGAAATATCCAGAAAATAATAGTCGGGTGGAGACAAATCCACTACCAAAGACTATAACCAAAACTAAAATGAGAGAGGAGTATAAAATCTCCAATATAAAATAATGTGAAGACAGAAGTGTATCAGCTAAAAGAATCCATCGCCAGATAATCAACGATGCTCAGAAGGTAAGACCTCCTCGACAAAAAATAATGCGTCAGGTCCAAGCCCGTACTCCTGCAAATACTCAAGAGCAGATACACCTGGCAGGGGACCAGGTCCTCAGAGGGACGTAACAAGATACACAAAACACATGCCAATTTGAATACAGTAAACATGTATATAATTTGAAAATAAATAAGTACGCTGTACAAGACCATCTATATGAATGCAAATGAGGACAACTTTTCAACGTATGGGCAAGGGTAGTCTACTCGATCTAAGCCTCACAACTCATGCACTTGTCCATGAACATCATCAGCCGGCATACCTCGGGGGTAGCGACCCTCGGACTCCATCAATCGACATACCTCGGGGGTAGCGACCATCGGACACGACCCACCATAGTGCGTGCTAATGACTACGGTGTTACCAGAGTGGTTAAAAGCCCATACGCCTAATGATTGTCCTCTATGATACTAAGTGTCATGTGTGTGTCAACATATCTAATATATAGTAATGACTGAAAGAAAACTACACATGCAAGACTAAACAGAAATGTAATAAATATAAAGAAATATAAATAGCATGTAAAGGTACTGTAATAATTTGGCAAGGTATCTTGCCTGGCAAGAAGGCTACAAAATGTAGTGTCTCAATGTCAACACCAAGAGTCAGAAGCTACGGCCTTAGAATGAATATCTCCGGATGCTGAAATAAATATCACCAACGTTCCCAGAATAAGCAAAATAGCTAAAAAGTACTTCCCTTTTGTCCATTTTGGACACAGGGGCAAAACGGTAATTTTAGGTAAAAGTGGAGTCCACATGTGGCCCACTTTGCACCGAAAAGTGTGCCAAGGGTAACAGTCTCTAAATGGGACAAGCTATAGGTCAAACAACTCTAAATGTCAATACGAACCCAACGGTATATCCAAATATGGATTCCGATGGGCCGAACTCAATTTTGTCCAAAAAGTCAAATGTGGGGCCCGCCAATTGGCGATTTGGTCAACCGTCTCAGAATTGCGTGAAAATTGGGTCACAGGACCAGCGCATTACCACGAGTCCAGTGGCGCAAATTTTGTCACAATCTGACAAGCGTGCACAAAATACGTGCGAGTTCCACAAAAGTTGCGACACGGTGTGTGTCCGCAGATACGGTCTGATTCTGGCGCGCACACACGTCCGAATCAGTCCCCACGAATTTTTACGTGTCCGGTTACTCTGCGTGCACCATTTGGTATACTTGGTACACGACGGGGCGGTCCCGTTTGGCGGGACGTGCTCCGTTTTCCAACTTTTGGAAAACTGGAAAAAGTGGGTGCGCACAGTTTTGTGACGAATATAATTATGTCCAAAGCAACTAATAGCATAGGGTTATTTAATAGAAAATAAACTAGATCAGGTATTCTACAGGTATCAAAAAGAATCATCGAATTCGGATCTCTGTGGTGGGAGATACGAACTCGGCAATACAGGTGGTCACCGCAGTTTTCTGCGATTTCAGAATTGGGTCTGTTCTGTCCACTTTGGACGCTGTTTTTCACCTAGGGGCACACATTTTTCGAGGTTGGCTATAATACAACTATGGAAGAGGGTTAAGGGGTGATCATACCGGTAAAGACGGAACAGCGTTTGGTTGAGCGAGTCGACGGAAAATCACTCCGGAGCGAAGGTGCTTCGAGTGGGATTCTGCAGGGCGCGAGGTCGGAGTCGTCGGGATGGTTGGATGGCTTGGCGGGGCTTCTCTGGCTGCGGTGATGGCTCTAGATGGGAAGAGGAGGTCTGGAGCTTTAGGTTAGGGTATTTGAGAGGTAACTATATATATATATATATTATATAATAGGGAAAGAGAGGGATGGAGCGGACGGGTTTGCGGCCAAGAGGGAAGTGAAATAGGCTGCGGGTCCGTGGAGTAATCAAATTACTAAGGGTCGGTCCACGTGGGGAGCAAGCCGCTGAAGGCTAAAGGGTTGAAGGGCGGGGCTTAGATGAGTTGCTGAATGGGTGCTAAGCAATAGTTTAGTTTAGTATACTAAGGGGCGGTCTACAAAAAGTTAAATTGCTAAAGTGGGAATCTGGGAGCAAATCACTAAGGATGGGAATAAGCAAATGCTACGTTGCTTTGCTTGCAGTACTAAGTAGTAGTAGTATTGTTAGTATTATTATTATATTATTATTATTATTAGTTACTTCTCATTAAGTAATTCTTTTCTTAATCTTTTCTTTTCTTAATATATATATACATATATATATATATTTGTGTATACATATATGTTATATATATTCTCATAAGAAAATTTATATATTAGAATAATGCACAACATTAGGCTAGCAACTGCTCAAGGGATCTCCTACATAAAATAAATTCTAAAAAATTCTGATGGTCCCATAAGTCCTCTAAGTGCCCGAACACCTAAAAATAAAAATTAATAAAAATCTATTTATCCTATTTAGCACATAATTAAATTATTAATTAATAAAAATAATAATAAATATAATTTTTTAAAAAAAATAGGGATTTTATATTCTACCCAACTTACAAAAATTTTGTCCTCGAAATTGACACTAACCCTTATTCATAAAGATAACTATAACTATTACACTACACTGGTATCTAGTAGGACTCCTAAACTCATGGTTTGCCATTCTAACACTTTCTCATCTATTGTCCATCCACTATTTTATCATCCTCTAACTCGTCTACACTACCCAACTTACAAAATTTCTACTAGTAGTCACATTCTTTGAAGCTATTGTCTAGGCTGTAAGGCAAATACATTTATTGGGTCAAGAATCTTGGGATACCTGTCTAGAATCTCATAACTATGACTTTTCCCATAACCGTCAAGTATCATAGTCTAATACTGCCACGCCACCTGGCAAGTATGGCTGCAAGTAATTCGACTATTCTACCATAATCGTCTGGCTGCAACTGTCGCTACCTCGCCAGCGATTTGTCATAGTCATCAGTTCGTAACAAGTGCCTTCAACTCTTTCCTAGGCATAGTCTAGGTTTTAGGGAAACACTTAAGGTCTTGACTAACTATTAGGGCTATGATCTAGCTCAAGTGATCTAACAATTCTACTAGGCTACATGGTGCTACTTAAGGGTTAAACTAATAAAGAATACAGATCTTGTTATAGTGCATATATATATTAAGAACTCATCCTTAGTTATCAAGCATTGCTAACACATTTATGTTTAACTAACAAAATAGGGGTGAGGTTGATATCAAACAATTCATAATGGCACGAAAGATATGACTATGATAGGAAGAGTTACGCACGAGATAAGGAATGAATATAAAAGGAGGAGATGAGTCACCCAAGAGGGCGAGGTAAGGATAGGGGAAGAATACTACTACTGCTACTCACGTCATCCATTGGCATCGCGTGTATGCCATCTGGATAGAATAGAAATATATCCTTATAACTGCTAAACTACCATATATATAATTCTATATCTATTTATGCATCTAAGAGCTTGTGTCACAATGGGGTTATGAGTATGCAAAGACAGTTATAACAAAAAGGTTGTACTTGTATCTACGGCTTCCTGTGTCTGCTCTTCCATACTTGTCATAATGAGTGCTTGGCCTTGTCCTTGGTTATTCAAATGGGGTCTAGTCCCCTCCATTTGTGCAGACTGTAGAAGCAGTGGTGGGTCCCTTTGGTCTTCTATACTTGAGGGTGTATGCGGTGTTCCTGATTCTAATGCCATAGGTCTCTGGTTCTGTTTAGGACATTCTCGGGCTTGATGGTGACTTGATCCATATATCATGCACAACCCCAATCGACGATGACAGTCTCTTAGAATATGACCTGTCCTTCCATAATAGTGACAAGTACGGAGCTCCTTGGTTGGATATGGTGCAGCACTATCTGATTGCTGGCGTGTCAAAGGGTGTCGAATGGGTCCTCCTTGCTGTATCCTTACTGGTCCTTGGTGACTTCTCTGTTGAATTCTGTTTTCCTTGCTGATGGCCTCCTGGATCCTGGCCTCTGTTAATAGCTCGGCATAAGAGATCCGGGACTGGGAGCTAGTGTAGTGCTGGAGCTCCTGAGTCAGCCCGCGGTGAAACCTCTTAGCCTTCTCCAAGTCATTAAGTATTAGGACTGTGCCATACTTACTGAGAGGGCTAAATTCTGCGTCATACTCATCAACCGTCTTGTCCCCTTGCTCTAGATGGAGGAACTGATCGTATAATGCATCCCTTACAGTATCCGGAAAGTACTTCCTCTCAAAGCATTCCAAGAATTGTTCCCAAGTCTGACGCGTACCCAACTGGCGCTCCATTGATTCCCACCAGTGATGCGCGTTGCCTTCTAACTGAGTCCTCACGCCTATCATCCATAGGTCAGAAGGTAATTGTGATGCCTCTAACAACTTCTTGGTATTGGCAATCCAGTTCGTGGTCTCCTGTAGACTCTCATTGCCCTTATATGGCTTAGGGCCCATCTGCACAAAGTCCTTGACTGAACCAACCCGAGCTTGTGGTACTGAAACTAGTGTCTGGGTTGGTGCAGGGGCTAGTGCAGCCATTCTCTCAAGCGCTGCCAGAAATTCTAGCCTTTGCTCTGCTGTTTTCTGCCTCTGCTCGGCTGCCTGCTGCCTTTGTTCCTGTATTATCATCTGGAAGAATTGGAACAGCTGTGCTTGGCCATCTTGCGGTGCTAGTGGAGCTGAAAAAGTCCCATTAGGTATCGTGGTAGGAGTTGATGGAATTTGATTGTTAGTCAGTCCATCCGGTCTGGGAAGAAGAGGTGTCGTTGAGGTCACTCCTAGTGGTTGGTCGTCGTCCCCTGGAGACGTGTTGTCCCCGGTGGCGGCATGCCCGTTATTCAAATTCATCTCTCTGCAAGAGATGGACGAAGGATTAAGAAGAGTACATGAATCAAGCAGGATACAAGAACTTAAGTAGGACATGTTGGAGGGAAGGTAAGTTATAGTCAAGCGTGGATGAGATCTAAAATTCTAATCCTAGGTGCAAGCCCGCTCGGTACAGTGACGTAACCGAAACGGCTAACTCGACCTGCATGGGCCACCACAAAAACATGTCATGCCCCAGTCCCAAATACGTAGGACTAGGAACACGTAAGCATGCCAGCCGCATGGATATGGCAACTCCAATATATGGAAACCATAACCCATACGTACGCTGTAATATGAATATAAACTCACATGTGGTATATATAATGGCACAAGTCACAAATATGATAATCTCGTCCACACAACAAGTCATAGAAAAGAAATACTAAGCTAGAATAAGGAGTCTGAAATATCCAGAAAATAATAGTCGGGTGGAGACAAATCCACTACCAAAGACTATAACCAAAACTAAAATGAGAGAGGAGTATAAAATCTCCAATATAAAATAATGTGAAGACAGAAGTTTATCAGCTAAAAGAATCCATCGCTAGATAATCAACGATGCTCAGAAGGTAAGACCTCCTCGACAGAAAATAATGCGTCAAGTCCAGGCCCGTACTCCTGCAAATACTCAAGAGCAGATACACCTGGCAGGGGACCAGGTCCTCAGAGGGACGTAAAAAGATACACAAAACACATGCCAATTTGAATACAGTAAACATGCATATAATTTGAAAATAAATAAGTACGCTGTACAAGACCATCTATATGAATGCAAATGAGGACAACTTTTTGACGTATGGGCAAGGGTAGTCTACTCGATCTAAGCCTCATAACTCATGCACTCGTCCATGAACATCATCAGCCGGCATACCTCGGGGGTAGCGACCCTCGGACTCCATCAATCGACATACCTCGGGGGTAGCGACCCTCGGACTCCATCAATCGACATACCTCGGGGGTAGCGACCATCGAACACGACCCACCATAGTGCGTGCTAATGACTACGGTGTTACCAGAGTGGTTAAAAGCCCATACGCCTAATGATTGTCCTCTATGATACTAAGTGTCATGTGTGTGTCAACATATCTAATATATAGTAATGACTGAAAGAAAACTACACATGCAAGACTAAATAGAAATGTAATAAATATAAAGAAATATAAATAGCATGTAAAGGTACTGTAACAATTTGGCAAGGTATCTTGCCTGGCAAGAAGGTTGCAAAATGTAGTGTCCCAATGTCAACACCAAGAGTCAGAAGCTACGGCCTCAGAATGAACGTCTCCGAATGCTGAAATAAACATCACCAACATTTCCAGAATAAGCAAAATAGCTAAAAAGTACTTCCCTTTCGTCTAATTTGGACACAGGAGCAAAACGGTAATTTCAGGTAAAAGTGGGGTCCACATGTGGCCCACTTTGCACCGAAAAGCGTGCCAAGGGTAACAGTCTCTAAATGGGACAAGCTATAGGTCAAACAACTCTAAATGTCAATACAAACCCAACGGTATGTCCAAATGTGGATTCGGGTGGGCCAAACTCAATTTTGTCCAAAAAGTCAACTGTGGGGCCCGCCAATTGGCGATTTGGTCAACCGTCTCAGAATTGTAAGAAAATTGGGTCACAGGACCAGCGTATTACCACGAGTCCAGTGGCACAAGTTTTGTCGCAATCTGACAAGCGTGCACAAAATACGTGCGAGTTCCACAAAAGTTGCGATACGGTGTGTGTCCGCGGATACGGTCTGATTCCGGCGCGCACACACGTCCGAATCAGTCTCCACAAATTTTTACGTGTTCGGTTATACTGCGTGCACCATTCGGTACACTTGGTATACGGCGGGGCGGTCCCGTTTGGCGGGGCGCGCTCCGTTTTCCAACTTTTGGAAAACTGGAAAAAGTGGGTGCGTGCAGTTTTGTGACGAATATAATTATGTCCACAGCAACTAATAGCATAGGGTTATTTAACAAAAAATAAACTAGGTCAGGTATTCTACAGGTATCAAAAAGAATCACCGAATTTGGATCTCTGTGGTGGGAGATACGAACTCGGCAATTCAGGTGGTCATCGCAGTTTTCTGCGATTTCAGAATTGGGTCTGTTCCGCCCACTTTGGACTCTTTTTTTCACCTAGGGGCACATGTTTTCCGAGGTTGGCTATAATAAAACTATAGAAGAGGGTTGAGGGGTGATCATACCGGTGAAGACGGAACAGTGTTTGGTTGAGCGAGTCGACAAAAAATCACTCCGAAACGAAGGTGCTTTGAGTGGGATTTTGCAGGGCGCGAGGTCGGAGTCGTCGGGATGGTTGAATGGCTTGGCGGGGCTTCTCTGGCTGCGGTGACGGCTCTAGATGGGAAGAGGAGGTCTGGAGCTTTAGGTTAGGGTTTTTAAGAGGTAACTATATATATATATATATTATATAATAGGGAAAGAGAGGGATGGAGTGGACGGGTTTGCGGACAAGAGGGAAGTAAAATAGGCTGCGGGTCCGTGGAGTAATCAAATTACTAAGGGGCGGTCCACGTGGGGAGCAAGCCGCTGAAGGCTAAAGGGTTGAAGGGCGGGGCTTAGATGAGTTGCTGAATGGATGCTAAGTAATAGTTTAGTTTAGTATACTAAGGGGCGGTCTACAGCAAGTTAAATTGCTAAAGTGGGAATCTGGGAGCAAATCACTAAGGATGGGAATAAGCAAATGCTACGTTGCTTTGCTTGCAGTACTAAGTAGTAGTAGTATTGTTAGTATTATTATTATATTATTATTATTATTAGTTACTTCTCATTAAGTAATTCTTTTCTTAATCTTTTCTTTTCTTAATATATATATATATATATATATATATATATATATATATATATATATATATATATATATATATATATTTGTGTATACATATATGTTATATATATTCTCATAAAAAAATTTATATATTAGAATAATGCACAACATTAGGCTAGCAACTGCTCAAGGGGTCCCCTACATGAAATAAATTCCAAAAAATTCTGATGGTCCCATAAGTCCTCTAAGTGCCCGAACACCTAAACATAAAAATTAATAAAAATCTATTTCTCCTATTTAGCACATAATTAAATTATTAATTAATAAAAAAATAATAAATACAATTTTTTTTAAAATAGGGGTTTTACAGGTGGCCCTTGGATCAACTACTCTGAAGCTCTGGAGGAGAGAAAGGTGTTCTGGTTTTTGCACTTTAAGGTAAAAGTATATCATATAAATCCTCTAATTTATGCATATTATATAACTTATCCATGATGCTCACTTACTAAATTATTTATTGTAGCAAACGTATTTCTATCCTCCGTACCGGGCCGAGTTGATCAAGCGAATGTTTCCAGCCGTTGCCGCCAAGCTTATCTGTGATGCTCTGGATGACCAGAAGGCTCGTGATCATGCTGGAAAATCGATCCAATGTTGGATCATGCCTGAGCAGTGGACTACGATGAGGGCTGGATTCGACGATCCGAGGTACAAGGAAAGGTTTGAGAAGGCCAAGGCGGCTAGGCGGAATACTGTAAAGTGGTGTGGTGGTTCGATTCCGATGACAAAATATTTTCATCATTTGGTATATTTTTTATTTAAGATATTTTATTTTAATATAAGTACGATAAAATGGTAGTAGAAAAATATTTAATTTTAGTACTAAATAATATATTTTTAACAAGTACAGAGAGGGTGAGGATGCGAACATGGTGACCGTCTTCTTGGCCACCCATCAAAAAGACAGAAATCTCATTGATGAGAGTGCCTCAGAGACCTATGTAAGTATTACTTTACTTTGTATTAATTTTAATATAACTTAGGCAATTATCAGTATCCAAACTTTTCTAGGCCGAGTATTTTAGGTTGTGTGAACGGGCGACTGCAAGTGCACCTACAGCTGGAGAGGCTGGTACTTCCTCACAGCCCGCTCTAGCTCCGTCGGTGGACGAGCTATGGGTGACCGCCGCTGGTGGTCTCCAGAGGGGTACGTACTACGGTACGGGATCCTATGGTGCCCTGGTTACGACGCAGTCATCTAGGGCCTCCCCAACAAGTACGCATTCCCCACAGCCCTCGCAGTCGTCGACCCGAGTCTAGGAGGCCATTGACCGTCAGATTGCGTCTTTCCGTGACGAGTTGCTGCGAAGGATGGAGGAGGAGCCCCGATCCCAGCCGCAGGCGGACGATGCGACGCTCATCGCACGATTTGATATGCTCGATCGCAGCATCATGGAGCTCCTGGATTTGACAACTGATCTTGGAGCCTCGACAGACCGTAGCATCACGGAGCTGCAGGCATCACATCTATCCATGGGCGAGAGGCTGACGATGATGCAGGATTCAATGGTTCATAGCAGTACGAGGCTGTTATCTACCATCGATTTTTATAACCAGCGACTCACAAAGTTGGAGCGGATACATCCTCTGGGTGCGCCTACATCGACACAGACTCTACCGACGTCACTTCCTTCTCCATCGACATCGATGTCGATTTCACGGGAGCAGTATGATCTGTTCTTATCCTTCATGTGCGCCGGTGATCATCCTCCTGCAAATCAGCAGTAGTCCTAGTTAGGACCATTTTATTATTGATTGTTTGTGTTTCAGACATTATTATTTGTATTCTTTAGGATGAGGCTTTTAATTTGTTGTATTCTTTATATTCTTTAGAACGAGACTCAGTTGTATGGATATTTGATGTATTCTTTACGATAATATTTTCTCCTGATTCGATTTTTAATTTGAATATTTTGTTTTCTTCATATTTTATTATATTATTTATATTAAATATATGTTAATTTATCGGTGTTGAGTGTTCAACCCAAAGGGGTCGGCGAACCTAGTAAATTCAACGGAGGGTTGCTCTGGGTCTATTTGTATAGATTGTGAATTAATAAACTGCAGGAAGAATAGTTTGAAAATAATTCAGTATACATTTTTTTTACTTTTTTACTGTATCATTAGCGACGTATTTAGCGACGTTACTTCACGTCGCTAAATACGTCGCTAAATATGTCGCTAAACAAAGTCGCTGTCTGTCACAACTTGCTGACATGGCAGTATAGCCAGGTCATAGTAACGTCGCTATAAACATTGCTACTTACGTCGCCAATTTGCGACATAAAGCGACAAATATACATATTGCTAATTTAACGACGTTGCGTCGATAAACGTCGCTAATCTAGCGACGCATTTACGTCGCTAGAAAATGTTGGCATAGCGACGTTTGGCGACATTTTTTCTGTCAGCGACGAGCTTAAAGGCGACTTCAGTAAAACGTCGCTAATTACGTCGCTAAAATTATTTAGCGATATTTTTTGATTATTTAGCGACATTTTTTTACGTCGCTAATTTAACTTATTCTGGTAGTGTGCCTATGCTATATGTCATTATTGTGGTTTAAAAGGACATATTACACATCAGTGTAAGGCTAAAAAATTGGTTGATATGAATATGTATAAGTGGATTCCTAAAGCTAACAAATACGGATCCAAACCCTGGATACCAAAGTCTTGTTCTAATCATATATGTAGAACGATTTGCGACAAGACATAAAGGTAAAGGAGAAAGTTGGTGATTGCAAAAAGCCAAATAGATATTCTCATGGCATTTGCACCAACAACAAAAATATGACTATTAAGTCATTATGGTAACACAATTTTTATATTTATAGTAGTATAATGTACTCATTAAATATGGTAGTTCAATTATTCTTAAAATGTGTATGAAGAAAACTTTTACTAAATAATTCTTCAATATTATGCTCTAAAGGTATATAAAGTATTTTTAAAAAGCCTAAAAGGTCCTTCTGCTAACAAGGTATAAATAGGCTTAAGCGACACGGTACTTAAGTGTCTTCAGACCACCGTTAGCTAGGAACCGGCCCCTACAGCTAATTAATAATAACAAAAATATCTCACTGAGTAAGAATATACATAGAGCTATTTACAAAACAATTTCTAAATACAATGATTCATTCATTCAGTAATTAATTGCTATAAATTATGTTAAAAGACTTGTCTAAATAACAATGACTGATAGATAGCCTATCATATTTATAAACCTATTTTATACTTGTCACTTATATGTTTTTAAAGCTTTTATAAGCATACTACAAAAACTTATTTTTTAAAATTCTGAGCCATCAGAACTCCGTCAGAGTCAAGTGTTTTTATATAACAACAACAGCCTCAGATTTATCTCATTATCTCATCCTTCTAAACCCTTCTTCCCCAAACCGAGAGTCAAACCCTTCCTCCAAAACCCTAGTTTTGTAATTCCCTTCCTCAAGGTTTATTCTCTCTCAACTTGAGATCCAAGGCTCTTGGTAAGATTCTTCTTTATCCCCTTCAATCTTTTCAAGGTACAACCTTCATATTCTCAAACCCTTATTCATGGCTCCTAAATTTAGGAAAAAGAAGAGAAAATAAAATAAAGCTTCCTCTTCTCAACCCTCTAGTGATGATGCTACCTATTCCTTATTTTCCCTAAATATTCTAAACCCAGGAAAATATGATGATTTTATTTTAACTTCTATTGATGCCTCAAATCTATGGTTCAATGATTTTGTGCAAAAAAATTTTGCAAGGGAAATCTTATTAACTTTACTACTTTTTATGCAAAAATATCTAAACTTGTAGAATTCTATCTTCATTGTCTAATTAAAACTAGAAAACCCATATATTTAAAAGCTATTCGCATATTTTACTGTAATCTATCACATGATCAATGGTCTATCTCTTCGAGAGTGGGTGGAATCGATATTGAATTTGACGATACAACTTTGGGTAAAATTATTGAAATCCCTAACAAAGGAGATGCCCTAGTTGAGATCGACAAACTCAATCTCAGAGACGACATCACTCTTGACTCTTTCAAGGATATACTTTGTGCCCCACATCCTTGTCATGACGGGAAGTTTCGTGCTCATTATTTTAACCAATACTTTTACGAACTTCATCGTATTATATACTCTGCTATCATTCCCAAGCAAACCTCCAAAGATGATGTGACCTATCGGGAGATGTATGCTTTATATCACTTCTACACATTCACTCCCTTTAGCCTTCCTAATACCATGATTCGATAGATGATTGAATGTTGTAAACAGAATCGTCAACTTCCTTATGCCATGTATCTATCACTCATCTTTAAGCACTTCTACATTCCTATGAAATAACCCACTTATCTATCTGAGCCAGCCTACCTAACCAAATCCCGCAGGTTTTAGCCTATTTCTCTCATTCCTAAAGAAGATGACTCATCTGATTATGATGCACCAGCTGATCCAGCCCCGTCTGCTTTTGCTCCAACTCCTACTCCTTCATCCTCTGCACAGCCTGTTACCTTGGACTCTATCCAGGAGATGTTCCGTAAGCAATTTAGGTTGTAAAACGAGATGATAACTTCTCAACACCAAGAGCAGAACACCATGATTATTACTCGGCTTCGCGACTAGTCTTATCGCACCACTCTTCAGGCTCACACATTAGCCAACTCCCTAGCAGATCTTCAGTATCACCTAGCCCATCATCCTAATACACCTCACCCAGTGGCTCGTGATCCTTCCCATTCTGGATACAGGATCGATGATCCATTTGTTCAGTAGTACTTCGACCCTACCAGAGCATACTTTGACGATCACCCGCCTGCTGATGTTGTTGATGATGATCTGTGATGATGTTTTATATTTCTTATGGCTATATGGATGTATTAGTTTTTTACTATTTTTACTGTATTAGAAATATTTGCTTAAAATGTTCAAATATTTATGCTATTTGCCTAGTACCAGTCTTGTTATTTATTTTGATTAAAATAATGCATGTTATTATTTTTGGTTAATTTACTTTTATCTGGTTATTATGTCTATTTCTTCAATTTGTCATAATCACTCATTATGGGGGAGTTATTATTTTCCACTATGATATTTTGACAAAGGGGAAGAAATGACAAAATATGTGACGATTATAGTTGATGATATATAGTTGATGACATATAACAGTAATATGTTTATATCTATTTTGTTGACATATTTGCACCTAATTTTGCTATAAAAAATGTCAAAAAATAGGTCTTTTAAATGCTCCCGTTTAAAGAAAAGATCTACTTATGGGGGAGCTTTTTCTAGAAAGCTAGTTTTTCAAGAAAAGATCTATGTTCAAAGAAATTTTGTACGTTTCAACTATTTGCATCAAAGGCTACATCAGACTCACCATATGTGTATTTTGGCATAGTTTTTTAATTATTATAATGAGGGAGATTGTTGACAGAAAGTAGTCACAGTCAACCTGATTCTGATAATCGTCCAACATCAGATGAATCATATCCAAAACAGATGAAGCAGATACTCAATGCAAAGCATATCAATTCCGTTAATACCAAAGTCAGACTCTACAACAGTTATTGGTTTCATATTCAAATATAATCTTTCATTTATTTGAGTCTATGACTGTTGTAAGGTGAGTTGCATTGGCAAATTCCAAGTACCTATATCCAGATACTTAGTCCACTCAAATAAACCAAAGAACCTATCCACCAAATCAGGCCATATTTATTTACAAAGTCTACCATACTAAGAGACCGAACTCGGGACGAACTCGTGCCGAACTCGTACCGAACTCGTACCGAACTCGGTTAGCCTTTTGGTTTGAAATCAACCAGTTCAATAGCTCCTAATTTTTTGGTCCAACGGTTGAAAATTTGAATTAAACCCCATCTGAATTCTGACCGAATTATGTTTGCCTACAACCTATAAATTGGATTAGAATTCTTTATTCTAAGAATACCACAACAACTCAACTATTATTAAGTCTTTTATCCGATTTTGAGCGAACCCCTAAAGATTTAACCTTTCCATCTAAAGAGCAACTCCCTAGCCTTCCTTGTGCCAAGTGTGATCTCGGTTTAGAAGTCTTCTGAGTTGTAAAGAGCTTTGTTCCAACAGTTACTCTCTTTATCAAGCCGTGAAGTTGCGAGACTTCGGATCAAAACACATTGTCTAAAGAAGTGGCAAGCCTTCGGATTAAAGCTTATGATTCACTATTGGTGATTATAGTGGATAAACTTCGAGCTTGAGTTCTCAGGACTGGACTAGTCATCTCAGAGGGAAACCAATATGCATCTTGGTATTTGCATTTGCTTTCTCTCTTACTCTATTGCATATATTCATAATACTGCTTGTAGTATTCTTACACATGAGATATATTCTAACTGTTAGTAGTTAATCACCATTACATGCCTTAGAATTATATTTTAACAAGTGATTTTATTCTGCTGCATACATAAACTCAATTCACCCTCTCTAGAGTTGCCATACATGGTCCTACAATTGGTATCAGGGCATGTACTCTTATAGTAGAACTTTTACTAATACCATTTTCTTCTATAACTGGTATCAGAAAAGATGATCTCTTATTTAGTTTCTAATCCCAATTGCTCCTACAATTGGTTTCAGAGCGGTTACTCTTCGTATTATAACTTTTAGTTTTATATAGAAACTTTTGCTCATACCAATTGCTCTTATAATTGGTATCAAAGCAAGTACACTTATATTAGAACTATTACTGACATCAATTGCTCCATAATTGGTATCAGAACATATAGTCTCTTAATTAGTTTTTAATCCTAAATACTCTTTCAATTGGTATCAGAATATATGCTCTCTTTATATAGATATTACAGATATCATTTGTTCCTCAATTGGTATCAGTTTCAAAACTGGTACTCTTTATAGAAGAACCACTGCAAGTTCTTTTGATTATCGAATTAACATCGAAAGAGTATAACATATGGCAACAACAAGATCACTATTTTCCATCAATGGTGAAAGCCAACTTCTTGATAAGCCACATATTTTTAACAGCACTAACTATTTATTTTGGAAAATACATATGAGTGCTTTTCTAAAATCTCTTGGCTTTAGCTTATGGACTTACGTTACTAATGGTTACAAAAGAGTTGACAAAGTAGATAATGAATATACCGAATATGAAAGAAAGCAGCAAGCGATGATGCAAAGACAATATACATGCTCTACTATACTCTAGGAGAGGACGAATTCAAACTTATCTCTAAGTGCAAAACATCGTATGAGATATGGAGAATGCTGGAAGCAACTTATGGATACAAAGAAAAAATTAAAGTATAATATCATAATGTTGCAAGCTTATACCAAAATGAAGAAACTAAAAGTACAAAGAAAGATGCAGACATTCAATGCAACAATGATGACAATAAGAAAAAAGATGTTGCAAACTTATGTCCAACTAAAAGTCTAGCAATCAATGCGAGCATCCAGTATGAGAATGACAAAAACCTTCCACATACGACAGACTTGTGCTTAATGGTAAGCGAGTTAAATGATGACTAACTAACAAAAGATATTTCATATGATAAATTATCTGATGATTTTAATGATTTGTTTGAAGACTATAATAAGCTTATAAATAACTATAAGCAAGCTCGAAAAGATATCAAATCTTATCAGCTTAAGAATGATCAACTTATTTGATTACTTAAGAAAGCTAGAGAAAACTCCTCTTTTGATGAATCTATTGAAATCTCTAAACTAGAGCTTAGCCTACAAAAAGATCTTGACTGCTATGATGAAAGCAATCAAGAAAATGCTAAAATTAAGCAGGACTTAAAACAGGAAAAGAAGAAGTACTCTAATGCCTCACTTAAGATAGATGCTTTTACTGCTAAATATGATCATTTATATGCCACCTCTAAAAAATTAGAGATCAAATTGGGAAAGTAGGTCGTACAACCTACTACTCAGTCTAACACGAGATACATGGCTAAGCAAAAGAGCACTCACAATAAGACACCAGCAAGCAAACCAAATGCTCCACACTATCATGCATGTAGAACACAACATACTTCACATAATCATGTATTCTATTACAAATATTTGCGCAAGACACTTTACACCACTTTACATACTCATATTTCTATGTCCAATACAAATGCCTATGTTATATGTCATTATTGTGGTTTAAAAGGACATATTACACATTAGTGTAAGGCTAGAAAATTGGTTGATATGAATATGTATAAGTGGATTACTAAAGCTAACAAATATGGATCCAAACCCTGGATACCAAAGTCTTGTTCTAATCATATAGGTGGAACGATTTACGGCAAGACATAATGGTAAAGGAGAAAGTTGGTGATTGTAAAAAGCCAAATGGATATTCTCATGGCATTTGCACCAACAAAAAAAAGACTATTAAGTCATTATGGTAACACAATTTTTATATTTATAGTAGTATATTGTACTCATTAAATATGGTAGTTCCATTATTCTTAAAATGTGTATGAAGAAAACTTTTGCTAAATAATTCTTCAATATTATGCTCTAAATGTATAGAAAATATTTTTAAAAAGCCTAAAGGGTCCTTCTACTAATAAGGTGTAAACAGCCTTAAGCGACACAGTACTTAAGTATCTTCAGACCACCGTTAGCTGGGAACCGACCTCTACAGGTAATTAATAATAACAAAAATACCTCACTGAGTAGTAATATACATAGAGCTATTTATAATACGTTACCTAAATACAATTATTCATTCATTCAGTAATTGACTGCTATAAATTATGTTAAAAGGCTTGTCTAAATAGCAATGACTAATAGATAGCCTATCATATTTATAGACCAGTTTTATACTTGTCACTTATATGTTTTTATAGCTTTTATAAGCATACTACAAAAACTTATTTTTTAAAATTCTGAGCCATCAGAATTCGGACAGAGTTTGGTCCGAACTCGGTCCAAATTTGGTTCAAGTATTTTTATATAACAACAGTAGCCTCAGATTTGATCTCATTATCTCATCCTTCCAAACCCTTCTTCTACAAACTGAGAATCAAACCCTTCTTCCAAAACCCTAGTTTTGTAATCCCCTTCATCAGGGTTTATTCTCTCTCAACTTGAGATCTAAGGCTCTTGGTGAGATTCTCCTTCATCTCCTTCAATCTTTTCAAGGCACAATCTTCACATTCTCAAACCCTTATTGATGGCTCCTAAATTTGGGAAAAAGAAGAGAAAATAAAATGAAGCTTCCTCTTCTCAACCCTCTAGTGATGATGTTGCCTATTCTTTATTTTCCCCAAATATTCCAAATTCAGGAGAATGTGATGGTTTTATTTTTACTTCTATTGATGCCTCAAATCTAAGGTTCAATGATTTTGTACAAAGAAATTTTTCCAAGGGCAATCCTATTAACTTTACTACTTTTTGTGCCAAAAAACCTAAACTTGTAGAATTTCATCTTCATCGCCTAGTCAAAACTAGAAAACCCATATATTTGAAAGCTATTAGCATGTTTTACTGTAATCTATCACATGATCAATGGTCTACCTCTTCGAGAGTGGGTGGAATCGATATTGAATTTGATGATACAACTTTGGGTAAAATTCTTGAAATCCCTAACGAAGGAGATGCCCTAGTTGAGATCGACAAACTCAATCTCAGAGACGACATCACTCTTGACTCTTTCAAGGATATACTTTGTGCCCCACATCCTTGTCCTGACGGAAAGTTTCGTGCTTGTTATTTTAACCAATACTTTTATGAACTTTACCGTATCATATACTCTGCTGTAAGTCCCTGATTTTTCAAAAATAATAAAATTGGGATTTTTCACAATTTTCTGGAATTTTCTGGGAATTTTCTGTAATTAAAATCAGGGTTTTAAATTATTAAATGATTTTTAATTGTTAATAAATAATATTAAAATATTATGAAAATAATATTTTTGGGTGTAAAATGGAAAACTGGACTTAGGATAATTTTTCTGGATTTTTCTGGGCCTCAGAACTATTTTTAAATGCCTGAAAACTAATTTTTATTTATTTATTTATTATTTATTATTAATTATTATTTATTTTATTTTTATTTCTTTCTTTTCTTTTCCGGCCCGCGGCCCGTTGGGCCGCGGCCCGGCCCGTAGCCCCAGCCCAGCCCGCCTTAGTGGGTCGGGTCGGGTTCAACCGAACCCGACCCGCCGTCAACCGACCCGCTAGCGACCCGCGCCCCGCTCGGCCACGCGCAGCGCCGCCCGCGGTTCCCGCCGCCCCGCCCGCGGCCACGCCTCCGCCCGCGTCGCGCTGCCCGCCACGTCGCCCGCCTCGCCCGCTCGGCTCCGCCCCGTCCGCGGCCACGACCACCGCCCTGACCCCTATAAAATCCCCCCCCCCCCGATCTCGATTTCCCCCTCAGCCAGCCACCGCTCCCCACCGTGCTCCGCCCTAGCCCCCGCTCCGTCGACGACCGCCGTCGGCCCTCCTCCTCCGCTGACCACCGCCGCAGGCTCCGCCCCCTTCTCCTCCTTCCTCCCTCGACGTCGACGAACACCATCAGCAGCAGCAGCTCGACGAGCCCGCCGCACCGCCTCCAGCTCCGCCGCGAGCCCGGCCGCCGTCGCGCCGCGCCGTCCTCGGTCCCCTCCGCCTCTGCACGGCCGCCCAAGCCGCCGTGTCCGGCGAGATAGCCTGAACCCTAACCCTAATTCCTTTTTGTCGTGTCGGACACAGGACACTGTGTCGTGTCGGACACGATTCGCCCCGGGTTTTCGGGTCCCCTTCAGGTGCGTGTAACTTTCGCCTCGTAGCTCCTTTTTCGATTCCGCGAATTGCGTTGGGAAGCCTGTATGACCCTCTCGGTGTCCGGACAAACTGTTCGTGGCACCGCGTCCTGTGGTGATCGCACACCGCGATCCAAAAACAGGAAAAACCAGACCCTGTTTCACCCCGGAACTGAGTACGCCCCGCCAAACGGGACGACTTGGTCGCGCGCGGTCTTCACAGATACGTGCGCAGCGTTGATACGGACGTGTGAGATTTCACGGAAGCTGATTCGGGTGTGCGTGCACACCGGAATCAACGCGTATCCGCGGACATCGCCCCGTATCCGCATTTTCTGCAATTCACCCTAACTTCGTGCACACTCGTCGGATCGAGACGGAACTTGCGCCATCGGACTCGTAGCGATACGCTGGTCCTGTGGGTCAAGTTTGGTTCGATTCTGAGAACGTTGACGAAATCGCGTGTCGTGGGCCCCACAGGTCCCGTTCGACGGGCGATTTTGTGTTCGGCTCATCGGAATCCAAATCTGGAAGTTCCGTTGGGTTCGTATCAGCGTTCCTGACCTGTTGACACTAAGTTTGGTGAATTTGGAGACCGTTGACCCGGACACGTTTTTCGGTGCAAAGCGGGCCCACCGGCGGACCCCGTTTTGACCCGAAACTGCCGTTTTTGCCCTTGTCTCCAAATTGGACCCAAGGACAGGCGTTTCTAGCTATTTGACATCTTCTGAGCGTGATGGTAATGTCTATTTCAGCTTTTGGACTCATCTCTGGAAACTTCCCCTAGAACCTAACTAATCAGATCCAAACAACAGGCAAGTACCTGCACTTCAAGTTAACCTTTATATATTGTGATAATTAATTCCCTGCCATACATGTACCCTTGATGTTTACACCTAGTGTTAGAAATGTTGAATTTCATGTCTTGAATATTGGTAGTTCCTGTCTTGTTTTTCATGTCGGGTGGGAGAATACCTAGAAGGCATGTAGTTTACCCTTTCCCCTGGATTGTCTAATAGCTGTTGGTACACGACTGTCCATCAGCCGGATCTCGATTGAATTGTCTAATAGCCGTTATGACGGCCGGATTAGCCTTATAAACCCCTACATGCCAACTATGTATTCTAAAAACAAACACAAGTTCACACAGATAGTTCTGGTCATGTTAGATTACTTGCTGGCTATTGTAGTTTCATTTCCTGTATCATTTATTTCAGTTTCTCATATTCCTGTTTACAGCTAACTCTGAGATAATAATGTTCTGCTAATGCTGTTTCTCAACATGATATCCAATATTTAATTGTCATAATTATTTAGTTTAATCTTGATGTGCACTGTGTACTTTGCTCCTTTCCTGACTGGATACGTTGTTTAGGCGATGATGAGAACCTTGCCCCTACCTATTATGGACCCTATGAGCCAGCAGGTGATACCGTTGCAGAGCCAGTTCCCGCACAGGAAGCTACTCCTGCTGAGTAGTTAGCAGTAGTTATCTTAGTTTTGCTCTTTATCTTATTTAATCGGGTTTGTCCCCGATTTTATTTTGGAATTCCTGTACTAAACATTTGAATCTGTTGTTACATTTATTTCCAGTTGCAAATCTTAAGTTTCATTTCTCCTTATTATCTTGCCCATGTTGTTGTGAATGAGCTAGTTAGTAAATCTGGACTTAACCTAGACAGCGTACTACCGCCGATTCTGCGGCGTAGGCTGGACGTAACCACGCACTCGTGCCCGAATTTCCGGGTGCGGGTCGTGACACGTTTTTTTTTGGTGGCCCATGCAGGTCAAACGACTAAATTGTTCGGTTTCAACTTAGGGACCGAACAGGCCTGCAATAAGATTGAGGAATCTAGGAAAAGCTCATTCACAGTATAGGGTCCTGATTTCAATTCTTAATATCACTTCTGATCAATTTTTCCCTATCGCCCTTGATTTCCAAGTAGTCTATTCTGAACTCCCTACCCCTTCATCTTTCAGAATGGTCCAGACAAGGAACACAGTAGGAGGCATATCAGAACCAGCTGAGCAGAATGTGCCCGAGACCCTTGCACTCCCGCCGCCTCCATCTGTTCCGGCAGTTACTCTGGATGGAGCACAACTACTTGGAGTGTTCCAGGGATTAGTGGAATCCCAGAAAGAGCAGACTGCACTTCTGCGGACCAGCCTCTCAGAAGCTATTAAGTCCCAGGAGTCGCCACAAAAGAGGCCAGGAAGTGCCAAAGATTTCAAGAACCTAAGACCCCTGGAATTCTACGGAACTGAAGGCATTCTCTATGCCGATGAATGGATAGAGAACGTAGAGAGACTCCTGAAGACTGCTCGGGTTCCTGATGATCTTAAAGTAGAGTCTGCAAGCCTGCAACTGTTCGATATAGCTCGGACCTGGTTCAGAGACGAACCTCAACTATCTGCTCCCGACATCACCTGGGAAGACTTCAAGAGGCTATTCAAGGAGAAATTCTACCCCGAAGTGGCTCGGGAAGCTCTCGAAAGCCAATTCGAGAGACTGGAACAAGGTAATCTGTCTGTTGATGAATATACTGCTGAATTTAGCAGGCTAAGCCACTTTGCGGAGTACATGGTTCGTACCCCGGAAGACAGAGCCCGTAGATTCAAGAAGGGGCTGTCTCCGGATATTCGCCTTGCTGTCACCACCAGCCGAGCTCGCACCTATGAGGAAATCTTAAACGTGGCACAAGGCGTTGAGAGAGACATGGGGCATAAGCTAAAGCGAGAAAGAGATACCGGAAATGCGGGACCCAACAAACGTCCTTTTCAACAACAACAACAGCAGAGATCCCCGCAACAAGCTCAGCGTCCTCTCCCTCGAGCTCCAGCACCCCAACACCAGGCCCAGGGACAGAACCAACAAGCTGCTGCTTGTAACTATTGTCATAGACCAGGCCATACTTGGCAAGTTTGCAGAAAGAGGCTAGGTGTTTGTCTACTTTGTGGCTCAGCAGAACATCGAGTGAGGGACTGCCCCACTGCTCAAGGATGCGGACAGGCTTACGTAATGACCGTGGAGAACGCGCAAACTCTGGAAGCAGCTAATGCGCGTAAGTGATTCGTAGATACCTTTTCTAGTATTGTTTAGCTCGTGCCTATTGGTTCGTGACCTCGGCCCCAACCTAGTAATTTTGAACTTGCTAATTACCTGGTATGCTTTTAAATTTAGTAACTGTTTTAGAGGCTTTTGCTATTGTGCTTATTTTGTGTTATTTTGTGAACTTCAATAATTTGCACCTCCTTTTCATCATCATCTAGCGCACTTAAATTTTGCTGAACTTGACATATGCTGCTATTTTATAGCTTAGTTTTGCAAGCTTACTCTTTATCGGGCTTGTTCAGGACACATGTATTATTGAGGCCTGATCAACCCCACTAATACAAGTGTCTACTCAGAATCAGTGTACTACGGTCTGATCAACCTTAGTGCATTTTGATTCGCACTTCGCACGACTACCTTACATGGATTGAGAGATATAGTGACTAGTATACTTGCCCCTAAATGTATCCGAGCATATCTTATCAGTTACATAATTATACTGATACGAGCATGCATGATTACCAGAATAGAATCTCAATCCATAACCGCCTGACAATCCCCATTAGAATTCTTTAAACGCCTTGATCCCTATACCTCTGTTCTACCACCTCGCCCTTAAACTCTTATTATTGATCCTCGTCTTCCCTTACTTCGGAAAGACAAAATCCTGTGTTTGATATAGGTTTGATTTGTAGTGCTAGATGATAACCCTTTATGACTAGGCAATACCCTAGGTGATATGTTTTGTGTTGCAGACTTAAAGATTCAATACCATGATTTGTTAAGTTGGACCTAGCTTTACTAGTTGTACAGCCTTAAAGGATAGGGGTAAAATTTTAAGTTGGGTAGCGACCGCAATGTTCACCTAAGAGAAACCCGTTATACTGTGACCAAGTGAGTTTGGACAGAGAGAACCCTGCCATAATTTAAATTTCGAGGACGAAATTTTTATAAGTTGGGTAGATTGTAAGTCCCTGATTTTTCAAAAATAATAAAATTGGGATTTTTCACAATTTTCTGGAATTTTCTGGGAATTTTCTGTAATTAAAATCAGGGTTTTGAATTATTAAATGATTTTTAATTGTTAATAAATAATATTAAAATATTATGAAAATAATATTTTTGGGTGTAAAATGGAAAACTGGACTTAGGGTAATTTTTCTGGATTTTTCTGGGCCTCAGAACTATTTTTAAATGCCTGAAAACTAATTTTTATTTATTTATTTATTATTTATTATTAATTATTATTTATTTTATTTTTATTTCTTTCTTTTCTTTTCCGGCCCGCGGCCCGTTGGGCCGCGGCCCGGCCCGTAGCCCCAGCCCAGCCCGCCTTAGTGGGTCGGGTCGGGTTCAACCGAACCCGACCCGCCGTCAACCGACCCGCTAGCGACCCGCGCCCCGCTCGGCCACGCGCAGCGCCGCCCGCGGTTCCCGCCGCCCCGCCCGCGGCCACGCCTCCGCCCGCGTCGCGCTGCCCACCACGTCGCCCGCCTCGCCCGCTCGGCTCCGCCCCGTCCGCGGCCACGACCACCGCCCTGACCCCTATAAAATCCCCCCCCCCGATCTCGATTTCCCCCTCAGCCAGCCACCGCTCCCCACCGTGCTCCGCCCTAGCCCCCGCTCCGTCGACGACCGCCGCCGGCCCTCCTCCTCCGCTGACCACCGCCGCAGGCTCCGCCCCCTTCTCCTCCTTCCTCCCTCGACGTCGACGAACACCATCAGCAGCAGCAGCTCGACGAGCCCGCCGCACCGCCTCCAGCTCCGCCGCGAGCCCGGCCGCCGCCGCGCCGCGCCGTCCTCGGTCCCCTCCGCCTCTGCACGGCCGCCCAAGCCGCCGTGTCCGGCGAGATAGCCTGAACCCTAACCCTAATTCCTTTTTGTCGTGTCGGACACAGGACACTGTGTCGTGTCGGACACGATTCGCCCCCGGTTTTCGGGTCCCCTTCAGGTGCGTGTAACTTTCGCCTCGTAGCTCCTTTTTCGATTCCGCGAATTGCGTTGGGAAGCCTGTATGACCCTCTCGGTGTCCGGACAAACTGTTCGTGGCACCGCGTCCTGTGGTGATCGCACACCGCGATCCAAAAACAGGAAAAACCAGACCCTGTTTCACCCCGGAACTGAGTACGCCCCGCCAAACGGGACGACTTGGTCGCGCGCGGTCTTCACAGATACGTGCGCAGCGTTGATACGGACGTGTGAGATTTCACGGAAGCTGATTCGGGTGTGCGTGCACACCGGAATCAACGCGTATCCGCGGACATCGCCCCGTATCCGCATTTTCTGCAATTCACCCTAACTTCGTGCACACTCGTCGGATCGAGACGGAACTTGCGCCATCGGACTCGTAGCGATACGCTGGTCCTGTGGGTCAAGTTTGGTTCGATTCTGAGAACGTTGACGAAATCGCGTGTCGTGGGCCCCACAGGTCCCGTTCGACGGGCGATTTTGTGTTCGGCTCATCGGAATCCAAATCTGGAAGTTCCGTTGGGTTCGTATCAGCGTTCCTGACCTGTTGACACTAAGTTTGGTGAATTTGGAGACCGTTGACCCGGACACGTTTTTCGGTGCAAAGCGGGCCCACCGGCGGACCCCGTTTTGACCCGAAACTGCCGTTTTTGCCCTTGTCTCCAAATTGGACCCAAGGACAGGCATTTCTAGCTATTTGACATCTTCTGAGCGTGATGGTAATGTCTATTTCAGCTTTTGGACTCATCTCTGGAAACTTCCCCTAGAACCTAACTAATCAGATCCAAACAACAGGCAAGTACCTGCACTTCAAGTTAACCTTTATATATTGTGATAATTAATTCCCTGCCATACATGTACCCTTGATGTTTACACCTAGTGTTAGAAATGTTGAATTTCATGTCTTGAATATTGGTAGTTCCTGTCTTGTTTTTCATGTCGGGTGGGAGAATACCTAGAAGGCATGTAGTTTACCCTTTCCCCTGGATTGTCTAATAGCTGTTGGTACACGACTGTCCATCAGCCGGATCTCGATTGAATTGTCTAATAGCCGTTATGACGGCCGGATTAGCCTTATAAACCCCTACATGCCAACTATGTATTCTAAAAACAAACATAAGTTCACACAGATAGTTCTGGTCATGTTAGATTACTTGCTGGCTATTGTAGTTTCATTTCCTGTATCATTTATTTCAGTTTCTCATATTCCTGTTTACAGCTAACTCTGAGATAATAATGTTCTGCTAATGCTGTTTCTCAACATGATATCCAATATTTAATTGTCATAATTATTTAGTTTAATCTTGATGTGCACTGTGTACTTTGCTCCTTTCCTGACTGGATACGTTGTTTAGGCGATGATGAGAACCTTGCCCCTACCTATTATGGACCCTATGAGCCAGCAGGTGATACCGTTGCAGAGCCAGTTCCCGCACAGGAAGCTACTCCTGCTGAGTAGTTAGCAGTAGTTATCTTAGTTTTGCTCTTTATCTTATTTAATCGGGTTTGTCCCCGATTTTATTTTGGAATTCCTGTACTAAACATTTGAATCTGTTGTTACATTTATTTCCAGTTACAAATCTTAAGTTTCATTTCTCCTTATTATCTTGCCCATGTTGTTGTGAATGAGCTAGTTAGTAAATCTGGACTTAACCTAGACAGCGTACTACCGCCGATTCTGCGGCGTAGGCTGGACGTAACCACGCACTCGTGCCCGAATTTCCGGGTGCGGGTCGTGACATCTGCTATCATTCCCAAGCAAACCTCCAAAGATGATGTGACCTATAGGGAGATGTCTGCTTTATATCACTTTTATACATCGACTCCCTTTAGCCTTCCTAAAACCATAATTCGGTAGATGATTGAATGTTGTAAACACAAACGTCAACTTTCTTATGCTATGTATCTACTACTTATCTTTGAGCACTTTCTTATTCCTATGAAAGAACCAACTTATCTATCAGAGGTAGCCTACCTAACCAAATTCCGCAGGATTCAGCCTATTTCTCTCATTCCTGATGAAGATGACTCATTTGATTCTGATGCACCAGCTGATCCAGCCCCAGCTACTCCTGCTCCAACTGCTACTCGTTCATCCTCTGCACAGCCTTCTACCTTGGACTCTATCCAGGTGATGTTCCGCGAGAAACTCAGGTTGCAAAATGAGATAATACCTTCTCAACACCAAGAGCAAAATACTATGATTATCACTCGGCTTCGCGGCCAGTCTTATCGTACCACTCTTCAGGCTCACACATTAGACAAATTCCTAGCATATCTTCAATATCACCTAGCCCATCATCCTACTGTACCTCACCCAGTGGCTCATGATCCTTCCCGTTCTGGCTACAAGATCGATGATCCATTTGTTCAGCAGTACTTCGACCCTACCGGAGCATACTTTGACGATCACCCGCCTGCTGATGCTGTTGAAGATGATCTGTGATGATATTTTATATTTCTTATGGCTATATAGATGTATTAGTTTTTTTTTCTATTTTTACTGTACTAGAAATATTTGCTTAAAATGTTCAAATATTTATGCTATTTACCTAGTGCCAGTCTTGTTATTTATTCTGATTAAAATAATGCATGTTATTATTTCTGGTTAATTTACTTTTATCTGGTTATTATGTCTATTTCTTCAATTTGTCATAATCACTCATTATGGGGGAGTTATTATTTTCCATTAAGATATTTTGACAAAAGTGGAGAAATGATAAAATATATGATGATTATAGTTGTTGATGTATAGTTGATGACATATAACTGTGATATATTTATATCTATTTTGTTGATATATCTGTACCTAATTTTGCTATAAAAAATGTCAAGTTACAGGTCTTTTAAATGCTCCCTTTCAAAAAAAAGATCTACTTATGGGGAAACTTTTTTAGAAAGCTAGTTTTTCAAGAAAAGATCTACGTTCAAAGAAAATTCGTCTACATTTCAACTATTTACATCAAAGGCTAGATCAGACTCACCATATGTATATTTTGGCATAGTTTATCAATTATCATAATGGGGGAGATTGTTGACACAAAGTGGTCACAGTCAACCTGATTCTGATAATCGTCAAACATCAGTTGAATCAGATCCAAAACACAAATGAAGCAAATACTCGATGCAAAGCATATCAACTCCGTTAGTACCAAAGTCAGACTCTGCAACAGCTATTAGTATCATATTCAAATATAATCTTTCATTTATTTGAGTCTAGGACTGATGTAAGCTGAGTTGCACTGGCAAATCCCAAGTATCTATATCGAGATACTTAGTCCACTCAAATAAACCAAAGAACCTATCCACCAAATCAGGTCATATTTATTTACAAAGTCTACCATACTAAGGGACCGAACTTGAGCCAAACTCGTATCGAACTAGGACCGAGCTCAGTTACCCTTTTGGTATAAAATCAACCAGTTTAATAGCTCCTGATTTCTTGGCCCAATGGTTGGAAATTTGAATTAAACCCCAAAAGAATTCTAACCGAATTCTGTTTGCCTACAACCTATAAATAGGATTAGAATTCTTCATTCTAAGAATATCACAATAACTCAACTATTATTAAGTCTTCTATCCTATTGTCAACGAACCCATAAATCTTTAACCTTCCCATCTAAAGAGCAACTCCCTAGCCTTCCAAGTGCCAAGTGTGATCTCGGTCTCGAAGTTTTCTGAGTTGTAAAGAGCTTTGTTCCAACAGTTACTCTTTCTATTAAGCTGTGAAGTTGCGAGACTTCGGATCAAAACTCATGGTGTAAAGAAGTGGCAAGCCTTTGGATCAAAGCTTATGATTAACTATTAGTGATTATAGTGGAGAAACTCCGAGCTTGAGTTCTCGGGACTGGACTAGTCCTCTCAGAGGAAAATTAGTATACATCTTGGTGTTTGCGTTTGCTTTCTCTCTTACTCTATTGCATATATTCATAACCATCCTAGTAGTATTCTTACACATGAGATATATTCTAACTGCTATTAGTTGATCACCATTGCATGCTATATAATTATATTTTAAAAGATAATTTTATTCTGCTGCATACATAAACTCTATTTACCCCCCTCTAGAGTTGCCATACACGGTCCTACAATTGGTATCAGAGCAGGTATTCTTATAGTAGAAGTTTTACTAATACCATTTGCTCCTATAATATCAGAACATATAATCTCTTATTTAGTTTCTGATCCCAATTGCTCCTATAATTAGTATCATAGCGGTTACTCTTCGTATTATAACTTTTACTTTTATATAGGAGCTTTTGCTCATACTAATTGCTCCTATAATTGGTATCAGAGCAGGTACTCTTACATTAGAACTATTACTGACATTAATTTCTCCACAATTGGTATCATAACAGATAGTCTCTTAATTAGTTTCTGATCCCAACTACTCTTTTAATTGGTATCAAAATAGTTGCTCTCTTTATATAGATATTACTGATATCATTTGTTCCTTAATCGGTATCAGAACTAGTACTCTTTATAGAAGAACCACTGCAAGTTCTCTTGATTATCAGATTAACATCCAAAGAGTATAACATATGGCAACTACTAGATCACTATTTTCTATCAATGGTGAAAGCCAACTTCTTGATAAGCCACCTATTTTTAACAGCACTGAGTATTTATTTTAGAAAATACATATAAGTGCTTTTCTAAAATCTATTGGCTTTAACTTAAGGACTTACGTTACTAATAGTTACAACAGAGTTAACAAAACAGATAATGAATATACTGAAGATGAAAAGAAAGAAGCAAGCGATGATGCAAAGGCATTGTACATGCTCTACTGTACTATAGGAGAAGACAAATTCAAACTTATCTCCAAGTGCAAAATATCATATGAGATATAGAGAATGCTGGAAGCAACTTATGGAGACAAAGAAGAAATTAAAAAAGAACCTTATAATGTTGCAAGCTTATACCAAAATGAAAAAGCTGCAAGTACAAAAAAAGATGCAGACATTCAATGCAACAATGATGAAAAAAAAAGATGTTGCAAACTTATGCTCAAGTGAAAGTCTAGCAATCAATGTAATCATCCGGTTCGAGAATGACAAAAACCTTCAACATACGACAGACTTGTGCTTAATGGTAAGCGAGGTAAATGATGACTCACTAACAAAAGATATTTCGTATGATGAATTATCTGATGCTTTTAATGATTTGTTTGAAGACTATAATAAGCTTAGAAATAATTATAAGTAAGCTCGAAAAGATATCAAATCTTATCAGCTTAAGAATGATCACCTTATTTGCTTACTGAAGGAAGCTAAAAAAAATCCCTCTTCTGATTAATCTATTGAAATCTCCAAACTTGAGCTTAGCCTACAAGAAGCTCTTCACTGCTATGATGAAAGCAATCAAGAAAATGCTAAACTTAAGGAGGACTTAAAATAAAAAAATAAGAAGTACTCTAATGTCTCACTTAAGATAGATGCTCTTACTGCTAAATTTGATAATTTATATGCCATCTCTAAAAAGTTAGATATTAGATTGGGAAAGCAAGTCCTACAACCTATTACTCAGTTTAAAATAAGACAAATGGCTAAACAAAAGGGCACTTACAACAAGACACCATCAAGAAAACCAAATGCTCCACACTATCATGCATGTAGAACACAACATACTTCACATAATAATGCATTCTATTACAAATATCCGCGCAAGATACTTTACACCACTTCACATACTCATCCTTCTATGCCCAACATAAATGCCTATACTATATGTCATTATTGTGGTTTAAAAGGACACATTACACATCAGTGTAAGGCTAAAAAATTGGTTGATATGAATATGTATAAGTGGATTCCTAAAGCTAACAAATATGAATCCAAACCTTGAATACGAAAGTCTTGTTCTAATCATATAGGTGGAACAATTTACGGCAAGACGTAATAGTAACGGAGAAAGTTGGTGATTACAAAAAGCCAAATGGATATTCTCATGGCAATTGCACCAACAACAAAAATATGACTATTAAGTCATTATGGTAACACAATTTTTATATTTATAGTAATATACTGTACTCATTAAATATAATAGTCCAATTATTCTTAAAATGTGTATGAAAAAAACTTTTGCTAAATAATTCTTCAATATTATGCTCTAAAGGTATAGAAAGTATTGTTAAAAAGCCTAATGGGTCCTTCTACCAATAAGGTGTAAATAGTCTTAAGTGATATGGTACTTAAGTGTCTTCAGACCACCGTTAGCTGGGAATCGGCCCCTACAGCTAATTAATAATAATAAAAATATCTCACTGAGTAATAATATACAAAGAGCTATTTACGAAATGTTTTCTAAGTACAATTATTCATTCATTCAGTAATTGACTGCTATAAATTATGTTAAAAGACTTGTCTAAATTGCAATCACTGATAGATAGCCTATCATATTTATAGACCTGTTTTATACTTGTCACTTATATGTTTTTATAGCTTTTATAAGCATATTATAAAAACTTATTTTTCAAAATCCTGAGCCATCAGAACTCGGACAGAGTTTGGTCCGAACATGTTCCGAATTTGGTTCAAGTGTTTTTATATAACAGTAGCATCCTCAGATTTGATCTCATTATCTCATCCTCCCAAACCCTTCTTCTCCAAACCGAGAATCAAACCCTTTCTCCAAAACCCTAGTTTTGTAATCCCCTTTCTTAAGGCTTATTCTCTCTCAACCTGAGACAGTCCATAATATGGGTCTTGCCAGTACGTCGGTGTACATATGGAAGTTTGCTAACATGTTACATGGTCACAGGTCAGTGTAACTATGGGGTATCTATAATTATACTTGGGTCATCTAGTACATATATAATCATACATATTATTATCTAGCAATAACATTAATACTCATAATATAGGTATACCAATTAATTACATACATAATATGTATATGTATATACACTTAATAGAATTTATACTATATATATATGTATACATATACATCATACCAATCAATTATATACATATTAAACGTATACTAGGGAATACATATACAATACATATACATATGTATATATATACTAATTGAGAAATATACTATATATATATGTATATATATACCAATTATATATTATACATATACTAATTACATATACTAATATGTACATACATACACCCATATACCATACATTATGCGTATACTAATCATAGCTAAAATATGTATGCATACAATTGAAGAATACGCGTCTGTGCGTACGTGTACATGTACGCAAGAGGGAGAACTCGAACCTGTATACGTGGGACGAGACGTGCGTATCGAAGTCATCGCGAGGTGCTCGATTCAGTCGAGCGGGTCGAATTCCGGTGATTAGCGGGTTGGCAGCGTCTTCGGTCGAGATCCGGTGCAGTCGGGTGGCAGCGTTGACTTCAGGTGAGTTCTGGCGAGTTCAGACACTATTTAGTCGTGAGGTCAGTCGTCGACAAGGTGGACAGTGGCAGGCGGCATCGAAGTCAGGCGGGTCTTCACAACGGGTTCACGGCAGTTTCAGCGGGATGACTATGTTCAACGTTCAGCGGATTCACGGTCTCCGGCGTATCTCACGTACAGCGGTCGGCGAGGAAAGGCAGGGATGATTTTTGTCGAGATGGTAGCGGGTTCGGGGATCCACTCAGGCGAGGGTGGCAGCGGTCATGCAGTGCAGTGGGTCATCGGTCGTGTCGTTCCGACATGTGCAGTGGGATAACGAGTACAATGGGGGGTTATCGTGTGGAAGCGAGAAGTTTTAGACATGGAAGAGAACGGTGGCTGCAAGTTCAGGCATGTCATGCCCCAGTCCCAATAATACACGGGACCAGGCCACGTGGCAATAGCCAGCTGTCACGTCTCCAAGGATATCCCAATTTAATGGATCCTATCGAAGAGTGCTACGCTTCCCTAAAATACTAACATGTCCAATATCAATCAACAATAGGTAATCTAATC
The DNA here is from genome assembly GCA_036927795.1 of Iris macrosiphon. NCBI lineage: Eukaryota > Viridiplantae > Streptophyta > Magnoliopsida > Asparagales > Iridaceae > Iris > Iris macrosiphon. The sequence goes on from JAYESA010000009.1 coordinate 172,108,789, forward strand.
TCATCCACAATAATATCAGCAAGAAGTACTAAATAAATACTAGAACATAAACGCCAGTCACAAATATCATAGTACAACCAAGAATGTCTGGTGGGAACAAACCTAATACTATGACAAAATAAAAGTACTGAATGACAGATAAAAAGAGTAATGACTAGGGCATCGGCTGACTAGATAATGATGCTCCCAATCCTAGGCAGAAGGCCTACTAACTGATCACGAAAATTCTGACGGTAGCACCTCTAGCTCCTCCGTGGTAGCGTACCTAGTCTCCTGTCCGGGGCCGTACACTGTGGGGTAATATGCCTCGTCCAAATTTGGAAAGGTACCAGGTCCTCAGAGGGACGTAACAAGATACATAGAAACATGCTATATATAAATACTGAATAAAGTAAATATAATAAAAGGGTGTGCTAACCATCTAAGTGAATGTAATGTGAGGATAACTTTGGTAGGTATGGGTAGGCGTAGGCATAACGTCCATACCGCTCCAAAGAACGGGGCATCTGTATAGTATATAACATCTATACCACTCCGAAGAACGGGGCATCTGAATAATATAACGCCCATACCGCTACGAAGAACGGGGCATCTGCATAAAAGGAGTCATTGGATCCGTGGCTCCTCTGGATACTACGGATTCTAATGTGTGTATCCCATATACCTACTAGTTGTCCTCCCCGCCCAATGTAAATATACAAGTCAAATACTCGACGTGCATACCACGAATCTATATGCCAAGTCTCTACTAATACAAAATCCTAAATTATGCACTAACCGTGATGCTGTTACACCCACCGATAGCTAGTCGAGTACGCGAACCTGCATCCCAATATAAATTTTTCACTGTACAACGTGTAAGACTATCAGGTCATAGAAGATATCAGAGTATCCTCCCAATGAGGTGAGTCTGCTAGTGACTAGGTCAAGTACACTACTCATCGACGCATCCGTCGACTGCACCCGAGTCAATCTCGAATGCGCACAGTCATATAAAATAAAGCAACAAGAATTATACAACATATGCATAATTTAAATTAGACAGTAAATATGGCAAGGTATCTTGCCTGGGTCCTCAAGCTGTGAATGCCAATAGCCAGTTCCTGCAGTATCTCCTGGCTGGTCCAGTGACCCTAAACATACAATATAAGCAATTCTAGCATCAGACACTAAAGTAATATATACCCAAAACTATGACCCTGCTCTTAGGTACTGACGCAAGGGTCACAGCTGGTCGACTACAGAGTCGCGTGTGCATGTAGCTAAGATGCACACGTGCCCTATCCTCAGTCACCGTGTATCTTACGATAATAATTTACTACGGTTATGTGTTCCGAAACTATTTATGTTTAGTACAATTACATGTCCTTCCTCCTCATGTTACAGTGTACTGATATAGGTTTTTAGGTGAACATAAGTCCTTATAACAAGTTATCTCATTAAGAAAATTTATATTTGTTAATTACTATTTTAATTTAATTAAGCATACACACATATATATAATGGTTTAGGGTTATTTACTTGTATATAATGACACACGACTCTAACGACACAATGACACAATGCCTCGACGATACAAAAAGAAAAGGATGAAGGGAACATGTACCTCGTTGGCTGAACGAGGGAGGGGTCTGCTCATTGACTGGTCATCCTCCGGCGTAGGGGCGAAGCTCCGATCGACGTACGACAACAACGACAGCGGGCGGTAGTAACTACAGCAGTTGCAGCAGCGGTTACAGCAGCCTGGCAACGGTGGCAGCGGGATGTGACGATGCTGGGTTGATGGTCCGGTCATGGAGGAGGTTACGGTCGGCCTGGCAGTGGTGGTTGGCAGTATTGGAGGCGGCTGGGGCACTCGAGGTCGGGTGAGATGGAGTCGGGTTTGGTGAAGATGTTGGTGAGGGTGAAAGGGATGGTGTTTGCGGTAAGGTAGGTGGCCTGAGGGGGTGGTCCGGCGGCTAGGAGCTGTGGTGGTGGCCTGAGGGGGTGGCGGCCTGAGGGGGTGGTGGTGTTAGGAAGTCGGGTAAGGGAGAGGGGTACTCGGGTTTTTGAATGGAGGAATTCGGCTAGGGTTTGCTAGGTGGTGGTGATAATGATTTTAGGGTTTCTAATAGGGAATGATGTGTATTTATATAGGAGGGGGATTGTGGGCTGACCTCGGGACTTGGGCCTGTCTGGGCTCTTTGGGGTGGGGGCTGGTCCATATAAAAGGGTGTACATGGGCTTGGTCAGGTCCTGTTTTGGGTAAAATTGGCCTCCAATTTAATTAAATTGAAACAAATGCACCTGGCGTTCTTTTATAAATTAAGAACACATAGGATTAAAATTGGGTGGGACACAAGTGTCATGGGCGTAGTAGGCTCCGAATAGGTTAATACAATAATTTGGGTTATAGGGAATTGGGTTGTGGTTGTGCCTCAAATTCATGTAGGAATGGGCAATTAAGAGAAATTGGATTTATTGGGATTATACGTGTACGTTTGTGACGAATATTATGCAGCTAACATGAAGCACAATATCGAGTATCTAAAAGTTACACAAGGGTCAGATAGGTAGTCTGGCATGTCAAGGAGATGTGTATTTAATTAGTTTAAGATTAACTACTGGTGTAGCGCTCCAAACGTTGAAGCCACGGTGAGGTGTATTAAGACATATAATTGATGCATGTTAATTCTAATTGTATCCAAATTAATCCTAGTCTCTCAATCTAAATTAAATAATCCTAAATTGGTCGAGGGGGTTTACAAGGTGCATCCTTCGGCGAGGACTGAACTCTGCGGGTCTAGTTCACGGGAGAGAAGTAGGTGAATAGTAAGATGGGAAGGGGAACCAGTCGACTATGGTTTAGTACAATTACATGTCCTTCCACCTCATGTTGCAGTGTACTGATCTAGGTTTTTAGGTGAACATAAGTCCTTATAACAAGTTATCTCATTAAGGAAATTTCTATTAGTTAATTACTGTTTTAATTTAATTAAGCATACACTCATACATATAATGGTTTAGGGTTATTTACTTGTATATAATGACATACGATACTAACGACACAACGACACAATGCCTCAATGATACAAGAAGGAAAGGATAAAGGGAATGTGTACCTCATTGGCTGAACGAGGGAGGGGTCTGCTCGTTGAATGGTCATCCTTCGGCGTGGGGGCGGAGCTCCGGTCGACGTGCGGCAACAACGGCAGCGGGCGGCAGTAACTGCAGAAGTTGCAGCAGCCTGGCAGCGGTGGCAGCAGGCTGGGACGGTGCTGGGATGACAGTCAGGTCATGGGGGAGGTCGGGGTCGGCCTGGCAGTGGTGGTTGGCGGTGCTGGAGGCGGTTGGGGCACTTGGGGTCGGGTGAGATGGAGTCTGGTTTGGTGAAGATGTTGGTGAGGGTGAAAGGGATGGTGTTTGTGGTGGGGTAGGCGGCCTGAGGGTGTGGTCCGACGGCTAGGGGCTGTGGTGGTGGCCTGAGGGGGTGGCGTAAGGTGGTGGAGGTATTGGGAAGTCGGGTAAGGGAGAGGGGTACTTGGGTTTTTGAAGGAAGGAATTCGGCTAGGGTTTGCTAGGTGGTAGTGATTATGATTTTAGGGTTTCCAATAGGCAGTGATGTGTATTTATATAGAAAGGGGATTATGGACTGACCTCGGGACTTGGGCCTATCTGGGCTCTTTGGGGTGGGGGCTGGTCCATATAAAAGGGTGTACATGGGCTTGGTCAGGTCCTATTTTGGGTAAAATTGGCCTCCAATTTAATTAAATTGAAATAAATGCACATGGCGTTCTTTTATAAATTAAGAAAACATGGGATTAAAATTGGGTGGGACACAAGTGTCACGGGCGTAGCAGGCTCCGAATAGGTTAATACCATAATTTGGGTTATAGGGAATTGGGTTGTGGTTGTGCCTCAAATTCAAGTAGGAATGGGCAATTAAGAGAAATTAGATTTATTGGGATTATACGTGTATGTTTGTGACAAATATTACGCATCTAACATGAAGCACAATATCGAGTATCTAAAAATTACACAAGGGTCAGATGGGTAGTCTGGCATGTCAAGGAGATGCGTATTAAATTAGTTTGAGGGTAACTACTAGTGTAGCGCTCCAAAAGTCGAAGTAACGATGAGGTGTATTAAGGCATATAATTGATGCACGTTAATTCTAATTGTATCCAAATTAATCCTAGTGTCTCAATCTAAATTAAATAATCCTAAATTGGTCGAGGGAGTTTACAATCTACCCTCCTTGGAGTATTTTGTCCTCTAAATTAAAATATACGCATGGTAAGAACTACTGACTGAAATTAAAAGATACTACATACCTAGGCCTTCGAAGAGATGGGAATAACGCTGTCGAATATCCTCCTCACGTTCCCAGGTTGACTCACCTGGTGCATGATGCCTCTATGCGACACGGACTAGGGGGATAGTCTGACCTCGCAATACCTTCTTATTTCTGTCCAGGATCTCAACAGGCTCCCCTTGGTATAATAAACTCGGGCCGACTATAATTTCTGAATGGTCAAGCACATAACTCGGATCTGGCATGTACCTCCTTAACTGAGATACATGGAAGACATCATGGAGTCCTTCCAAAGTCTGTGGTAAGGCTAACCTATAAGCAACCTCTCCAATGCGTTCTAAGACATCGAATGGTCCAATGTACCTCGGACTCAGCTTTCCTCTGCCTCCAAATCTGATAGTCCCTCGAGTAGGTGAGATCTTTAGAAACACATAATCTCCAATCTGGAACTCTAGGGGTCGTCGATGTGCATTTGCCAATGCTTCTGTCTGTCCTGTGCCGCTCGCAGGTGTCCTTGGATCTTCTTTACATTCTCTACTGTACGAACAACCAACTCTGGCCCTAAAATCTGCCTCTCACCTATATCCTTTCTTCCATACAATGCTTCATAGGGAGCCATCTGGATGCTCATATGATAGCTGTTGTTGTAGGAAAATTCAACCAAATTGTAATCCCCCTGATTTTTTAAGAATTTTTAATTTGAATTTTTCAGAATTTTTTGGAATTTTCAGGAATTTTTTGTAATTAAAATCTAGGCAATCGGTAATTAAATAATTTTTAATTGCTATTAATTGATATTAAAATATTATAGAAATAATATTTTATGGTGTAAAATAAGAAACCGGACATAGGATAATTTTTTGGGAATTTATTGGACTCCAAAATCAGTTTTAAAATCCTGAAAACCGATGTAGAATTAAACCGAATTAAACCCGTGCCAACGCCCGACATCCCCATGAGAGCCGAAGCCAAGCCCAAGGAACGTTGACCCAGCCCAAATCCTAGGTCAAACCCTAGTCCAATTTCTGCATGTATAAATACATGTTTTCCTAGTTTTTCTCCACAAGCAAAAAGAAATAAAAAGAAAACCAAAACTAATAAAAGAATCCCTAACCCTAACCCTAGTCATCAGCCGCCACCCCCTTTCCCTGACCTCCTTCCGGCTGACTATATCCACCCCCGCAGCGACTCCGGTTACAGCGCCGCCCGTTCCGCCCGGCCCATGCTCCCGCGAGCCCCGACTCCTCCGCTACGTCCCCCGCCTCACCCGACCACCCCCGCACCCTTCCGCCTTTAAAATCCCCTCCCCTTCCTCCTCCGGCCAACCAGTCTCTCCCTCACAGCCGTGCCACCGCATCCCCTCGCCCTAGCTCCGCCGGCGCGCCGCCTCGCCCAGCCTCTCTCCTCCTTCCCTCTCCTTCTCCTTTCCCTCAGTCGCCCGATCCGGCCGCAGCAGCAGCTGCAGCAGCAGTCCCGGTGCCGGACGACCTCCGCCTCTGCCGTACCTGCCTCGCTACCTCCGGCCAGCGTCGCCGCCTCCCGCCGAGCCTCCCCCGCTGCCCCCAGCCTCCCTCCGGCCGGCCTCCCCTGCCTGAGCTCCGGCCAGAAAACTAAAAACCCTAACCCTAGGCGACTCGGACACAGACACTTCGTGTCGTGTCGGACGCGAGAAAATGCAGTTTCTTGAGCCCTGTTCAGGTACCGTTTTCTTCCTCCTCGTAACTCCGTTTTCGATTCCGTCAGTTGCATCGCATAGACTGTGTGACCCCCTCGATGCCCGTACAATCCGCTTGGTGCATCGCGTCCTGTGGTGATCGCAAACCGCGATCCAAAAACAGGAAAAATAATGCCCTGTTTTACACCGAAACCGAGTACGCCCCGCCAAACGGGATGACTTGGTCGCACGCGGTCTTTACAGAAACGTGCGCGCCATTGATACGGACGTGTGGGATTTTGCAAAAGTCAATTCGGATGTGCGTGCACACCGGAATCAACGCGATCCGCCGACAACGCCCCGTATCCGCCTATTCGGGAACACGTTATCACTTTGTGTACACATGTCGGATCGAGGCAAAACTTGCACCATCGGACTCGTAGCGATACGCTGGTCTTACGGCCCAAGTTTGGTTCGATTCTGAAAAAGTTGACAAAATCGCGTATTGTGGGCCCCACAGGCTCCACTTGAATGGCAATTTTGTGATCGACTCATCGGAATCCAATTCTGCAAGTTTTGTTGGGTTCGTGTCATCGTTCCTGACTTTTTGACACTAAGTTTGGCAAATTTGGAGACCTTTTACCCTGACACGCTTTTCGGTGCAAAGTGGCCCACATGTGGACCCCGTTTTGACCCGGAAATGTTATTTTTGCCCCTGTATCCAAATTGGACGTAAGGACAGGCATTTTTAGCTATTTAATATTTTTTGAATCTAATGGTGATATTTATTTCTGTAACCGGAGTAGTACCAGCAGATCACACTGAGACCAGAGCTACAGTTGGAGCCAGGACCCCAGACAAGTGTACCTTGCCAAACTTTGCGGTCTTGTTACATATTTTTCTTGATTCTTTTACATTGTTGTGCATGCTTAACCTAGGACCGTGTGAGTTATTTAGCGTTCGATTATAGTCGGGTGCCAACATCGTACGCGGTGTTGTGTATTGTCATCTAGAGATGGACATTCGTGACCCTTTACATCCTCATACTTGTATTATCAATTACATTATACCCATGACACTTGACACTATTCATTGTTTGTGGTGGAAAATGAAAGAATGAAAATGTATTCAAGATGGGGTTTACACGAAACTCGCCTTCTTTGGTTTACAAACAAACTTGTACAATTTGATCCTATACGAGGATGTGGGAGTACAATTTATTTAATCTGGGTAAATATTACTATAGGTGTCTGATCTGCAGTCGATCACTTTAGCCCTTGGACCACACAATGATGAAGAAGTGCCGTAGAAGACAGGAAGCAGCTTCGAAGGTTGCAAAAGAGGGTGGATGTACGATGCCAAAGTCGTCAATCCCTGCTCCTTGCCTGAGCTCCGGATTCTCTCTCTCTCTCTCTCTTGACCTTGGATCTGATATTGGTTTCTTGACCAATTTTTTGACCTTGTTCCTCATTGATAGAGGTCTCTATTTATAGAGTTTTAGTGACAGTGACCACTCCGTCGGTGTAGAAACCTAGGAGTGGAAAGTACAGCACCCTTTTACACAACGGTTAAAATAACCAATGCCTGCGTATAGATGATCCTTTGAATGAGCGTGTGACGCGGGTCCAACTAAGGGACAAAATGCGTATAATCGCTACGAAGATCACGGCATAGAAGCCACGTAGGTAGGTATCCCTCGTGTAGAAGAGGTGGGCGTAGAAGCCAATGTCTGTCACCATGGCGTAGAAGCCAAGTAGGCATAGAAGCCGAAATAGGTGTAGAAGCCGAGTGGTCATAGAGGCCGAGTGGTCATAGAGGCCGAGTGGGCGTAGAAGCCGAGTGGTCATAGAGGACGAGTGGGCGTAGAAGCCGAGTGAGCACCGGAACTGAATGGGCGTAGAAGTCGCTGCATACCGTGCCAGAGTGCTGATGTGGACGTCTTAGCCGGAATTACGGCTTTTGAAGATATAATCGAATCTCTTGCATTAAATGCCGAGATTTGCCACCATCCCGTGCATTAAATGCGAAAGCGTATTTTGAAGGTCTGCAGCCCTTCTGCGCATCAGTCACAGAGACGTGTCTTGAGAAACTGTCACCGCTCTGTGCATTGGACGTAGAGACATGCCTCGAGCCCCGTACGGAGTGCAGCTTTTGATGTGGCAGGCGGTTTGTCTACTCCAGAGCGTAAACAAGGTAGCTTATCCCTTTGTGCATGTAAAAGCATTTTACACAAAGGAGATGGCGGTAAATGACAGCCTGGGTTGCAGTGCTGTGCCATCATTATAGCCGTCGTCTGGGTAGCCGTGCAGTATCCCTTTGTCAAAAGTCCAGACGTCAGGTTCATTGCAGGATCTGACAGGTTCACTTCGGAGAATACGAAGCATCTCTCGTACACTTCAATGCTGCGTTGCAAGAGGATGGGTTTTACGCCCAGGAGTCGATGAAGCACCCTGTTTACGCTGAAGCAGTTTGGACGTACTGCCTTACGTTTGAGCTTATATTTCATGCTGTGTTTGGCGGAGAAAGCTCTGTTGTACGTTTGATGGCTCTGAAGGCCTCTATTTACGCTGCTCTGCATATATGCTGCGTATAGCCATCCAGCGTATTTTTTATGCTTCTACAAGACCCCCTTCAAAGCTTTCAAATTCCTCAAAATTTGGAACGCTTTGAATGAAGCATGAACCGCTCCTCGTAACTCAAAACGTTTCTGAATGGAGCGTTGAAACGGTCGATGCTGACTTTATGGCGGATTTATTGGGGGCCGGTGTGATCTTTTTCGCCTATAAAAAGGATGGGGGGATTAACCCATTCTCCCCACATTCTCATCACCACGTAGAGATGATCGCCGAAGTTCGTCGGGTCGCTCTGAGGAAGAAGGAGATCATGTTCTTCCAGCGTGTAAGGAGCCAAAAAAGACGGCGTCTTCGAGCAAGTGTCCACTGCAACGATGGATCATGGAAGGATATCTTAGCCTCCCTTGCTCGGGGTAATCAGTAACTTTATATGGCTGTTCTTCGGGAGAGGGGAAGGGTCGTATTTGACCATACAGCTTGCAAGCTGTATATTTTCCCCTGAGACCTCCTCGGACAAGTGCAGACAAACTGTAACTGCTGTCCTCGATCGAGTTAGATTTTAAAAAAGCCTCAACTGGATCAGTCATGGCGTACGGAGCATGGGATCTGCATCATTTATGCAGGCCCAGTTCTGTATCCTCCCGCCATCGATCTTCTTGTTCATGACTGTGGTGGTCGATGAACTGCCATGGAAGAAGAGGAAGACCTGCACCGATGCGAGAACCCGGTAGAACAGATTCTGGGGCAGCCTTCCAATGAAGACGAGAAAATCCTTTGTAGATGGGATTTCCCTCATATGTAACCATAAAAATGAAGAAAAAAAAACCCCTTGTAGACATGATTTCCCTCATATGTAATCATGATTTTGATTTGAATAAAATCATCTTTCTTCTCCGCATATGATCATTTTGCCATACGTTGCTATGAAGTCTGAATATGTGTAGCTTCTACACGTCTGATTCTTTACGCCGACTCTGATAGAAAGAGTGCTAGGTCCTGTCTTTTTGCGCATAGCGAATAGTCCATAAAACGCTGTTGAGCATTTTGAACATTTAGAACAGTCCTGCTGCTAGGACTGAGGAACCGCGTAGAGCTCTGAACTGTTGTCTTTACTTCTGATGAACAGAATTTTTGTTCAGACTTCATCTTCAAGAATGATTTCTTGAAAATCCCTTGAAACAGGGTCGAGAAACGGCTGTCAAACTGAGTTGCCATCTTGATAGACGAGATATTCAGATTGGAGTCTGGATGAACCTCCAATTGACCCGAGAAGAGTAATTTCTCAATATTTGAACTCTGTATGTTTCGGATACTTAGGATATATTGAGGTCAAGAAGGAGTATCTTCTGTGTGATCTCCTGTAATCGACCCCTCGAGAACTGTTCGGACATGCGGAAAGTCAGAGATCCGTAGTGTAGATGAGCTGAAAATCCTGAGTTCGTAGCCTATTGAGTGTAGAAAGCCACCGAGCGTGAGATCATCGATTTGGTATCTGCTGAGCGTAAAGTCTTAGGTTTGTAGACTCTCGAGCATAAAAGCTACCGTGCACAAAGGCATCCGGGCATAAAACCATAGACTTGTAGCTTGCGAGCGTAAAAACCGTAGATCTGTTGCTGTCGAGCGTAGAAAGCTCCTTTAGCGTAGAATTGTAGATTTGTAGCCTGTGAATAAAAGAAATCTTCCGGGCGTAAGGTCGTGGATCCATTGCCTCCGAGCGTAAACTAAACGCCACCGAGCGTGAGATCATCGATTTGGTATCTGCTGAGCGTAAAGTCGTAGGTTTGTAGCCTCTCGAGCATAAAAGCTACCGAGCACAAAGGCATCCCGGCATAAAACCATAGACTTGTAGCTTGCGAGCGTAAAAACCGTAGATCTGTTGCTGTCGAGCGTAAAAAGCTCCTTTAGCGTAGAACTGTAGATTTGTAGCCTGTGAATAAAAGAAATCTTCTGGGCGTAAGGTCGTGGATCCATTGCCTCCGAGCGTAAACTAAATGCCACCGAGCGTGAGATCATCGATTTGGTATCTGCTAAGCGTAAAGTCATAGGTTTGTAGCCTCTCGAGAATAAAAGCTACCGAACACAAAGGCATCCGGGCATAAAACCATAGACTTATAGCTTGCGAGCGTAAAAACCGTAGATCTGTTGCTGTCGAGCGTAGAAAGCTCTTTAGCGTAGGAACCGCTGACCTGTTTTTGCACGAAAAACTCTTCGAATTTGCTGACTGTCCGCCTTTCGAGAGTAGTGGGCTGACGTAGTACCCAATCATAACCAAATATTAATTGTGAGATTTTGGTTTAGGGTTTCGAGGAGCCCGTCCGAGGATTCGAGGAGTCGACCCGAACTCTATATATATCCCAAGCTTTTGAGAGAAAAACTTTTCATCCGTCTTCTGCGAAAGAGAGCCTTCGACTGTTTTGAGTCTTTCCCTCCGTTCTTCTTCCGAGCGCTCCGAGTTTTCAGAAATGGCGCCGAAACAAATCCCCTCCACTAAGGGAAAGAGTATAGGTTATTCTTCTCGTTCTTCTGCCCCAGCGAGAAAGTCTTTGGTCGGGCAAGGTGAACTCTCTTCTGAGCGAAGTATCCCGCCGACGAGTAGCGCACCCGGCCTCAGAGGTAGAGCCTTTGGGATGACAAAGAACGATGAAAAATCCTTCGCACACGTTGAACGTGACCGCGCTAGGTCGTCTTCTGTGCTGATAGCCTCTTTGAGGAAGATGACGCACGGAGACATTTTTATCTTTTACGCCCACATTTCTAATGTGCCAGCGTAAAACTCCATATTTTTGCAGTTTTGAGCGTAAAAGCTTTGACTGTCGAAAACTGGGTGTATACTATAAAATTTTAGTTTTACGATTGTGGATGGGACCTCCGGCGTAATAATTAGAATTTTGGCAGTCTGGCGTAAAGCACGGACTGTATACCGCCAATTACGCTTCTGGATGTGACTTCCGGCGTAAAATGACCAAATTTTGTACAGTCTTGGCGTAAAGCACAGACGATCGTTTCTTGGTCTTTGTAAGATTTGAAATGACGTATTTTCCTTGCACTTTTGCACTTGACTTGTATGACTCTCCACTGGCCGAGGTGATGGGTTCCGCTGTCGGGATGCTGCACTCAAACTATCTGGAGGATCTGTCCCACGTGACATTTCCTATCTCCGGACCCCAGTATCCTGAAGGAAGGGAGATCTTGATATCGGCTCAGGGGGAGCGGACGTTGCTGAACATGATTAATGGAGAGCCCCTGACGTACAAAGACGGGGACCAGTATATCAAGCCGGCTTTTCTTTTTGGGGACATGATTGACAAACAGTCCCAGACAAAGCCCAAGAGAGAACCCTAGGTTTTCTCCACCGAGAGTGTGGTCTTGTATCTGCCAACGATGCCGAGAGATTATCCCATCTCGGCTTTCTCCCATGCGACACATTCCAGGAGGATGTCGTGGACGCTGACTCCCGATCTTCACGGCAAGCCGGGAAAGATCTTTCATCTGAAAGGAGCTGACCAGGGGTCGTTTGTCAGCCGCCCTTCCGGCATTGTGACGCTATTCAGGGGACTGTGCCCGGGCAGCATCCCGAGTGAAGATAGTTCAGTGATCCAGCCGGTCCAATTGTCGACTTTCTGTAACGACTTCATAGGACAAGGGGGTATACCCCAAGGGGAATCCTCGGTGCAATGGGTGGATCACCCCAACAAACCTCCGATAGGCTTACCTAGTTGACTGGGCCTTGAAGCATTTTCGGAGAGAGCTGGAGGTCATCGGACTGTATGCTGCTGTGAGTGCGACGAGTGTTGGGTTGCCTCCCAACCCTAACCTATTTCTGGCACTGATAGAGCGATACATTTCGCTCACCGGGACCTTCGCCACTCCACTAGGGGAGTTGGGGTTGGCCCTCCATGAGATGGCAGTGATCTCGAGACTGCCGATGGGGGATACCCCATATGAAGAGTATGCTCCCACCAACCGGGAGTTGGAGGACTCGGACCCTCGGGTTGTGGAGGTGTATCAGGAGCTGATGTGCCACTACTTCGCGTGCACTGCTTTTTATGATGAGCCTTCTGATTTGGCTCACACCACTAAGTGGATGTCCTACCTCTTCTTCCACCGGGCCAGGGCTGTCAAGTCGGAGAAAGTTTCGGGGGACAAGAATGAGCCCGTGAACTGTTTGGGGGTGCTGAGTGCCCAGGTCGTCGAGGATCTTATGGAGGATGCTAAAGCTCCAGATCAGATTCTCAATGACAGGGTAGGAAAGTACCCTGAAGGAACTAAGGCCTATAGTTACTTGAGACGCTGCCGCAGGCCTCTGTCTAAGGAAGCCAGGCTGGCTGGCTTTCTCTTCATATGGCTGCGTCGAGTAGTGGTGCCCGGCATCGCGTCCGCGGACCGCATTCACCGGAACATCCTGTGGCCTGCCGTGCATCTGGTGTTCGGGGCAAGACTGGGCTTGCTCCCTGCCATGGTGTGCCGTATACAGGCTGGTTTAAGAGCCATGACTGATGGACTGCTCGTTGATGAAGCTCGGCGTGATAGCTTTCCCCAGGTAGAGTTACCATACCTGTACTTGATGGGATGGTTAATTCTCCACAACCCCCGGGTGATGTCTCCCGCCCCTGGCAGTAGTTCGGGGGGTAGTTTCTTGCTGAACTACAAGGACTCTCCCTGGAATGTGAACACAGTTTTAGACTGTCGGCTGGTGCTGAGCCTCGATAATTGCTGGAAGCTCCTCTGCACTGTCCCCTCTGTACATCACAATCAGTCGGGTATCAGGCTTGAGGAGTTAGGTGGAGAGAAGACCAATATTTCTCCGAAAGCTTTTAATTGGTTGGTCTGCATCAGACCCTCCCATTTGCTGTACAAAAGCGAAGATCATTGCTTCTTCGAGCCCTACTTGCCCAGTCGGTTTGCCAGACAGTTTGGGTACGATCAGCTGAACGTGGGCAATGCCGTCACCAGCTTCAGGTCTAGGGGCGGACTCATTGATCGAGCCAGAGGATGGCAATATTTTATCATGGGTTGCACAGGAGCAATCTTTATCGTGCCGGTCGTCACACTCTCCATGGAGCTGCACATCCTCCATTCGTATGCCCAGTTCTACGTGGCGATCAACACCTTCTATCGCAATTTTGACATGCGTGGAAGCTTTAGGGTGCCTTCTCCCAAGTCTGGGGGAAGAGTCGAAGTCCCCTCAGTTTTGTCTGACGAGGGTGAGGGGTCCGTCACTCCGGATGAGCCTCTGGTGTCGGTGCCGAGGTGTAAAGTGCCTCCGCCTGCGGAGGCTTTGGCAGTCTTTGGGAAGCGAAGGGCTCCTGCTTCGAAGCAGACTTTCCCTCGCAAGAGGAAGAAGAAGACGGTTGCTCGTTCTCTCCGGATTCCTGGTATCGAGGCTCCTAGAGAGGAACTTGCTGTCTCCCCTGTTGGGGATGTCTCTTTGATCGGAGGTTCCTCGCCTTTCGGAGAGGGACCCTTAGTTTCGGCTGGCGGTGTCGGAGAACCCCTGCTTGAGTCTGCCGTTGCTGCCACCACCTCCGATAGTGGAACAAAATTGCCTGGCGAGATTCCAGCTGACAAACCTCGACCGCGTCTTGGTGAAGGCTCGGTAGAGCACCTGGTGGTATCGGTGGGCCCACCCCCTTCTCCAGGTATGACAGTTCGCATTGCGTCATTAAGGCATGATTTAGCTACGTGGGCTGCAGATGCAGCATATATACCGTTGGCTACGGGTAAATGTTATCTTTATGTCTCCTCTTAGAAAGATTACCATTATATTGATATCAACTTTCTTGTCCTCTTCTCAGGGGACGACGTCCACGGGGAGTATAGCGTTGAAGCACCTTCTGGCTCTGCTCGGGCTCCCGGCAATGATACTGAGGCGCCCGACTTCGAGGAGGAAATATCTTCGGGGGCCAGCTCGCCCGGAGTGGTTTTGTCACCTCAAGAGAAGGACGAACCCGTTGTCGTGACCTCGCCTCTCGCGAGTATGTCGTTGACTTTGACCGTTGTTGTCGCACCTCCTTCGGTCGCACCACCCGCTGAGGCGGCGGCTGTGGCCACCTCATCTGCAATCATTCCTGTAGGGGGACTTGCCAATATCGCAGCCACTCCTGGCGTCCAATCGGATCTAGTCGCGCTGACCGAGCAATACACCAGACTCTTTTACACCAGTTTAAAAACACTGATATCAATGGTGTTGGCGAAGAATCTAGACTTCGAGTGTCTGAAGAAGGCTTCTCAATTTCTGATCGGGGCGGTCAGGGAGTTCAGCAATTCTGGGGTAGCTGACGCCCTGGAGGCGATGGTTAATGGTTTGGAGCAACCTATTAACGAATACTTACAGCTGGCTCAGGGCAGCCTTGAAGCTGAGGTCCAGGCCAGATATAACCTCATGACTGTACGGCTTACTAAACAGCTGGAAAGCCTAGATGACTCCATCAAAGCGCATAAGCTGGAGATGGATGAAAGAAAAGCTGTCATGGAGGAGGCTCTTGCTCTTCAGACGACGTACCAATCCGAGCATGAAGGGAACGTAGCGAGGGCCCGCAAGTTGAAGAAAAAAACTCGCTCTGGCAGAGGAGTGGGCTTCTCAGTCATTGGCAGGTCTAGATGTAGCAACTGGTCAACTAAGTGCAGCATGACGAGATCTGGAACGCACAGAAGCTGGCCGTGCTGGCTCTCTCCGGGCAAGGGCCGAACTGTCCTTTACGAACAATCCTGAGGTACGGCTGGAGCGGGCCCGCGCTGATGCCTTGGTTTCCAGGGATGAGAGGATAGCTGCACTGGTACAACTGATTCGCGATCTGACCGCTCCTCCGTAATGATGTACCCTTTCTTCTTTTTGCTTCTCGAATGTAATTCTGCTCTTCTTTTGGAAATAAATAAAAGCGACTCTTTTCTGACTTTATGGACCCATCATTTCGGAATATAAATGACAGATTTGGGCGAGAGTAATATCAGAGGTAGTATGAACGTGATAGACTCTTGATAACCTTTTAGCAGGACATATCTATTCAGAGGTCATACGGACATGATAGAATATGACCCAACTAGTTTCGTTTTGGAAGTAGTTTTGTCAGAATTTGAGATTCTCGCTATATTCCACTTGAGCAGGGGAGTTTAAGCATAGTACCTTTTTAGGAATTTACCGTTGATAGGAGCCATTAACAGGTCCCCATTTGGCTGGGCTAACCGGTAAGCGCCGTTTGAGAACGTTGTCTCGATCACATAAGGGCCTTCCCACTTGGGCTGGAATTTGCCTTTACTCCTGTGAGTAAGGATCATCGGCCTTCTTACGGCTAAAACTAGCTCACCAACTTTGAACACTCTTTCCTTTACTTTATGATTGAAAGCTTTGGAAATGCGTGCTTGGTAGAGCGTGATGCACTGTTGAGCTTGGAGGCATTTCTCGTCTAATCCTTCTAGCTCTTGAAGCCTTAACAGGTCATTCTTTTCTTGAGTCAGCTCATTAGTCACGGCTATCCTGAGTGACGGGATCTGGATTTCAATGGGAAGAACTGCTTCGCTCCCGAAGACCAGTAAAAATAGGGTATAACCTGTCGGTGTTCATACCGTTGTGCGGTATGCCCAGAGGCATTCGCCCAGCTTCTCATTCTAATCTCTTTTGTTCGAAGAGACAAACTTCTTCAAGAGTTTGATAATGGTTTTGTTGAAAGCTTCCGCCAAACCATTAGCAGCTGGATAATATGCCGTAGAGGCAATATTATGTATCCAATTTTTATCGCAAAATCGATGAAACGCTTGGCTGATGAACTGAGGCCCATTGTCATGGATTATCCTTCGGGGAATCCCAAAGCGATAAATGACATGATGCTTGATGAAGCTGATTACATTAGACGCCTTTACCTCAGCAAGAGGGATCGCCTCTGTCCATTTAGAGAAGTAATCCGTGATGGCCAGTATGAACCGATGACCTCTGGAAGAAGACGGGTGAATAGGACCAATGATATCCATACCCCATGCTTCGAAAGGCCAGGATGCAACCGTAGGATATAGATATTCAGACGGTTGATGTATGAAGTCTGCATGAACCTGACAGGCTCTGCATTGTCTTGCATAGTTGATCGCGTCTCCGATCATAGTGGGCCAGTAATAGCCCATTCTCCTGATACGATCATGTAGCTTAGGACTGGGTTGATGCGCTCCGCACACGCCGTTGTGAGCTTCCTGAATAATCTGCTGTGCTTCGTCGTTAGAGAGACATCTCAATAGCAGTCCGTCGTAGGTCCGGCGATATAGGCATTGTGAAGATGCATCGAAGTAGATGCGTAATGATCGTCTTTTGACGGATACTGCTTCTTTGGGGTCCTCCGGCAAGATTCCGTATGCAACAAAATCTATGAAGGGACTTCTCCAGGCTTTTCTAGGGGGATCTGTGTTCACAGCGTAGCTGCGTTCTATGTAAAAGTTGTTCTTCACACAGAATAGATCTCTGTTAAGAAGGATTATCGAATCCTGTCTTCCTATAGGAGTGGCTAAATCCGCAGCTAGACTGGCTAGGGCATCAGCTTCCAGATTCTGAGATCGAGGTACATGCTCTAGGAAGAACCCTTTGAATATCATGGCTATCTCGACCATTGCTTGGTGATAGGGGATGAGGTCTGGATTTCAGACTTCATATATTCTCCTGACTTGATTGACTATAAGCAGAGAATCACCGAAAGCTTCCAGGGACTCGACCCCCAGCTTTTTGGCGACTTGGAGCCCGATTAGCAGAGCGTTATACTCTGCCATATTGTTGGAGCATGGCTCGCTAAAAGAATATGCTCGGTAGATGACGAGTTTATCAGGAGTGACCAGGATGATTCCTACCCCTGAAACCACGTTTCCCTTGGGACCAGTCCTGGAGGCGCCACGAAGAACAGCTGCCATGCGTCCATTGCAGAATTATATTCTGCAACTTCGTCAGGGATATCCTCGTATAATTTGGAGGCCTCCGGGATCGGATGAGCAGCTAGGAAGTCGGCCAGCGCTTGGCCTTTGATGGACTTCTGCGGGACGTATACCATGTCATATGGTGTTAACAGCATCGCCCAAGTCGCGAGTCGGGAATTAAGAGCACTTGGCTTGCTCATCAGTACTCGAAGAGGGCTGATCCTGGAGATGATATGAATAGTCTGGCCGGTGACATAGTGCCACGTCTTCTGGATAGCAAACATCAGAGCCAAGCATTCTTTCTCCACTGGGTTGTACCGGTGTTCGGCTCTGACCATCATCCTGCTGAGGTAGTAGATAGCCTGTTCATGACTCATATCGTTCTTCTGTGCGAGAAGAGCTCCTAGCGAATGATTCATCGCTCGAACGTACAGCAAGAACGATCTTTCCATAACGGGAGGCACCAGGACTGGCAGACTGGTGAGGTAGCGTTTGATATCTCCGAACGCTTATTGACAGGCTTCGTCCCATATGAAGGATACACCTTTCTTCATGAGATGCGAAAAGGGCTGACATCTTCCCAAGAGGTTGGATATGAATCTCCGGATATAAGCCAGACGGCCTTGATATCCCCGGAGTTCCCTCAGATTGCGGGGCGATCGCATTTCTACGATGGCCTGGACTTTGTCAGGGTCCACTTGGATGCCTTTGGCGGTAATGACAAATCCCAGGAATTTGTCACTAGATACACCCAGAAAGGACTTCGTAGGGTTCATCTTGAGTTGATGTTGGCGCATTAACTCGAATACCGTCCTCAAGTCTTGAATGTGATCATCTTTGAGGCGGCTCTTGACGGCTATGTCGTCCACGTAATATTCTACTGTTTTGCGTAAATGCTTATGGAATATGTTACTCATAGCCCGTTGGTATATAGCCCCGGCAGAGAGATCATGTTGGTCGTGACCGTCTTCTCGGTGTTGTGCAGAGTGATGGCTTTAGCATCGATTAATCCCTGGATCTTCCTTTTCAGTATGTAACACGCCTTTGTCGGGTGGTGCACGTATCTGTGGAAGATGCAGTATTTGGGGTCGTTAGTACTGCCGACTTCTTGGGGCCGTCTTAGCTCCGGAAGGGTGATCTTGCCACTTTTGACGAGACACTCGAATATACATGGGATATCGTCGTCGTCGAAAGAGTAGACTTCGATGGGCCTGGAGGTCCCGGGTCTCGCTTGTGCGGTTGCCGCGGTCTTTTGTCTGGCCGTATTGATCGCCAGAGCTTCTTTCCCCTTGGAGCTACGAGGATGGTCGCTGCTGGGAGATGACCTTTTGCCTCTATCAGAGGCGGAGATCATGATGCCATTGTCGCGCTCCTTGTGACTGTTGTCTTCGGCGGCTACTGTCGAGATGATGAACGAGGGCCAATCATGGAACTGATATGGTCCTGTAAACACCGAGATTACGGGAAGGAGGTTCTTCCTGCAAATGTCTACTAACGCAGAGTCTGGAACTCCTGGGGGCATCTGTAAGGTGGCCTGACGAAAACGTTCGACGAAGGTGCGAACGTCCTCCTTTTCCCTCTGCTTGACTTCAATGAGAGAGGACATAGAAATGTCCATTCTTCTCTCGTAGAATCACGTGAAGAATAAAGCTTTGAAGTCTTCGAAGGAAGTAATGCAGTTGTCCGCCAAGCTACGGTACCACAGATAGGCTACTCCTGAGAGGCAGCCTATGAACACCCGAGTGAGGAGGGCGTCGTTCCCTTGTAGCAATACCGTCATCATACTGAAATAGTTCATGTACTGACTTGGTGATGTTTTTCCCTCGAACAGAGCCATAGTCTGAGGTTTGTACCTCGGAGGGAAAGGGACCTCTTCCCAGATAGCTGGATAAGGCTGGTTGATTTCCAGTTTCTTGAGCTGATCTTTGTGCTTCAAGGCGTCAAACTGGGCTTTCAACTCCCGTACTGCCTGCATCAGATTTTCAGTCGGAAGCGGGACTACGGTGTAGTGCGGAGTTGGTTGTATCGTAACTCCAACGGCAGGTAATGCATTCTCTGAGTGGGGAACCGGAGGAACTGCTGACTCTTGATCTAGAGGAGGCTCTTGGCTCGGGTTGGATGGTGGTAAGTCCACCCCCACACGTATCTGAGTTGGCGGGATCGATGCTTGAGCCATGGCAGTTGCGTGCTGAGTTAGCATCATCTGGTACATGTTCTCCATTATGGATTGCATTTGTTTCAGAGATGTCTCCAGGATAGTGATGCATTTTTTTGCGTTTCCTGACGGCGAAGCTTCCTCGCGTTCATCTTCAACGGCATAAACTCCCATTTCCCTAGGCATCGTCGAAGGATGCGTATAGGTTGTTGCAGAAGTCGACTCTATACTCCCAGTATTTGATTCGGGGGAATAGCGACCCCCAGCGTCAGAATCAGAGGAGTACGAAGTCAGTTGTTGTGACCTTGAACGAGTGTTCTGGAATACCCCATCTTCAGTGTCTCTGAGGAGCATATTGGATCTCCTTCGGCTCGAGTTCTAGAGGACGGACGTCTTAAGCCTGAGCTTCCTCCAGGTATGTGCAAAGCCATGTTCACGGATGCATGCACGGGCTCTTCTTCCTGGAAAGACAGAGAGTAGCTCAACCGGTCGAAAACTGACTATTTTGCTTTAGAACAGCAGCACTCAATCACAATCTTATGACTATTACAACATTGCTCGCCAGGGGGCGTAATAGACATGTTGGAAGGTCCCCTTTCCTTACGCTTCTGGATTAGATATTTGCGCAAGTCAAGAGGAGTAGAAGAAGAAGACGACGGCTTGTTCCTTCTGTTCCCACCAGTAGGCATGCGGAGACTGGGCACCATGGTTTTTTTTGTGCCACCTGTGTACAACAGGTTGGCCATCTGGGTGGCGGATAATCCTCGAGGAGGGTGTCTTTCCGTAATTTGAGCTTGCTTTACGTCGTGGGACTTCGCCTGGCATAATTTGGAGATCTGCTCAGACTGGCGTAAAGCTGAAGAGGTCCTCAATCGGCCATCGGCTTCCCGCGTAATCCGGAGAGTAGGCAGATTGCTCCTTTGCTGACGTAAAGGCCGAGAAGTTGAGTACTCTGCTGCTTGCTTCCCCTTGCGGAAGTCACAGCGCTCATCTGGTTCCCCATAGAGGTTAGATGTTATCTTGTGCACGGAGCATGATTTGTACTTCCAATTTGGCGCTGAGGCATCATCAGAAGTTTTGTCTGTACCGCGCGTAGCGGGAGACTGGTTTCTACGCGTAGAGCGCAGTAGATACTTCTGGGTTAGTGCTGAGGCTTTGCCCAAAGTTTTGTCTGTACCGTGCGTAGCGGAAGACTGGTTTCTACGCGTAGAGCGTAGTGGATACTTCTGGGTTAGCACTGAGGCTTTGACCGAAGTTTCGTCTGTACCGCGCGTAGCGGGAGACTGAATTTTACGTACAGGGCACGAAGGGAGCAATGCTACAACCTCATTGGTCGGAGAGATGGGAGAGTCCACATGAATTATAGAGGATGTCTTGGGTATCCAGACCTTGCGCAGCTTCCTGTTGTCTTGGACGGAGAGAGGGTGATAGCTACCCCCGGTTCGAAGCATGTCTTCGTAGGCAGACTGGTCGAATTGGACGACCAGTGTCTTCTTTACAGTTCTTACAGATACCGCATCGTGTTGAGAAATTACTTCCTCATCAGAAGAGAAAGACGTCCCCAGAAGAGTCGCCATCTTGTTTGTGGTAGAAAATAAAAGAATGAAAATGTATTCAAGATGGGGTTTACACGAAACCCGCCTTCTTTGGTTTACAAACAAACTTGTATAATTTGATCCTACACGAGGATGTGGGAGTACATTTTATTTAATCTGGGTAAATATTGCTATAGGTGTCTGATCTGCAGTCGATCACTTTAGCCCTTGGACCACACGATGATAAAGAAGTGCCGTAGAAGACAGGAAGCAGCTTCGAAGGTTACAAAAGAGGGTGGATGTACGATGCCAAAGTCGTCGATCCCTGCTCCTTGCCTGAGCTCCGGATTCTCTCTCTCTCTCTCTCTCTTGACCTTGGATCTGATATTGGTTTCTTGACCAATATTTCGACCTTGTTCCTCATTGATGGAGGTCTCTATTTATAGAGTTTTAGTGACAGTGACCACTCCGTCGGTGTAGAAACCGAGGAGTGGAAAGTACAGTACCCTTTTACACAACGGTTAAAATAACCAATGCCTGCATATAGATGATCCTTTGAATGAGCGTGTGATGCGGGTCTAACTAAGGGACAAAACGCGTATAATTGCTACGAAGATCACGGCGTAGAAGCCATGTAGGTAGGTATCCCTCGTGTAGAAGAGGTGGGTGTAGAAGCCAATGTCTGTCACCATGGCGTAGAAGCCAAGTAGGCATAGAAGCCAAAATAGGCGTAGAAGCCGAGTGGTCATAGAGGCCGAGTGGTCATAGAGGCCGAGTGGGCGTAGAAGACGAGTGGTCATAGAGGCCGAGTGGGCGTAGAAGCCGAGTGAGCACCGGAACTGAATGGACGTAGAAGCCGCTGCGTACCGTGCCAGAGTGCTGATGTGGACGTCTTAGCCGGAATTATGACTTTTGGAGATATAATCAAATCTCTTGAATTAAGTGCCGAGATTTGCCACCATCTCATGCATTAAATGCTGAAGCGTGTTTTGAAGGTCTGCAGCCCTTCTGCGCATCAGTCGCAGAGACGTGTCTTGAGAAACTGTCACCGCTCTGTTCATTGGACGTAGAGACGTACCTCGAGCAACTGTCATCGTTCTGTGCATTTGACGTAGAGACGTGCCTCGAGCCCCGTACGGAGTGCAGATTTTGATGTGGCAGGCGGTTTGTCTACTGTAGAGCGTAAATAGCTCATGTCCGCCTGTGTAAAACAAGACAGCGTATCCCTTTGTGCATGTAAAAGCAGTTTACGCAAAGGAGATGGCGGTAAATGACAGCCTGGGTTGCAGTGCTGTACCATCATTATAGCCGTCGTCTGGGTAGCCGTGCAGTATCCCTTTGTCAGAAGTCCAGACGTCAGGTTCATTGTAGGATCTGACAGGTTCACTTCGGAGAATACGAAGCGTCTCTCGTACACTTCAATGCTGCATTACAAGAGGATGGGTTTTACGCCCAGGAGTCGATGAAGCACCCTGTTTACGCTGAAGCAGTTTGGACGTACTGCCTTACGTTTTAGCTTACATTTTATGCTGTATTTGGCGGAGAAAGCTCTGTTGTACGTTTGATGGGTCTGAAGGCCTCTGTTTACGCTGCTCTGCATATATGTTGCGTATAGCCATCCGGCGTATTTTTTATGCTTCTACATTCATGAGACAGAATCTTCCTGAGATATTCATGGTGATTCTGTATAGGATACAGGTTTATGGCATACACAGTTTACATGCTTAGTTTATATCCTGACTTGTTGCATTAGTTTTGATCCTGCGTGTCATGGACATGAGACGTGAGATTTTATTGGGTGGGAAGAGTATTACCATATCAAAGGCTGATTATATTATATATATTGTAATCTGGATGTGTCTTAGTCTCTGACACAGAGCTATGGCACCAGTTCTGGCCCTTCGAGAAAATACTGCTATGGGTTTCTCCGACACTGATCCTGTAGTAGTCTCAGCCCGAGTATGACTAAAACTCCCACTTGTATATCACTTAGCTGATTATTTATTTACCATATTGTTTTATTTATTGCTGTACTCTATTTATTTTGGCATGAGCTTTCTTGTACCTTGCTATGTCCCCCGAGGACCTGGATCCGGATTATGTCCACAGGATTAGCTGACGAGATCTATCCCGAGGTATACGGGACCGGAGCATTAGCAGAAGCAGGTGCCTACATTGGAGCAGAACCAGGATCTGAGGACGAGATCATACCAGAGGACTTCTCCTGAGTATTGGCTTGAGATACTCATTTATTTCAGTTTCTAGTTATTTTATTTTCAGTCTATTGCAGTGATGTATCAGACTTGTTTTTGGATTGTTCTCCGAGATACTTTTATTGAGACTTGTTAGTTTATATTTATTTGCTTTATTCTGACATTTGATCTGTGTTTATCTGTTGTGGATAAGATTGGTATAGACTGCGACTTATATTATTGTACCTACTTATTGTTGTATTACAGCTTAAGTACGCCCTGATGGATCCATTAAATTGGGTTTGTCCATCGGTGTGTGTTGCTGGCCATTGCCATGCGTCCGGTCCCTCGGTATTTTGGGACTGGGCGTGACATGGTTTTTGTGGTGGCCCATGCAGGTCAACGACTAAATTGTTCGGTTTCAACTTAGGGACCGAGCAAGCCTGCAATAAGAATAGGATAAATTTTTAGGATCTCATCCACTTGCTTGAAATATTCTTGATATTTATATTATATTCAAATTAAATTTTCTTGCATCATGCCTTGATTCCAGTATGCCTCTTATAGTTTATTTTTGATGCAGAGTAATGGATTCAAGAGAAAATGATGAAACTCCAGCAAACACACCAGTAGGTGCGGTAGCCACCTACAGAGAAGATGAAGTGGCGCCATTGAGTGGAGATCCCTCTACTCACCAAGGCAGCCAAGCAGATCAGCATACTTCTAGATTTCGGCGTGATGACCTCCCACCGCCTCCGCAGTTCGTTCCATCAATGCCTGTATTCCCACCAGGACAGCCTATGGACGGACAACAGATATTCCAAATGATCTACGCAATGATGCAAGCCCAGCAACAAGTCCAACACGAGGCTCAGCGTCGCGAGGCTGATTACTTAAGGAACAGCATAGTAAATGCACTGGAGCGGACCAACCTACCAACTCGACGACAGCCGACGGGCTCTATCATCGATTTCTGCCAGCTGAAGCCTCCTACCTTCTCAGGCAAGGAGGAGCCCACAGAAGTTCATGAGTGGCTCACCAACACACAACACCAGTTGGAAGCAGCTGAGCTTCCAAGGGAACGTTGGATGACTGCCGTCAGAATGCAATTGACGGATAATGCACATCACTGGTGGCTATCTAAGGAGACACGGCTCGGACCAGACCGAGTCACCTGGGAGGAGTTCTCCAGACTCTTTCAAGAGATGTACATTCCAGCTACCGCTTGATCAGAACTCAAAGACAAGTTCAACCGCCTTATCCAAGGCAATATGACAATGGAAGAGTACAACGCAAAATTCATTCGTCAAGTCACTTCGCCCCAACCTTGATTCCGACAGAAGAAGAGAAGGCTGAGAAGTTCTTCGGCGGATTAAACATTGAGCTACAGAAACTAATTAGATCCATTGCGCCCACATCTTACTCGGACGTCCTTGTTGCAGCTCGGCGCATGGAGCGCGTCACCAGGAGAGAGACCAGTCTGAAGCGGCCTTCCACATCAGCAACAACTAGAGCACCACAAGAAGAAATTGCAAAAAGACCTCACCTACACCAACAGCAGAAAGCATCTACACCCCAAGTAATAGTCCTCTCTACTTGTCATTACTGTGGTAAAGCATGCCATCTCGCCAGGGAATGCCGATGCAGGTTAGGACTATGCTTAGGTTGCGGATCCAGACAGCATGCAGTAAGGGACTGCCCTGAGGGTAGAGAAGGAGCACCAAGGGCAAACCAACAAGCTCTACCAGAACCAGGAGAATATCAACCAAGGCCACCTTTGGCACCTCGACCAGTACCCTTCCAACAGGCCCAGCAACAGCATAGGGCACCCCCTCAAGAACGCGGACAAGCTTATGCGATGACTTTGGAGGACGCACAGATTCATGGAGTAGCTAATACGCGTAAGTTTTTATAATTATCTGCTTCTAGATTTGCTTTAGTTTTTGCATGTTGGTTCGTGACCTTAGCCTTAACCTAGTAATTTTGAACTTACAAAATACCTAGAATGTTTTTTACTTGATAACCTAGTGATAATCTAGTTTTTTTGAACTGTAGTCTTCTAAATCTCGTTCATACAGGAGATTGCATAACTTTTAATGCTTAAGGAAATAATTTTCCCTTTGTATTATTCTTACACCCTCAACCTTGACTCTCCTTGATCATGATGTGCTTCGAACAATATTTGCAACCGTGTCATCTCTGTTGACCGGTTATTCTTTTGATTGCGAGGACGCAATCCTCTTAAGGGGGGTAGATTGTAATTCTCCTGATTTTTCAAGAATTTTTAATTTGGATTTTTCAGAATTTTTCTGGAATTTTCATAAATTTTCGGTAATTAAAACCTAGGCAATCGGTAATTAAATGATTTTAATTACTATTAATTAATATTAAAATATTATGGAAATAATATTTTATGGTGTAAAATGAGAAACCGAACATAGGGTAATTTTTCGGGAATTTATTGGACTCCGGAATCAGTTTTAAAACCCTGAAAACCGATGTAGAATTAAACCGAATTAAACCCGTGCCAACGCCCGACATCACCATGAGAGCCGAAGCCAAGCCCAAGGAGCGTTGACCCAGCCCAAATCCTAGGTCAAACCCTAGTCCAATTTTTGCATGTATAAATACATGTTTTCCTAGTTTTTCTCCACAAGCAAAAAGAAATAAAAAGAAAACTAAAACTAATAAAAGAATCCCTAACCCTAACCCTAACCCTAACCCTAGTCATCAGCCGCCATCCCCTTTCCCTGACCTCCCTCCGGCCGACTTCATCCACCCCCGCGGTGACTCCGGTTGCAGCGCCGCCCGCTCCGCCCGGCCCACGCCCCCGTGAGCCCCGACACCTCCGCCACGTCCCCCGCCTCACCCGGCCACCCCAGCACCCTTCCGCCTTTAAAATTCCCTCCCCTTCCTCCTCCGGCCGACCAGTCTCTCCCCCACAGCCGCGCCACCGCCTCCCCTTCCCCTAGCTCTGTCGGTGCGCCGCCTCGACCAGCCTCTCTACTCCTTCCCTCTACTCCTCCTTTCCCTCAGCCGCCCAATCCGGCCGCAGCAGCAGCTGCCGCAACAGTCCCGGCGCTGGACGACCTCCGCCTCCGACGTACCTGCCTCGCCGCCTCCGGCCAGCGCCGCCGCCTCCCGCCGAGCCTCCCCCGCTTCCCCCAGCCTCCCTTCGGCCGGCCTCCCCCGCCTGAGCTCCGGCCAGAACCCTAGAAACCCTAACCCTAGGCGACTCGGACACAGACACTTCGTGTCGTGTCGGACGCGAGAAAACGCAGTTTTTTGAGCCCTGTTCAGGTACCGTTTTCTTCCTCCTCGTAACTCCATTTTTGATTCCGTCAGTTGCATCGCGTAGACTGTGTGACCCCCTCGATTCTCGTACAATTCGCTCGGTGCATCGCGTCCTGTGGTGATCGCAAACCGCGATCCAAAAACTGGAAAAACAATGCCCTGTTTTACCCCGGAAACGAGTACGCCACGCCAAACGGGACGACTTGGTCGCACGCGGTCTTTACCGAAATGTGTGAGCCATTGATACGGACGTGTGGGATTTTGCAAAAGTCAATTCGGATGTGCGTGCACACCGGAATCAACGTGTATCCGCCGACAACGCCCCGTATCCGCCTATTCGGGAACACGTTGTAACTTTGTGTACACACGTCAGATCGAGGCAAAACTTGCGCCATCGGACTCGTAGCGATACGCTGGTCCTGTCACCCAAGTTTGGTTCGATTCTGAAAACGTTGACAAAATTGCTTATCGTGGGCCCCACAAGCTCTACTTGACGGGCAATTTTGTGATCGGCTCATCGAAATCCAATTCTGAAAGTTTCGTTGGGTTCGTGTCATCATTCCTGACTTTTTAACACTAAGTTTGGCGAATTTGAGACCTTTGACCGTGACACACTTTTCGGTGCAAAGTGGCCTACATGTAGACCCCGTTTTGACCCGAAAATGTTATTTTTGCCCCTGTGTCCAAATTGGACGTAAGGACATGCATTTCTAGCTATTTGATATTTTTTGAATCTAATGGTGATATTTATTTCAGTAACCGGAGTAGTACCAGCAGATCACACTGAGACCAGAGCTACAGTTGGAGCCAGGACCCCAGGCAAGTGTACCTTGCCAAACTTTGCGGTCTTGTTACATATTTTCCTTGATTCTTTTACATTGTTGTGCCTGCTTAACCTAGGACCGTGTGACTTACTTAGCGTCCGATTATAGTCGGGTGCCAACATCGTACGTGGTGTTGTGTATTGTCATCTAGAGATGGACATTCGTGACCCTTTACATCCTCGTACTTGTCTTATCAAGTACATTATACCCAGGACACTTGACACTATTCATGAGACAAAATCTTCCTGAGATATTCATGGCAATTCTGTATAAGATACAGGTTTATGGCATACACAGTTTACATGCTTAGTTTATATCCTGACTTATTGCATTAGTTTTGATCCTGCGTGTCATGGACATGAGACGTAAGATTTTATTAGGTGGGGAGAGTATTACCATATCAAAGGCTGATTATATTATATATATTGTAATCTGGATGTGTCTTAGTCTCTGACACAGAGCTATGGCACCAGTTCTGGCCCTTCGAAAAAATACTGCTATGGGTTTCTCCGACGCTTATCCTGCAGTAGTCTCAGACCGAGTATGACTAAAACTCTCACTTGCATATCACTTAGCTGGTTATTTATTTATCCTATTATTTTATTTATTGTTGTACTGCATTTATTTTGGCATGAGCTTTCTTGTACCTTGCTAAGTCCCCTGAGGACCTGGATCCGGATTATGTCCCCAGGATTAGCTGACGAGATCTATCCCGAGGTATACGGGACCGGAGCATTAGCATTAGCAGAAGCAGGTGCCTACATTGGAGCAGAACCAGGATCTGAGGACGAGATTGTACCAGAGGACTTCTCCTGAGTATTGACTTGAGATACTCATTTATTTCAGTTTTAGTTATTTTATTTCCAGTCTATTGCAGTGATGTATCAGACTTGTTCTCGGATTGTTCTCCGAGATACTTTTATTGAGACTTGTTAGTTTATATTTATTTGCATTATTCTGACATTTGATCTGTATTTATCTGTTGTGGATGAGATTAGTATTGACTGCGACTTATATCATTGTACCTACTTATTATTGTATTACAGCTTAAGTACGCCCTGATGGATCCATTAAATTGGATTTGTCCATCGGTGTGTTCTGCTGGCCATTGCCACGTGTCCGGTCCCTCGGTATTTTGGGACTGGGTGTGACAAAAATGCAAATGGTCCTCCCATGATCCTCCAAAATTAAGCATGAACGCTCTTAACATGTCTTCCAATATCTGAATGGTGCGCTCAGACTGGCCATCTGTCTGTGGGTGATACGATGTGCTAAACTTCAGGCGAGTACCGAGACTCTCTTGCATACTCTGCCAAAAGTATGATGTAAACCTTGTATCCCTGTTAGACGCTATGTTGACTGGCACTCCATGCAATCGCACAATCTCCCTCAAGTACATATCTGCTAAGACTTCTGTAGATTGCCCAACTCTGAAGGGTAAAAAGTGTACGGACTTGGTGAGTCTATCTACGATTACCCAAACTGTATTGCGACCACTAGGACTCCTCAGAAAGCCCATAACAAAGTATATAGTGATGTGCTCCCATTTCTACTCTGGTATCGGGAGCGGTTGAAGTAAACCTACAGATCTCTGATGATCAGCCTTGACTTGCTGACACACCAGGCACTTCGCCATAAAGCGGGCTATCTTCCTCTTCATTCCATGCCACCAGTAGTACTGCCTTAAGTCTCTGTACATCTTCGTGCCTCCTGGATGAATAGAGTAGGTTAAACTGTGTTTCTCTGACATCAACTCCTGACAAAGTTCTCCATTTGGAACATAGAGACGGTCTCCACATCTCAGGGTTCCGTCTTCATGTATACACAATCTGGTCTGTATTCCAGCCTCTGTCCTTTGGCGAATCCTCTGAAATCTGGCATCTGTTGGCAAAGAGCCTTGATCCTCTCCACTAATGTCGATTGTAACTGAAAACTCGACAACTGTCCATCTATTCTGGGTATAATAATATTTATACCTATCTGCTCTAGATCTCTTAACAGATGTTGTTGGGTAGTCAAAAAGAATGCCATGTGTCTTCTGCTCAATGCGTCAGCTACTACGTTGGCCTTTCCCGGTTGGTACTGTAGCTCAATCTCAAAGTTGGTCATCACCTCGAGCCAACGTCTCTGTCTCTGGTTAAGGTCCTTCTGGGTATAGACATACTTTAGGATCTTATGATCAGTGAATATCTCCATTCTTTCTTCATATAGGTAGTGCCTCCAAAGCTTCAAGGCAAAGATCACTACGACAAGCTCCAAGTCGTGAGTGGGATAGTTCTTCTCATGGGTCCTAAACTGTCTAGAGGCATAGGCCACAACCTTTCCATGCTGCATCAAGACACATCCTAATCCTTTCCTGGGTGCATCGCTATAGATCACGAATCCTCCGGGTCCAGAAGGTATGGTCAAGATAGGTGTTGTATTCAGACGCTTCTTTCGCTCATCGAACGATTTCTGACACTCCTCTATCCAGACTGCTCCTTACGGGTCAAGCGGGTCATCGGCTCTGCGATCTTCGTGAAGTTCTCCACGAACCTCCGGTAATATCCGGCAAGTCCGAGGAAACTCCTCACCTCTGAGACATTAGTAGGGGTTGGCCATGTCTCTATTGATGAAATCTTTGCTAGATCTACTGAAATACCATCTTCTGAGATAACATGTCCAAGAAAAGTGACACGATCTAGGAGGAACTCGCACTTGCTCAGCTTGGCATAAAGCCTCTCTCTCCTCAGCGTCTCTAACACTAGTCTCAAGTGCACTTCATGCTCCTCGTGGCTCTTCGAATACACCAAGATATCATCGATGAAAACTACTACGAACTGGTCTAAGTATTGGTGGAAGACTCTGTTCATCAAGTTCATGAATACAGCAGGTGCATTCGTCAGTCCAAAAGACATCACTAATAACTCATAGTATCCATAACGAGTCTTGAATGTTGTCTTTTGAATGTCTTCTCTTCGTACCTTTACTTAGTGATAACCCGATCTCAAGTTGATCTTTGTGAACACTACTGCTCCTGTCAACTGGTTGAATAAATCATCAATCCGCGGCAGGGGATACTTGTTCTTGATAGTCAAAGCATTAAGGGCTCTGTAATCAATGCACATGTGTACTGTTCCATCCTTCTTAGGTACAAACAATACTGGTGCTCCCCAGGGTGATGCACTAGGATGGATAAATCCCTTGCTCTGCAACTCCTCTAATTGTAGCTTCAGCTCATCTAGTTCCTTCATCGCTAATCGGTATACATTAGAAAATACCGTTGCTGCTCTGGGTACTAGCTCAATAGTGTCACGCCCCAGTCCCAAAATACCGAGGGACCGGACGCGTGATAATGGCCAGCAGTACGCACCGATGGACAACCCAATTTAATGGATCCATCAGGGCATACTTAAGCTGTACTATAACAATAAGTAGATCCAGTGGTACCAGTCCTAGTCTATACTAATCTCATCCACAACAAATAATCACAGATCAAATGACAGAAATGAAATAAATAAATGACTAACAAGTCTCAATAAAAGTGTCTCGGAGAACAATCCGAGTACAAGTCTGGTACATCAATGAAATAGACTGGAAATGAAATAACTATAAACTGAATAAATGAGTATCTCAAGCCAATACTCAAGAGAAGTCCTCTGGTACGATCTCGTCCTCAGATCCTGGTTCTGCTTCAATGTAGGCACCTGCTCCTGCTAATGCCAATGCTCCGGTCCCGTAAACCTAGGGATAGATCTCGTCTGCAATATCTGGGGACATAATCCGGATCCAGGTCCTCAGGGGACAGCAAGGTACAGAAAATACAAGCCAAAATAAATACAGTGTAGCAATAAATGAATAATAGGGTGAATAAATAACCATCTAGTGATATGCAAATAAGAACATTATTCCATACTCGGGCTGAGACTGCTACAGGATCAGTGTCGGAGAACCCAATAGCAGTATTTTCTCGAAGGGCCAGAACTGGTGCCATAGCTCTGTGTCAGAGACTAAGACACATCCAGATGTCAATATATGATATAATCAGCCCTTCATATGGTAATACTCTCCCCACCCAATGAAATCTCACGTCTCATGTCCATGACACGCAGGATCAAGACTAATGCAACAAGTCATATTATATCTAAGAATATAATGTCTAAGTCCTGTATCTTATACAGAATTCCCATAAATATCTCGGGAAAATCCTGTCTCATGAATAGTGTCAAGTGTCCTGGGTCAAGCGTACTTGGTAAGACAAGTACGAGAATATATAGTGTCACGAATGTCCATCTCTAGATGACCGTACCCAACACCGCGTGCTGTGTTGGCACCCGACTAATAATCGAACGCTAAGTATGTCACACGGTCCTAGGTTAAGCATGCACAACAATGTAAAAGAATCAAAGAGAATATGTAACAAGACTGCAAAGTTTGGCAAGGTACACTTGCCTGGGGTCCTGGCTCCAACTGCAGCTCTGGTCTCAGTGGGATCTGCAGGTACTACTCCGGTTGCTGAAATAAACATCACCATTAGATTCAAAAAATATCAAATAGCTAGAAACGCCTGTCCTTAAGTCCAATTTGGACACAAGGGCAAAAATAATATTTTCGGGCCAAAGCGGGGTCAACATGTGGGCCACTTTGCACCGAAAAGCATGTCAGGGTCAAAGGTCTCCAAATTCACCAAACTCAGTGTCAACAAGTCAGAAACGCTGATACGAACCCAACAGAACTTTCAGAATTAAATTCCGATGAGTCGATCACAAAATCGCCCGTCGAGCGGGACTTGTGGGGCCCACGACACGCGATTTTGTCAACGTTCTCAGAATCGAACCAAACTTGAGTAACAGGACCAGCGTATCGCTACGAGTTTGATGGCGCAAGTTTTGTCTCGATCCGACGTGTGTACACAAAGTTACAGCGTGTTCTAAAATCGACGGATACGGGGCGGTGTCGGCGGATACGCGTTGATTCCGGTGTGCACGCACATCCAAATCAACTTCTGCGAAATCCTACACGTCCGTATCAACGTCGCACACGTTTCGGTAAAGACCGCGTGCGACCAAGTCGTCCCGTTTGGCGGGGCGCACTCAGTTCTGGGGTAAAACGGGGTGTTGATTTTCCTGTGCGATCACCACAGGGCGCGATGCACCGAGCGGGTTGCACGGGCACCGAGAGGGTCATACAGTCTACGCGACGCAACTGACGAAATAGAAAACGGGGTTATGAGCAGAAAGTTACGAGTACCTGAACAGGGCTCCGCGAAGACCGTTTCTCACGTGTCCGAGTCGTGTCCGTGTCCTGTGCTGCGTGTCCTGTGTCGCGTTTAGGTTCTAGGGTTAGGGTTAGTGTTTCGATCACAGCAGCTGGGACTGGGGGATTCGTCGGAGGACAGCGGCTCGGGCGGAGACTCGTCTGCGGCTGCCGGTGGCTAGGGTTGGGGAGATCTGACGGAGGAGGTGGAAGAGGGAGCGGGGTTGGCCGGCTAGGTGGCGATGGGCGGTCGAGGAGAGTGTGGAGGTGGCTCGCGGCGGAGGGCAGCGGGGAGTTAGGGTTTCGGGGACGACGATGGAGGCTGGGCGGAGGAAGGCGGTCGATGATCGGGTGATGACGAGCGGGACTGAGCGGAGGAGAGGGGCGAGGTCGAGCGCCGCGGGGGAAGGAGGAAGAAGGAGAGGGAGGAGGAGACTGGGTTGATGGGGTCGGTGGCTACACCGGCGGCAGGGAGTCGTGCAGAGGCCTCTGGTAGGGTGTCCGGTCGCTGGGGTGATGGTGAAGTCGGAGTTGGCTGTCAGACTAGGGTTCAGGCGGCGTTCGTCGACGCTGGGAGGAGATTCTAGGTTGCGACGGCGGGGCACAGAAGTCGAGGCGACTTTATAGGCTGCGCCGCCGCGGAGTCGAGGCCGGATAGGATTAGGGTTTCTGAGTGGGTTAACGGGTTTCGGGTCGGGTTTGATTCAGATCCGACCCGACCCGACCCACTAAGAAATCGGTTTGGTTTGGGTCAGCGGCTGGGTTCGGTTTGGTTTATTTTGGAAATAAACCCGGTTTATTTCAGGGTTTAAATTGGTTTATTTTTAAATAGTTTTTAGGGCTTTAAATGGATTTTCGGAGTCCAATAAATTTACCGAAAATTATCCCGTGCTCGGTTTTCCATTTTACACCATAAAATATTATTTTCATAATATTTTAATATTAATTAATAGCAATTAAAAACATTTAATTAGAAAATACCTAGGTTTTAATGACAAAAAATCTCGAAAAATTCTAGAAAAATTCTTGAAAAAAATCTGGGGGCTTACAAATAGTGAACTCTACGTCTCTATCTGGCGGTAAGCCTGGCAAATCCTCCGGGAAAACATCCTCGAATTCTGTGACTATCGGTGGGGCTACCATCTCCATAGCCATGTAAGTTCCCACTGTCTGTCCTACTCCTTGCTCGAAAGTCCCTCGCATGTACTCGAACTTCGGTTGATCTGGTGGTCTAAAAGTGATGCTACCTTTTCGGCAGTCCAGTATGGCATTATACTGGCTTAACCAGTCTATGCCTAACACTACGTCAAAGTATGGCATGGGTAATACCAAGAATCGTGCTCTCATCTCTCTACCATATACGACTACCGAGCATGTTTTAATAGTACTGGTAACCGGCACGATACCTCCTCCGGTAAGAATCTTCCAACTCTTAGGTAAGGGGTAAGTAGCTACTCTACACATTGCTATGAATCTACTAGATATGAATGATAGTGTAGCTCCAGAATCAAATAATGCAGTCGCAGGTAATGATGCAACTAAAATAGTATCTGTGATTGCTTTCCCTTATGTTTCCTCCTCAGTAGCTGCTAATGCAAAGGCCTGTCCGTGCCTCTGCCCTCCAGCCTGCTGTCTGGCTCGATCAAACTGTTCCTGCTGTGGGGCTCAAGGTGGTCCCCTTTGAAATCCTCCGGGTGCTGGTAGACGCTGACCTCCTGGTGGGGGTAGTATCCTCGGAACTGGTGCTACTGGCCTCTGTCTGGTCTGCGGTGATGCATCTCTGCGCTATGGGCAGTCTCGGGCTTGTTACTGGCTCGCCCCACAAATCATGCATATCCCCAGTCTCTTTCGACAGTCCTTCTGGTAATGTCCTATCTTACCACAGTGGTAGCAAGTCAGAAGTTTCTTTTGCTGGTATGGTGTTGCCCTCTGCTGTATCGGTGCTCCGGGACGACGGATCAGTCCTCCTGCTCCGGGCTGGGCTCTGGCTGGTGTGGTCGTGCTGGAACATTTTGCTCCTCTACCGATGGCCTCTTGGATCCTCGCCTCTGCAAGGACCTCCTTATAAAAAATCCTCGCCTGTGTGGTGGTATACCTCTGCAGCTCGAAAGTAAGGTCGTGATGAAATCTTTGGGCCTTCTCTAGGTCGTTGGGTATCAGGACGACACCAAATCTACTAATTCTGCTAAACTCTGTGCCATATGCGTCAACAGTCATATTCCCTTATTCTAGGTATAAAAACTGGGAGTACAGGGCATTTCTGACCGTAGCCGGAAAATACTTTGCATTAAAGTATTCTAGGAACTGTTTCCATGTCTGGTTCTTGCCTATACTGCGCTCAATAGAATCCCACCAATGATGGGCATTGCCTTTTAGTTGGGCCCTCACTGCAGTCATCCAAAGGTCTGGATGCAGTTGTGAAGCCTCTAGTAGAATCTCCGTATTGGTAACCCAATCGGAGATCTCCTCTACAGTCTCCTCAGCAGTTGCAGCAGTAGTTACAGCAGCGGTTGTAGCAGCCTGGCAGCGGTGGCAGCGGGCTGGGATGGTACTGGATTGACGGTCGGGTCATGGGGGAGGTCGGGGTCGGCCTGACAGTGTTGGAGGCGGCTGGGGCACTCGGGGTCGGGTGAGATGGAGTCGGGTTTGGTGAAGATGTTGGTGAGGGTGAAATGGATGGTGTTTGCGGTGGGGTAGGCGGCCTGAGTGGGTGGTCCGGCGGCTAGGAGCTGTGGTGGTGGCCTGAGGGGGTGGAGGCCTAAGGGAGATGGTGGTGTTGGGAAGTCGGGTAAGGAAGAGGGGTACTCGGGTTTTTGAAGGGAGGAATTCGGCTAGGGTTTGCTAGGTGGTGGTGATAATGATTTTAGGGTTTCCAATAGGGAATGATGTGTATTTATATAGGAGAGGGATTGTGGGCTGACCTCGGGACTTGGGCCTGTCTGGGCTCTTTGGGGTGGGGGCTGGTCTACATGAAAGGGTGTACATGGGCTTGGTCAGGTCCTATTTTGGGTAAAATTGGCCTCCAATTTAATTAAATTGAAATAAATGCACCTGGTGTTCTTTTGTAAATTAAGAACACATGGGATTAAAATTGGGTGGGACACAAGTGTCATGGACATAGCAGGCTTAGAATAGGTTAATACCATAATTTGGGTTATAGGGAATTGGGTTGTGGTTGTGCCTCAAATTCAAGTAGGAATGGGCAATTAAGAGAAATTGGATTTATTGGGATTATACGTGTACGTTTGTGACAAATATTACGCAGCTTACATGAAGCACAATATCGAGTATCTAAAAGTTACACAAGGGTCAGATGGGTAGTCTGGCATGTCTAGGAGATGTGTATTTAATTAGTTTGGGGGTAACTACTAGTGTAGCGCTCCAAACGTCGAAGCAACGGTGAGGTGTATTAAGACATATAATTGATGCACGTTAATTCTAATTGTATCCAAATTAATCCTAGTCTTTTAATCTAAATTAAATAATCCTAAATTGGTCGAGGGGGTTTACAAGGCGCATCCTCCGGCGAGGGCTGAACTTCGACGGGTCTAGTTCACGGGGGAGAAGGAGGTGAACAGTAAGATGGGAAGGGGAACCAATCGGCTGTGGTTTATATTAGGTTGAAAAAAAAGAAAAAGTAAAAGAAGGGATGTATATATATAGGTAGTATTTGGGTTGACCTAGAATTAGGCTTGGTCAAAATCCTTGAGAAAAAGGGTTTGTCATGGATATTTTCAAGGGCTAGGATTCAAATGGATTCAAATGAAATTGCTAGGATTGCATTGGTTCAAGGTTTGGAGGGCTATGGTTTAAGGAGGTTGATGTTGAATTACACACTCCCAAAAATTATGGGAAAAATATACATGAAGGAGAAATGGGTTTATTCACGTGTTGTCTCCAATGGGGTGGACACATTAATGCACTTTTGCACAAAAGTGCCCAACAATTAGAAAATTGGACAAAGTTAGATTTATGGTTTAATTTAATTAAATTAAATATAGTAGGTGTTCTAAAATTAATTAGAAGTACTAGGGACTGAAATTAAGTGGGATACAAGTGTCATGAATGAAGTAGACTCGGAATAGAATATTATCCTAATTTGGGTTGCTCAAAATGGGTCGAGATTGTGTCTCCAATTTCGATTGGAACGCACAAGGGTACAAAGTTGGATTTAAATCAAATTAAATAATAATGTCTGCGATGAATATTGTGCGACAAAAATGAAGCAAAATAGAGCATGATTATGAGTTACACAAAGGTCAGAATGAAAGGCGGGCACGACATAACAAGGTTGTAAATTTTGTTGGAAGGCAAAAGCTAGGGTAGCGCTCCAATTATCGAAGCAACGGTAAGGCGCAACAATTAAATAAAATCATAATTATTTAAATATAAATAATTATCATGAAATCATTAACACATTAAATTATGAAAAGATAAAAATATCCCTAATCTGAAATGTGGGGGTGACAGTGATGATGCTACATATTCCTTATTTTTTTTAAATATTCTAAACCCAAGAGAATATGATAATTTAATTTTTACTTCTATTGATGCCTCAAATCTATGGTTCAATGATTTTGTGAAAAATGAATATTTGCAAGGGCAATCCTATTAACTTTACTATTTTTCATTCTCAAAAACCTAAACTTGTACAATTCCATCTTCATTGTCTAGTCAAAACTAGAAAACCCATATATTTGAATGCCACTCGCATGTTTTACTATAATTTATCTCATGATCAAAGGTCTATCTCTTTGAGAGTGGGTGGAATCAATATTGAATTTGATGATACAACTTTGGGTAAAATTCTTGAAATCCCTAATGAAGGAGATTCCATGGTTGAGATTGAGAAACTCAATCTCAGAAATGACATCAATCTTAAATTTGCATTTGGTAAGATATTATGCTTGTGGACCACGATTTGGGGGTCCAATCCCGGTATATCTTTATAACTCCAGGTAAAGACATCGATGTACTTCCTGATGAGCTGTAGTAGGAATTCCCGATCCTCATCAGACAGACTTTTGCTGATGAAGATAGGTTTAGGGGAGGATTCATCGCCCAGATCGACTTATACGACTTCATCTTCAATGAGTGGTTCCCATTGCTCGAACTGCATCTTCCATTATGAGTCTAGGCGTTGGGCCCATAATTATACTTTAAAGAGTTCAGGTGGATCCTTGTCGCCTTCTTCAGGGTCAACTGACACCATGTTAGCAGATAACGCTTATTTGAGCTTCTACCCGATACTGCTATTGGAGTCCCAAGTAAAAGATTTTCAAGAGTGAGAGTGTAACTCATCTTCTTCATCCGAGTCTTCGCGGGTTATGGGAGGCATGACGTACCCTAAGCTATGCTTGGTCTTATGGTAGTAATCCTCTGACTTCCTTGTAGGAGCATTTAGACGCAGAGGTAGCCATCGGCTTTTGTTGTAGTTTAAGCCCCTAGCGGCTTTCAGATCGTAGTCCATCTTCTGGATAATGTGCTTGGTTTGAGAGCTGTACTGGTAAAGTGGTATTTTGCAAGTATCAGGTTCTGGCTCCAGTTTCTCTGGGATGAAGGATTGGAGACTTTCCACTCTGACGAAGATGATGAGTTTGCCTCCTCTATTCCTCTCTGGAACTATGAAGTAGGAGATTTGACTGGAAATAATTCGGTTTACAGCATTGGTGGTAGTCACATGTATATACAGGTGCAGTCCTTGACCGTGCTCAATGGAATAAAATGTTTTTATATGTGCAACATCAGAGTAGTTCAAAGATAACCCTTTATTCATAGAATAAGGTATCTTATCCTCAGGAATTATATCGTCAAGAGAAGGGACGTTATATCACGCCCCAGTCCCAAAATACATGGAACCAGGCCACGTGGCAATAGACAACTGTCACGTCTCCGAGGATATCCCAATTTAATGGATCCTAACGAAGAGTGCTACGCTGTCCTAAAATACTAACATGTCCAACATCAGTCAACAACAGGTAAACTAATCTCATCCACAATAATAAACAGCAAGAAGTACTAAATAAACTGCTGATAGATAAACACCAGTCTCAAGATATCATAGTACAACCAATAATGTCTGGTGGGAACAAACCCACTACTATGAAGAAATAAAATACAGAAATAATAGGTAAAAGATAATGACTAGGGCATCGGCTGACTAGATAATGATGCTTCCAATCCTTGGTAGAAGGCCTACCAAGTGATCACGGAAACTCCGATGGTAGTACCTCTAGCTCCTCTGCGGTAGCGAACCTCGTCTCCTGTCCTGGGCCATACACTGTGGGGTAATATGCCTTGTCCAAATCTGGAAAGGTACCAGGTCCTCAGAGGGACGTAACAAGATACATAAAAGTATGCCATATATAAATACTTAATAAAATAAATACAATAAGGGTGTGCTAACCATCTAAGTGAATGCAATATGAGGATAACTTTGGTACGTATGGGTAGGCGTAGGCATAAGTCCAACACCCCGAAGAGCGTGGCAGCAGTGCAGTATATCGTCCATATCGCTCCGAAAAATATGGCAGCAGTACAGTATATCGTCCATATCGCTCCAAAGAACGTGGCAGTAGTGTAAAGGGAGTCATTGGATCCGTGGCTCCTCTGGATACTACGAACTCCAATGGGTGTATTCCATACGCCTACTAATGTCCTCCCCGCCTAATGTAGATACATAAGTCGAATACTCGACGTGCATACCACGTATCTATATACCAGTCTCTAACACTAAAATATAACCTGAATTACGTACTAACCGTGATGTAAGTTACACGCACCGATAGCTAGTCGAGTACGCAAACCCGTATCCCAATATGAATATGTCTCAGTGAACGTGTAAGGGTGTCAGGTCTCAGAAGATAACAGAGTATCCTCCAATAGGGGTGAGTCTGCTAATAACTAGGTCAAGTATACTAACCATCGACGTATCCATCGAATGCACCCGAGTCAATCTCGAATGCGCACAGTTGTATAAAAATAAAAACAACAAAAATACAATACAACATATGCATAATTTAAATTAGACAGTAAATATGGCAAGGTATCTTGCCTGGGTCCTGAAGCTGTGAATGCCAATAGCCAGCTCCTGTAGCATCTCCTGGCTGATCCAATGATCCTAAAACATAATATAATATAGAAATCTAACATCAGACACTAAGACAATATGTACACATGACTACGACGCTACTCTTGGGTACTGTCGCAAGTTCACGACTGGTCAAATACAGCGTCACGTGTGCACGTAGCTAGGGTGTACACGTGTTCTGTCCTCGGTCAACGTGCGCCTTGAGACAATAAATACTACGTCTAGGGTTTTATGAAGCTTCATTATGTCTAGTACAATTGTTAGTCCTGAAATTCCCATATTCAGGATACTTAGCGATGTCTAAGTTTTATTGATGAATTTCATGTTTCTAACAACAGGTCTTATGATTAAGGAATGGTTAGTTATTAAACCAATTCTAAATCTTGTTAATCAACATGCTATCATATACCTATTTAGGGTTAACTGAGTTTGTGTCCAATACTATAAGTCTCGACACGATGACACAACGATCATATGTGGATACAATACAAGGAGGGATGAGTCAGGTGTTTACCTAGTTGGCAGGACGAGGGTCTCCTTGCTGACGGGTCATCCTTCGGCGAGTAGTGGCTCCGGTATCGGCCGGCGGCAGACAGCAGCGGCAGCGACAGCAGCAGTAGTCGCAGAGGATGTAACAGCGGCGGCGGCGGCTTAGATAGTGGCGGGGGCGACTGAAGGCGGTGTGGGGGTGACTGATCGGCCACGGGGGAACGGTCGAGGTAGGCCTGGAATGGTGGTGGGCGGTGACCGAGGCGGCGGGGTCGCTCGGGTGCAGCGGCTAAGGGGTCAGGTTGATTGGGAGGTTGGGATGGTGGTGGTTAGTGCCGGTGCCAGCGGTGGCAGGCGGTGGGTAGGGTGGTCCGGTCGCGGAGGGGCAGGGACTGCGGCGAGTGGCTGCGACGTCGTCCCTTCGTGGAGGGAAGGGTGCTCGGATGGAAGGGTCGGCTAGGGTTTGAGGGAAAGTTGACGAATAGTTAGTTTTAGGGTTTAATATGGGAGTATGTATATTTATAGGTGTTGGCTCTCGTGTGCTATCCTTGATATTTGGGCCGGCCAGGGCTCGAGGGTGGAGTTGGTCCATATTTAAGGTGTACACGGGCTTGGTCTAGTCCTATTTTTGGTGAACTTGGCCTCAACTTAATTAAATTATAGCTTAATGCGCAAGGCGCTCACTTACGAATATTGTGAAGCGAAGGTGAGACGCAATGATGGGTATCTAAGTTTGCACAATGGTCAAAGGGGTAGCTTGGCATGTATAAAAGATGTTCGTGACCTTCGGTGGAAGATAACTACTGGTGTGGTGCTCCATTCTCGAAACAACGGCAAGGTGTATTTGGACAAATAATTATTTGCACATTTATTCCAATTGTATCCAATTAATTCTAAGTTGCTCTATTTAATTTAAATTGAACCCTAAATTGGTCGAGGGGGTTTACAATCTACCCTCCTTAGAGCATTTCGTCCTCGAAATTAAAAACATATGCATGGTAAGAAATACTGACTGAATATAAAATGTCAATAAGTACCTAGTCCTTCAAAGAGATGGGGATAGCGCTGTCTAATCTCCTCCTCGCATTCCCAAGTAGACTCACCTGGTGCATGATGCCTCCATGCGACACGAACTAGAGGGATAGTCTAACCTCGCAGTACCTTCTCGCTCTTGTCCAGGATCTCAACAGGCTCATCTTGGTATGATAGACTCGGGCCGACTGTGATCTCAGAATGATCAAGTACATGACTCGGATTCGGTATGTACCTCCTCAGCTGAGATACATGGAAGACGTCATGGACTCCTTCCAAAGTCTGCGGCAAGGCTAATCTGTAAGCAACCTCTCCGACGCGTTCTAACACGTCGAATGGTCTGATGTACCTCGGACTCAACTTTCCTCTGCCTCCAAATCTGATAGTCCCTCGAGTAGGTGAGATCTTTTGAAATACGTGATCTCCAACCTGGAACTCTAGGGGTCGTCGATGCGCATTCGCCCAATGCTTCTGCCTGTCATGTGCTGCTCGTTGATGCCCTTGGATCTTCTTCACCTTCTCTACTGTACGAACAACCAACTCTGGTCCGAGAATCTGTCTCTAGCCTATATCGCTCTAATATACTGGGGAATGACACTTCCTGCCATACAACTCTTCATAGGGAGCCATCTGGATGCTCGCTTGATAGCTGTTGTTGTAGGAAAACTCGACCAAATACAAATGGTCCTCCCATGATCCTCCGAAATCTAGCATGCATGCTCTTAACATGTCTTCCAATGTCAGAATGGTGCACTCCGACAGACCATCTGTCTGTGGATGATATGTTGTGCTAAACTTTAGGCGGGTACCGAGGCTCTCTTGCATACTCCGCCAAAAGTAAGATGTAAATCTTGTATCCCTGTCAGACACGATGCTAACTGGCACTCCATGCAGTCGCACAATCTCTCTCATGTACATCTCTGTTAAGACCTCTGTAGATTGCCCAACTCTGTAGGGTAGAAAGTGTGGACTTGGTAAGTCTATCCATGATTACCCATACCGCATTGCGACCACTAGGACTCCTCGGAAAACCCGTAACAAAGTCCATAGTGATGTGCTCTAATTTCCACTCTGGTATAGGTAGCGGTTAAAGCAATTCTGCAGATCTCTGATGCTCAGCCTTGACTTGCTGACACACCAGGCACTTGGCCATAAAGCGTGCTATCTCTCTTTTTATTCCATGCCACCAGTAGTACTGTCTCAAGTCTCTGTACATCTTCGTGCCTCCTGGATGAATAGAGTAGGTTGAACTATGTGCTTCTGTCATCAACTCCTACTAAAGCTCTCTATTTGGAACACAGAGACGATCTCCACATCTCAAAGTTTGGTCTTCATGCATACGCAGTCTAGTCTATATTCCAGCCTCTGTCCTCTGTCTAAGCCTTTGAAATTTGGCGTATGTTGGCAAACCAGCCTTGATTATCTCCACTAATGTCGATTGCAACTGGAAACTCGACAGCTGTCCATCTACTCCGGGCATAACGACCTCTATACCCATCTGCTCTAGATCTCTCAACAGATGTTGTTGAGTAGTTAAGAAGAATGCCATAGGTCTTCTGCTCAAAGCGTCATCTACCACATTGGCCTTTCCCGAATGGTACTGTAGCTCAATTTCGAAGTCTGTCATCACCTCGAGCCAACGTCTCTGTCTCTGATTCAGGTCATTCTGAGTGTAGACGTACTTTAAGCTTTTGTGGTCAATAAATATCTCTACTCTTTCTCCATATAAGTAGTGTCTCCAAAGTTTCAAAGCAAAATTCACTGCGGCAAGCTCCAAGTCATGGGTGGGATAGTTCTTCTCGTGAGTTCTCAACTGTCTAGAAGCATAGGCTACAACCTTCCCATGCTGCATTAAGACACATCCTAATCCTTTCCCGGATGTATCGCTATAGATCATGAATCCTCCGGGTCCAGATGGTATGGTCAAGATTGGTGCTGTAGTCAGGCGCTTCTTCAGCTCATCAAATATTGTCTGACACTCCTCTGTCCAAGTTAACTCCTGCTCCTTACGAGTCAAACGGGTCAGCGGATTTGCGATCTTCACGAAGTTCTCCACGAACCTCCGGCAATATCCGACAAGTCCTAGGAAACTCTGTCACGCCCTAGTCCCAAAAATACGTAGGACTAGGACACGTATGCATGCCAGACACATGGATATGGCAACTCCAATATATGGAAACCAAATCCACACTTACGCTGTATTATGAATATCAATCCACAAGTGGTAAAATATATGTCACAAGTCACATGGTATAATCTAAATCTCATCCACAGAAAATTAAATATAAATAAATAACCAGCATCTATGAAACTAGATCTCAATAAGAAGTATCTAAGGATGATAGTTGGATGGAAACAAATCCACTACCAACTCGAATATAAGAGCAAATACAAAATAAGTACAACATAATCAAACCCAATATAAGTATACCAGCTATCGATCACGGCTCGAAGAGAAGACATCCACGAAGCATATACAACCATCAAAATCTGCGCTCCTGCAAATACTCAAGAACAGGTACACCTGGCAGCGGACCAGGTCCTCAGAGGGACATAACAAGATACTTAAACACATGCCAATAAAGTTCTGAAATAAATATCCAATGGGTCGCCTAACCATCTATGTGAATGCAGTTTGAGAACAACTTTCTAACAAGTGAGCTATCTGGCTGAGAACTGGGATTGGCATGACTCTCTCGGAGAACCAGGGGCCTCAAAGGCATATCGTCTTTTGAACGACAGAGGCCCACCAAGTAGTAAATGGGTCATCACCGCCCGTATCTCCAGCGGAGCTTCCGGGTTACAGAAGGAAAAGTGTAAAGGAGCTCAAATGCGGTACTTGTTGTTCTCCCTACCCCATGCTCTAAGCATGTCACATTCATGACACGATTTGGTCCATAGCCTATTCTTAGTACCCTAGCCCAATCCTGCAACCAAACAAGGACAAGGATGGGACCATCGTACTACAATAGGCTATGTCCCTAGACCTCTAATAACTGCTAAGTCTACTAACATGCAAAGTTTCTAACAGCAGTTATTCCTAACGCACGGTTCACACGTATAGGAGGCTAATCTTGCACGCCAATCCGTGATTTATATGAGACTTACAACTCGTGTAACAACTGTGTCACGGCCGATGAACCTAAAGATGCTACATGATAATGGGGTAGTCTCATAAACAAGGTCAATGCAAATACATAAATAAAAACATATCGCGACGACACCGTCGCACACATTTTATATAACAGTTAAAATATATGAACTAAAGGCAGAAAATAAAGATGCATGCAACATATGGAATATGAATAACAGTACAATGGCAAGGTATACTTGCCTGGCAAGGAAGCTGCAATATACCAATAACCTGCTCCAGAAGTCGTGCAGAATAAATCCAATATCCTATGTACATATGATATAATATAATAAAATCATTAGTCATTACACTAGTGCACACACAATAATATTTACACTGGACTCAGGGGGTATACTAGGGGTGGCACTAGTTATCTAACACGGTCAATTACGCGTTGAATTACGCGGGGTTATATCTTCAAGTGTTGTACACAATTAGACAGTCAGCTGACGGGTGTCTAAGCCAGTGCGTTAATGTACGCAAGGCAGGCAATTCAC
Organism: Iris macrosiphon; assembly: GCA_036927795.1. Classification (NCBI taxonomy): domain Eukaryota; kingdom Viridiplantae; phylum Streptophyta; class Magnoliopsida; order Asparagales; family Iridaceae; genus Iris; species Iris macrosiphon. Next base: position 172,153,672 of record JAYESA010000009.1, read on the forward strand.
AAGTTCCTAGAGTCAACATGGTCAAGGTAAGTATGGGATAGTCCACGGTGTCCTAGGGTCGTACAGTCTGAATATTTAGTCATAATTATCAATTTGCATTTACTTACATATATATATTCATATTTATATAATAATATAACTAGCAATTTATTTATATAATTATTGGAATACATATAGTAATTACGTACATAAATATATATACCAAACTGAATAATATTTGTGTACATGTAAATGTACGAACGCGCGTTGGGTTCTCTGACTCTGGGTCTGATGTAAACTAACCATGGTGGCAAAATACTAACGTCCTACTGGAAAAATATTAGAGAATGTACTCGTCTGGGGTCCTGCTGCTGGTATGAATCAGAGTCCAAGTCACAGTGCAAATAGCCTATGTATTACAAATTTATCACGTCAAAAGATAATTTATTTTAATTTATTTAATTCAGGAATAATTACTCTAAAATCCTATTTTAATCTTATTATTCTGATTTTTATGTTAATTCCTAAATTTTGTCAAAAAAAACTGAATTTTATCAACTCGAGACTAATGGCACGCAAATCGAGGCGATCTGTTGACCAAAAAGTCAACCGACACCAACTCGACTTTCATGCATGATTTTTTGTAGATTTTAGCATCAAAAATATACTGGAATTTACGACTCGTCCGAATTTAAATTTGTTTGGGAATTATGGCACATACAAATTTTGTATTGTGCACCGATGGTTAAATTCTAACCTAGAAGTTCTACAGAATTAATAGTATATAAATACTTCGAATTAAATTCTGGAAAAAATATATGTCCATGATCTCGACATTAGCTTTCCGAAACTTTAAACAGCTCATGATTCTGATTCATGGTTCTCCCGAAATCGCGAAAACATCAAAACATATCTATTTTCGGACATGTTGTGATCTACGAATTTTTCAGAATTTAATACTCATAATTTCGTAAAAAAATTATATAATCAGAAATCTAACCTCAATATTGTTCTAACACAAAAAACTAGGCTCATTTGGAGTCCGAAGCTATGCGCAATGGCTTCTAGAAGATGAAGGAACCCGAGATGGCAATTCTACAAAATCTCTCTCTCTAAAAATAATGGGATAATTAGGGTTATTATATTATATATATATATATATAGGGATTGAGCGGCTGAATAAAAGTTGATAGGAGGGTGACACATGTCATGATTTGATTGGATGGTTTTGGTTATATTATTTGTTTTTGATTTGCCTTTATCAAAACATTATTTAAGTCGTTTTAAATCTAAATAACTCCAAATAAATATTAAAATAAATCATAAAAATCTGAAAAATTTACAGAAAATAAATTTTGAATCCTGAAACCCTAGAAAATTACTTGGAACAATTTTATATTCATAGGTTCCCTACTATAATTAGGAGAAGCTCTAAAAATTAGTTTTACATATTTAAATAAAAATAAATATTAAATATATTCCAAAAATTCTGAAATAAATCCAGAAAATATATAATAATATTATAAGCACTAAAAAAATTATGTGGGTCCATTCTATATACCTGGGATTGCACAATAAATTCTAGAAAAATTAGTTATTATTCTAAATAACTCCCAATAGATACTAAAAATATTCAAACAATTCCCAGAAAATTCTAGAAAATATATTTGACTATTTAGAACCTAAAATAAAATTTTGGAATATTTTTAATTAAGTTTGAACATAAAATAAATTCTTCAAAGTCCTAAAAAATTAGTGTTACTAGTTTTTAATTAACTAAAAATTATGAAAAAATTCTAATAATCTGAAATAGCCTAAAAATAATTCAAAATAAATATTTATATAAGTAAATATACTAAAAAATTTATTTTCTAATTAACTAAGAGAATAATCTAAATAAATTCAACATCTATAATAAATATAATAATATAAAATATACACAAAATACCTATTTTGGGTGAGGGAGTTTACAAACTCCTCACCTCTGAGACATTGGTAGGGGTTGGCCATGTCTCTACGGCTGAAATCTTCGCCGGATCTACTAAAATACCATCTACTGAGATGACGTGTCCAAGAAAAGCGACACGATCTAGGAGAAACTCGCACTTGCTCAGCTTAGCATAAAGCCTCTCTCTCCTCAGGGTCTCTAATACTAGTCTCAAGTGCTCTTCGTATTCCTCGTGGATCTTCGAATACACCAAAATATCGTCGATGAAGACTACCACGAACCGGTCTAAGTATTAGTGGAATACTCTATTCATCAAGTTCATAAATACAGCTGGCGCATTCGTCAGTCCAAAAGGCATCACTAAGAACTCGTAGTGACCATAACGAGTCCTGAATGCTGTCTTTTGAATGTCTTCTCTTCGCACCTTTGCTTGATGATAACCCGATCTCAAGTCAATTTTTGTGAATACTACTGCTCCTGTCAGCTGGTCGAATAAATCATCAATCCGCGATAGGGGGTACTTATTCTTGATAGTCAAAGCATTAAGGGCTCTGTAATCAATGCACATACGTACTGTTCCATCCTTTTTAGGCACAAACAACACTAGTGCTCCCCAGGGTGATGCACTAGGACAGATAAATCCCTTGCTCTGCAACTCCTCTAATTGTAGTTTCAGCTCATCTAACTCCTTCTTCGCCAATCGGTACATATTAGAAGATACCGGTGGTGCTCCGGATACTAGCTCAATATTAAACTCTACGACTCTATCTGGCGGTAAGCTTGGCAATTCTTCAGGAAACATATCCTCGAATTCTGCAACTATTGGTGGGGGTACAATCTCCATAGCCATATAAGTTCCAGCTGACTGTCCTACTTCTGGCTCGACAGTCCCTCGCTTGTACTCGAACTCTGGTTGATCTGGGGGTCTAAAAGTGACTCTACCCTTCTGGCAATTCAGTACGACGTTATACTGGCTTAACCAGTCCATGCCTAGCACAACATCAAAGTACGGTATGGGTAATACCAAGAATCGCGCTCTCATTTCTCTACCACATACGATTACCGAACACGTTCTAATAGTGATGGTAACCGGCACGATACCTCCTCCGGTAAGAATCTTCCAACTCTTTGGTAAGGGGGAAGTAGCTACTCTATGCATTGCTACAAATCTACTAGATATGAATGATAAGGTAGCTCCAGAATCAAACAATGCAGTCGCAGGTAATGATGCAACTAAAATGGTACCTGTGATGGCTTTCCCTTCTGTTTCCTCCTCTGTAGCTGCTAGTGCAAAGGCCTGTCCGTGCCTCTGCCCTCCAGTCTGCTGTCGAGCTCGATCAAACTGTGCCTCCTGTGGGGCCAAGGGTGGTCCTCTCTGAAATCCTCCGTGTACTGGTGGACGTTGACCTCCTAGCGGCGGTAGTATCCTCGAAACTGGTGCTGTTGGTCTCTGTTCGGACAGCGGTGCTGCCTCTCTGCGCTGTGGGCAGTCTCGAACTTGGTGCTGGTCTGACCTACAAATCAGACATGTCCTCAGTCTCTTTCTGCAGTCCTTCTCATAATGTCCTCTCTTACCACAGTGGTAGCAAGTCGGAAGCTCCTTTTGCTGGTATAGCGTTGACCTCTGCTGTTTTTGTGCTCCGAAGCAACTGATCGGTCCTCCTACACTGGACTGGGCTCTGGCTGGTGCAGTTGTGTTGGAACGTCTTGCTCCTCTGCCGATGGCCTCCTGGACTCTCGCCTCTGAAAGAACCTCTTCATACGAAATTCGCGCATGTGCGGTGGTATACCTCTGTAGCTCGAAGGTGAGGCTGTGATGGAATCTTTGGGCCTTCTCTAGATCGTTGGATATCAGGATGGTACCAAATATGCTAAGGCGGCTGAACTTCGTGTCGTAGGCGTCAACCGTCATATTTCCCTGTTCTAGATGTAGGAACTGGGAGTACAGGGCATTTCTGACTGTGGCTGGGAAATACTTCGTATTGAAGTACTCTAAGAACTGTTCCCAAGTCTGGTTCTTGCCTACACTGCGCTCAATAGAATCCCACCAGTGATGGGCATTGCCTTTTAGTTGGGCCCTCACTACGGTCATCCAAAGGTCTGGATGTAGTTGTGAAGCCTCTAGTAGCATCTCCGTATTGGCGACCCAGTCGGAGATTTGCTCTACTGTCTCATTTCCTGAGAAGGTATCTGGTCCCATCTGTCGGAACCATCTTACAGTGCCACCTGTTTGGGCTGGTGTAGATGCTGGTACTGGTGCTGTGACAGTTGTCCTCTCTAGTACTGCCATTAAACTCTGTCTCAACATCTCGGTCTGATGCCACTGTGCTTGCATCATAGTCTGAAAGAACTGAAGCATCTGTGGCTGTCCATCTAGCTGTGGCATCTGGGATGTATAAGGTGGAGGTGGTGGTAGTGGAACCTCTGGCTGTACGGTAGGTGTCTCCTGAAGTCTGGCCCTCAAAATATGGTATGGGGATCGTCTGTGAAGTCTGTCCCTCTGGCTGTTGTGTAGGATCGCCCTGAGAAGTCTCGTGCCAATGAATCAGCGGGGCCTGTGGCGGTGGTTGCCCTCCAGGTAGTCCCTGGGGTACTTCTTCTCCTTGGGTGGTGTTGTCTGGCACCACGGCACTGGGTGCTCCTCGTCTACAGCGCAAGTTCATCTTGCTGCAAGAGACAGGATTTCATTAAAAGAGTTCGGAATTAAGTAAACATGATACAGATATTTAGAAGTAATACGAAGGAAGTTCAAAGATGCAATCAAAGTGGATTAGACCTAGAAATTTCTATCCTATTGCAGGCTCGCTGGGCATGTTACCATACCACGAGCGAAAAGTCGACCTGCATGGGCTACCACTAAAACTATGTCACGCCCCAGTCCCAAAATATATGGAACCAGGCCACGTGGCAATAGCCAACTGTCACGTCTCCGAGGATATCCCAATTTAATGGATCCTAACAAAGAGTACTACGCTATCCTAAAATACTAACATGTCCAACATCAGTCAACAACAGGTAAACTAATCTCATCCACAATAATAAACAGCAAGAAGTACTAAATAAACTGCTGGTAGATAAACACCAGTCTCAAGATATCATAGTACAACCAATAATGTCTGGTGGGAACAAACCCACTACTATGAAGAAATGAAATACTGAAATGATAGGTAAAAGATAATGACTAGGGCATCGGCTGACTAGATAATGATGCTCCCAATCCTAGGCAGAAGGCCTACCAAGTGATCAAGGAAACTCCGACGGTAGTACCTCTAGCTCCTCTGCGGTAGTGAACCTCGTCTCCTGTCCTGGGCCATACACTGTGGGATAATATGCCTCGTCCAAATCTGGAAAGGTACCAGGTCCTCAGAGGGACGTAACAAGATACATAGAAGTATGCCATATATAAATACTGAATAAAATAAATACAATAAGGGTGTGCTAACTATCTAAGTAAATGCAATATGAGGACAACTTTGGTACGTATGGGCAGGTGTAGGCATAACGTCCAACACCCCGAAGAGCATGGCAGCAGTACAGTATATCGTCCATATCACTCCGAAGAACGTGGCAGCAGTATAGTATATCGTCCGTATCGCTCCGAAGAACGTGGCAGCAGTATAAAGGGAGTCATTAGATCCGTGGCTCCTCTGGATACTACGGACTCCAATGGGTGTATCCCATACGCCTACTAATGTCCTCCCCGTCCAATGTAAATACGCAAGTTGAATACTCGACGTGCATACCACGTATCTATATGCCAGTCTCTAACACTAAAATATATCCTAAATTACGTACTAACCGTGATGTAAGTTACATGCACCGATAGCTAGTCGAGTACACAAACCCGCATTCCAATATGAATATGTCTCAGTGAATGTGTAAGGGTGTCAGGTCTCAGAAGATAACAGAGTATCCTCCAATAGGGGTGAGTCTGCTAATGACTAGGTCAATTACACTAACCATCGACATATCCATCGAATGCACCCGAATCAATCTCGAACGCGCACAATTGTATAAAAATAAAAACAACAAGAATATAATACAACATATGCATAATTTAAATTAGACAGTAATATGGCAAGGTATCTTGCCTGCGTCCTGAAGCTGTAAATGCCAATAGCCGGCTCCTGTAGCATCTCTTGGCTGATCCAATGATCCTAACACACACTATAATATAGAAATCTAACATAAGACACTAAGACAATATGTACACACGACTACGACGCTACTCTTGGGTACTGTCGCAAGTTCACGACTGGTCAAATACAACATCACGTGTGAACGTAGCTAGGGTATATATGCATTCTGTCCTCGGTCAACGTGCACCTTCAGACAATAAATACTACGTCTAGGGTTTTACGAAGCTTCATTATGTCTAGTACAATTGTTGGTCCTGAAATTCCCATATTCAGCATACTTGGCGATGTCTAAGTTTTATTGATGAATTTCATATTTCTAACAACAGGTCTTATGATTAAGGAATGGTTAGTTATTAAACCAATTCTAAATCTTGTTAATCAACATGCCATCATATACCTAGTTAGGGTTAACTGAGTTTGTGTCCAATACTACAAGTCTCGACACGATGACACAATGATCATATGTGGATACATTACAAGGAGGGAAGAGTCAGGTGTTTACCTAGTTGACAGGACGAGGGTCTCCTCGCTGATGGGTCGTCCTCCGACGAGTAGTGGCTCCGGCGTCGGCCGGCGGCAGACAGCAGCGGCAGCAGCAGTAGTCGCAGCGGATGTAACAGCGGTGGCGGCGGCTTAGGCAGCGGCTGGGGCGACTAAAGGCGGTGCAGGGGTGACTGACCTGCCATGGGGGAATGGTCGGGATAGGCCTGGAATGGTGGTTGGCGGTGACCGAGGCGCGGGGTCGCTCGGGTGTAGCGGCTAAGGGGTCGGGTTGAATGGTGGTTGGCGGTGCCAGCGGTGGCAGGCGGTGGGCAGGGTGGTCCGGTCGTGGAGGGGCAGGGACTGCGACGAGTGGCTGCGGCATCGTCCCGTCGTGGAGGGAAGGGTACTCGGGTGGAAGGGTCGGCTAGGGTTTGAAGGAAAGTTGATGAATAGTTAGTTTTAGGGTTTAATATGGGAGTATGTATATTTATAGGTGTTGGCTCTCGTGGGCTATCCTTGATATTTGGGTCGGCCAGGGCTCGAGGGTAGGGTTGGTCCATATTTAAGGTGTACACGGGCTTGGTCTAGTCCTATTTTTGGTGAACTAGGCCTAAACTTAATTAAATTACAGCTTAATGCGCAAGGCGCTTACTTACGAATATTGTGAAGCTAAGGTGAGATGCAATGACGGGTATCTAAGTTTGCACAATGGTCAGAGGGATAGCTTGGCATGTCTAAGAGATGTTCGTGACCTTCGGTGGAAGATAACTACTGGTGTGGTGCTCCATTCTCGAAACAACGGCAAGGTGTATTAGGACAAATAATTATTTGCACATTTATTCCAATTGTATCCAATTAATTCTAAGTCCCTCTATTTAATTTAAATTGAACCCTAAATTGGTCGAAGGGGTTTACATGTTAGAAGGAGCGGCTACGTACTCCTCCAGTTCGTCCTTCCCAAAATCTACCCTAGTGCGATCGACGACTTCAGTGGTCTCCTGTGCAGCTTTACCACTAGAGGTTTGGAAGTCGTAGTAGGTGCCGGATCTTCCTTTGGTGGTCGACTCGGTCTACGAAGGCGGAGGACCAGAGGTTCAGGTGCCTTCCTGTGTAGTTTAACCACGAGGGGAGGGACTGTGTCAGGAGTGCGTGATTTAAGACGAACTTACATGGGCTCGTCTAATATTGTCCCAGTCTCTACCTCATTGTCGGTATTATTTCTATCTTTATCTTGGTGGACTTGCTTGTAGAGGATCGAGTCAGAGTAATAGGCCTCGACCCTATTGAACGGATCGATATCAGCAAACTCTATTTTGACAATGTCGTATTCATCGACGTACTTTAAGAACTGGTGCAGAGTCGATGACACGATCATGTACTCATGTATCCATAGGCGTCCCAATAAGACGTTGTAGGATAGATCTACATCTATGACGTAGCAAGTGACATTTGTTTTTAAGTCGTCGATCTGGCATTTCAGGCGAATCTTGCGCAAAAGGTAGCTCCTTCCTGCGTTGAAGACACTGATGGCAGTATTGGTTGCTTTAAGGTGATGCATCGGGATGCCCAAGGTCTGAAGCAGACTTCGCAGGATGATGCTGATTGGCGAACTGGGGTCGATGTACATCCGGTCTACCTTGATGGTGCCAATGTACCCTGTGTAATACATAGGACGATCGTGCCTATTATTTTTTAGCAACGTCTTATTGTGAGAACGTGATGTTGGGTATTGCCTCTATAACATTATTGCAGTGGGGGCATACGGCATGATCCTCTGCTGGCGGTTTGACCTGAGTCACGTAGGTGTCGGCATTCTGCAATGCGTCACTTAGAGAAACCCGAGTGTCTTTGGAGAGTCGGAGAAGCTTGAATAGTAAAAAAATTGCTGGAGTATTAGCCAGTTGTGCCAAGATATAGAAGTTGTAGGGATTCTCCAGCCCCTGAGATGTATCTTTGCGCAGCGGTTTATCAAAGCGAGTTTCTTTCTTCTTGGACTTGTTTACTGCCGAAGGCTGGGATGCACCCGGATCAGATATGGTAGGTGGGGCAGTTGGGAGCGGACCATCGTCAGGTGTGTCATACTCACGTTGGTATGCTAGGCCAAACCTTGTTGTTCCTACTATAGGTTCTTCGGAAGGGAGACAAACCGTATAGCAGGACTTGGACTTCTTGCCCTTGGACTTGGTGGCGGAAGGTTCTACTTGCTTCATCAAGTATGGAGCAAGATCTGGATGAATCCACATAACCTACCCCCATGATGTGGTAAGAGGTATCAACCCGACTGTTTATGAGTTGGTGGAAGATTGACAACCTCCATTATTTCCTTGGGGATCGGGATCACTCTGTCTTGGGCTTCCGTTGTCGAAAAGTTACCAAAATGGAGAGGTAGCATATTGGCGGAAACTATTTTTCATGGAAGTCCAAGGTGAGGGCCTTGGTGTCGAGAAGACGTTGTATGTACCGATTCAATGTGTAGCAATCCCATGCCGAATGCTGGATGTATCGACGGTAGTTACAGTACTTCAGATTATTCACATCGACTGTCTCATCATGGCGCCTGACATCGGGGAGCCAAAACTTATTTCCCTTCTTTAGCACCTAAAAGATTGCCATGATGTCATCATCTTTGAAAAAGTAAGTTTTTTCGGTTTCGGAGCCTCTGCAGGCTTCTTTTCGGACTTCTTAGCTAGATTGCCGACAAGGGCCTGCTTTTCCTTGCCACCACGATCATTATTGCTGCAGTTGTTGTTGTTGTTGGTGGTGGTGTTGTACAAACATTTTCCCCTATCATCGACAATGGAGATCTGTATTCCCAAGAGTTGAGCATCCTTCACCTTATTTTTAGCGCCAATATCTTTTATGATGAACATCGTCATGTCTTTAAACTGAGTATCACCTATCCAGAGTCTGATTGCTGGTAGTATCTTCCTCCAGCATGTGTCCATCAGTGTGGACTCAGGATTTTTGGGGGGTAATTTCAATTTTGCTTGCCTGTATTATTCAATGTATTCCCATACAGGCTTCTTTTTCTTTTGCATGATATCCATCAAAGAGGACATCGTCATGTCGTTTCTCCCATCATAAAATTAGGCTAGGAAAAGGCTTTTGAGGTCATCAAATGACGAGATACAATTGTCTTGGAGACTACTGAACCAGTCAAAGGCTACTCCAGACAATGCGCAAACAAAGATCTTGGTGAGGAGAGCATCATTGCGGGACAGATGCCCCATCGCGATCTCGAAGTAACTCATGTATTGATAAAGAGATATCTTCCCGTCAAACAGAGGGATGTTGAAGGGATTATATTTGGGTAGGTACGACATGTCTCTCCATTCGAAGGATATGGTTATCGTATCCCTAGCTCGCACAACATGTCTCGATTGCCCATGGAATCGAGGTGAACCCAAAGTTCTCGTATGTCCCTTATTGCTTCTTGGGCTTCATCTACTGTAGAAGGATCAGATGACCCGAGAAATATATGATTGCCGCCAGAGGGTGAAGCGGTTGCATTTGAGTCCCCGTTTGTCCCAGGATCCAAACTTGCCTAACCTGAAGCCCTCGGTGGCTGTGAGACCATGTTTGCTTGATCTCCAACATTGTCGGGGTTGAGGCTTACTTTGGCGCACTCATGGTTTGCATCATGACCTCGAGGGTCTCGAGGCACTGTCGATCGTTAGGGCCTTTTTTATCATCCCTTGCCATGTATATTGTTCTTACATTAAGAGATATGGATGGGACAGTGGATGTCGCACTTTCTGCCTCAGACTCTTGTAGTAAATAGTTTTCAGAAAATGTTGGCAGCGACGCATTCTCCTCAAATTCATAGGAAGTTGCGTCTTCCTGATGGGGGTGGCTATCCCCAGGAATCTCAGCATCGATTCCTTGAGAATCTTTGTCTCCTTGAAACATTGGGTTGTTTTAGGATTCTGAGGGATCACTACCCCCAGCTTGTAGAGTCATCTAGGGTCTCAAGAAAGGGCTACCCCCATCATCAGATAATTTCTTTTTCAAACTTATACCCAAGAATACTCCTTCTGTGGGCACCGCTGCTTGCCTTCGGTACCTTAATGCGTTAGTTGAGAGTAGAGGATTGGATGTGCTAGACTTCCAACATCCTCTTATGGAGGGGGATTTTCAAGAAGAGTAACATGAGACAAATGGAAGCTCTTCCTCCTCTGGTGTTCGTACCTGCTATCTGGGATGCAATTATATGGGTGCTCTTGGGTACAGTTGTTGGAAGACTAACTATCTGTCTGCAGGTACAGCTACCTTGGCACAGCCGCAGTTGATAACAATATTGGCACAGTGCTGCCCTAGAGAGGATACATCACATACCGTAGTTGTTTTCCTAGTTTTGCTTTTGTGATTGATCATGTTGCACAAGTCAACCAAGGTGCGCTTCATCTTTCACCCTCGTTATGAGCATGGGTAGACCGAGCATATGGGTGTGTGGGCAATGTCTTTGCTTCCTGACCTGGGGTTGGTATAAGAACTTTCCCCGGGTCATTAGTAGAAGACTTTCAAGACCGACCCTATCCGTTTTCTGCTGCGGGCTGGATACATGGATCGTTTGTATAGCTTTACGTCAGAGACATACATAATAGTTAGCGGTACCTGCTGACAGTTTGTCGGATGAGCAGTTGCTTAAGCTTAGCGAGCTGACACTGCCCTAGACTTTCTCGTTCTAGCACGCACCGTTGGATAGTATGAAGAGTCCAAATTTACATCTTCCCCTTTCTCAGTATGTCCAATAGAACCATTGCCACATGGGATTCGGTCTAAGACTGAACTTCTGTTGCCATCAAGGCTGCATATAGCATTTTGCATGCGGCTAGAGTCTAATGTCGTAAGAGCCTTCTTATGCGACATTTGTCGTGGCCGCATAGAACGTGCCTTAGCACTCGAACTCCCAACATCGTATTATTTTCCTCTGCTAGAGCTCAAGTACTGAATACATTCCTTGTCAGAAGAGGCTGCCGCATGAGTGGGGATGACTCATGTGGACGCATGATGTGCATTTCATTCGGCAGGAAGAAAGACGGGGAGAGCATGCTCCATAGTTGGGCAAGGCACAACAGCCTTGGCTACCCATGTCCTGAGGGTCTTCTTAGGCTTTGCCAACCTCGACGAAGAGCCACCTTCAGAGAGCATTTCCTTAAAGGCTAGCTGGTCGAAGCATACAACCAGCATCTTCTGGGTTGAACCCAACTTAGATACGTCGGATTGCGTCACAGCCTTCTCATCAGAGGAGAAGGAGATCACCAGCAGTATCGCCATCTTGTTCTCCATTAATGTGTGGATTTGGGAAACTTTTGTTTAACAACAAAAAAAGTTACAAAAAAATCATAGACAAAAAAGCTAAGTACAATATTTTTGATCTGGGGAATGTAACGATGGAGATCAAGTACTGTAGCGACTCCGTTACTCCGTTGATGATCAGATGAGGGAATGAGAATGCTCTCTTCTTTTTTCTCTCTCCTGAGCCTGTGTGCACATAAGTAGCCAGCCGGGTTTGTAGGGTATGGTACCATTGCTATTTATAGCCATCTTGCTCATGGGCTATAGGTGCCACATATGCCTTTGTTTGATGGCCGCATATGGCTCCTTCAACAGAATCCGGTTGCAACTGTAGCTGCATACCACGGGCATATTGCCATGTGGCCTCGATTGAGATATATTGTTGATAACATCTCGGGGTTATTTTTTTTAACTCCGTTGTATGCGTGACTCGGTCAGCTGGACATATGGTTATCACTGATTGTGTAAGGATCTCTCCAGTTGTAACAGAAAGATCTTGCATAACATCTTGGCTGTATAACATCTTGGCCGCATATGTGCTCTCCTTTGGCCTTGGTCTTATGTACACTTAGGTCGTATGATATTGTGGCCGCAGGGGATCTCTCGTCTGGCCTTGGTCGGATGAACAGTTTGGCCGCATGACGGTGAGGTCGCATCGGTCTGTAGCCACATATGAGGGAACACTTGGCATGGCACATCTGACGAAGTCATTAATGCGCTGATGTGACTTTTTATCTTATTAGCTACTGTCTCTCTCACGATTATCGAAGCACTCTGGGTGATGAGTGGTGTGTCCAAATTTCTGACAGACTTTGAATGTCTGTTGGGGGATCTTATATGGACACTCACTCTATGGCTGTTCAGGCCGCATGAATTCTTCTTATGCGGCTTCTAACTCCTTGGTTATTCGGGCCACATGGGCTTCATGTGGCCTCTCTGCGGCCTGCTTTCACTTTGAGAGGGCATGAGCTCTATGCGGCCTGCATGATTTTTATGCTTCTACAGGAAGGGCATGATGAAGATCCTCGAGTTTGTACATAGCCTCATCCCACCATTCGCAAATATGAAAGAATAAAAAATTGTGTGATAAAATAAATAATCAATGAAGATGATAAAATAAATAATGATGGTGTCATGATACTCATAAAGTAATGGTGTGATGAAAAAAATTACTAGTGTCATGATACTAATAATTAATATATAACTACGTACTAATCTTCTCCATCTTCTGATTAATTTGTCTTCATCTTTCGAATAACATTCTGAATCATCTTCATCTTCTACTTGTTCATTTTTTTTTCACTATCACTTTCACCTTCATATTCTAGTTATTCTTCCTTATCCGATACTGCCATATTAGAGTTCTCCTCTACATGAGGTAAATCTTTTATATCAAGCTCTACATCAACTTTATCATCCTCTGTATTAATGTCAACCTCCAAATCATCAACACTGGCCAAAATCATATATATAAGTGGAGGCATGACCACCTCATCCTCCTGATAGGCGAGATCCCCAATATTATGTGTTTCTAGCTTTGGTTTTGCATACAATCCACTATTCTCGGGTATTACGTCATTGACTAGGATAACTCGTATAATACACATGAACCATTTGACTAGCCAACGCAAATAGTTCGATACCGACATATCTTTTTCCATGTTTTATATCAACAAATCTAATTTTTTTGTCAATTTTCCATACTTGCTTAGGAGTTGTGTTGAACCAATCACATTTAAACAACATAATTTTGGTGTCAAAAGAGTAATCCAACTCTACGATATCTCTTAGTACAACATAGTAGTCAAATTATGGATCGGTATCGTAGACTCAACTCCTAACACAAAATCCAGAATTCTTTGCATAATTAGCCTCCTCATCGACGAATGAGTGATTAATAGGCTTGTCCGTGGTTATAAATTTGAAGCCATTGATGGTGTATCCATTCCAACACTTTTTTCTTTTACTTGGTCCGATAGCTAGTGCTTGAAGTCCTTCATTCTGTAACTGTGTACTAGGACGAAAAACTTGAAACATCATGTATCATATAGACATTAGACAGCTTCGGTGGATTGGTAATTTTTCTAAATTTAGAATGTTTAAAATTTATGAACCTTACATAATTTTGGAACCACGACAAAAAATTTCTATTAACCTCTCTAGCTAGATCATTACCATCAATATATAGTACGTCTCTCCGTTTTCACCTCAGCTCTAAAAATACTGTGATATAAAGGACAAAAGTTAGAGCACTTCTTTTCCGAGTATAAACAAAAATTAAATATAATAAAAAGTTTTGTTGCTTACTACTCAATATCTTCTATCTCCTTTATACCACTATTTAACAATATGTACCGATAGACAGCTTCAAACTCATCGTCTTCCAACTACCGTATATTGGTAGCACTTGTAAGCTTGCCACCCACATTGAATATAGTACAGATTCTACTATTCGGTGCAATAAGACCACCTTCATCATTCCTTGGGGCTCTATTTCGATTTGTTCTGACATAACTATCGAAGTAGATGGAGCAGAAGTTTGAAACCTCCTCAATGATATATGCTTCGCATATCGAAGTTTTTACATGAACCTTATTGCCCACCTTCTTTTTTAGGTGATGTAGATATCTATAAATAATATATCGAATATTAGAAAGTTGGAAGAATAAAGAAATTACTAGTACAAGATAATTAGTTTATACATCTCAAATGGATACATCCATCAATAATATACGGAAGCATTGATACGTGCTTCGTATGCAAGATGAATCATAAAATGTTTTATACTATCAAAAAAATTGGAGGGGGATACCCTTTCTAACTTGCACAATGTCAATACAATCTTTTTCTCAAGTTCCACTATATGTTGCACCGCCAATTTGATATAACACAAATCTCTAAAGAATATAGATAACTCGACAAGCAGAGTCCATACTTGAGAAGGTAACATCTCTCTCAGAGAGATGGGAAGCAACCGCTTCTTGAATACATGACAATCATGACTCTTCATCCTTGTCAGCTTGTGTTCATTGAGATCGACACATTTAGCCAGATTCGACACATAGTCGTTAGAAAATCTTAACTTTAAAATCCAGATACATATTATCAATTTATTATCCCTGCTCAATGTATATAACGCTGGAGGCTTGACCAAATTACCATTGGTACTTCATTTTAGGTATAAATTTGGATGCCTGTAATTAATTTCCAAGTCCTTTCTCACTTTGGGATTGTCTTTAGCTTTCTCCTTGATATCCATCACCGTATTGAAGATGTTCTCGTATACATTCTTTTTTATATGCATGACATCAAGATTGTGTCTTATAAGATTGTTCTTCTAATTAGGTAAGTCCCAAAAAATACTCCTCTTCGTCCAATTATGGTTATGTCCGAATCCTTCAAAATGAATGCCCGATCACGGATCTTCCATCACAATCGAAAATTCCTCTACCCCTTTCCAAACTGCATCTCGTGGTAATCTCAATAGAGAAGAAGAAAGTTCCTATTTACCGGCTCTAAAGGCATCTATGTTCCTTCTCCAATGATGCAACACATGTAGCAACTGACGATGATAATAAAAAAATATGCTTTCCCTCCATTCTGAAGATGGAATGCCTTACTCTTTTCCATACATATCGGACAAGACATAATACCATGAGTACTCTACCCCGATAACATCACGTATGCTAAAAAATTATTGATGATCGACATGAGTGACATTCTCATATGAAAGTTTTGCTCGTTCGATATATTGTACTTCTGAACACTGAACTGCCACAAATATTTCAACTTATCTACCAACGGTTGTAAATAAATATTGATGCTCTTCTTTAGATTTTTAGGACCGGGTATGATAAGTATCAATAACTTATACAGAGTATTCATGCACATCCACGATGCTAGATTATAAGGGGTCAAAATCAATAGCCAATAAGAGTACTGAGATTCCGGCTATCCAAACGGAGTAAATCCGTCAGAACATAAAGCTAACCAAACGTTCCTAGGCTCCGCAGCAAATTCCGGATGACATCAAACAAAATTCTTCAATGCCTCTCCATCGAAATGAATGAGATAATTCTTCTACATCCATCTTTCGTTCCTTACTATGCTATGTCATGTGTTGTGTTGTATTTGTAGACATATATATCCTCTGTAGCCATTTTTTTATCGACAAAAATTGTATGTACTTGTAGGGACGCAACCTTTCTCGGACAGATGATTTTACGGTACCCCGAATTGGCTTGTACCAGTCCTCGTGACAGAAACTGCATCTGTCTTTATCACTGTTCTCCATGTAGTACAATATGCAACCGTTTCAACAACAATCTATTTTTTCGTAGTCTAATCTGAGTTTTTGCATCATCATCTTTTACTTGTAGAAGTTTTTTGGCAAGTCCTTCGATCCTTTTGGCAACAACTATCTAACAAAATGAATTATCTGGTCATACAATTCCTGCGGCTGATTAAAATCAGACTTGAGGTTCAAAAGCCGTATCACCACTGACAAAAAATAATGAGAATTATTACACAAGTATAAAGGAGTATCGACATTCTTGAACATACTATAGAACTCCTTTGCATCAGGATTCGGATCCTCCGGATCAAAACTAGGACCGGCCGTATCAAATACCAACTCACGTGTTATGTTTCGCTACCGATATTCGAAGTGATCTCCGAGAGTGGACTCTTCCACCTCTGTATTGAAGGAGAACTGATATTGCAGAAATAAAGGTTCTCCTTTAGCCGTCCACTCCTTGTAGTTCGATACGAACCCCTTCTTGTAGAGATGCTTCCTTACGAGATCCACCTCTTTGAATGGTATATTATTATATTTGGCATAAGGGCACTTGATTAGTTTTCCATCCATGAAATAAGGTTGGCTAGTGGCATATTTGAGAAATTCCTCAACACCCGCATTGAAATCATCCGTCAAACCAATCCTGCTCTCATGTCACCAATTGTACATCCACGCACAATCAACTAAGTATCGACTCATTGCTTTCTTACACGTGAATGATTATGCACGTAAGTTATATATTCAAACAATTGGATTAGATACAAGTGTCAACAAAAAACATAAAGAAGGAGAATATTTAAACTAATTAATAAATAGGAAAAATAGGTATATTAAACTAAACCATTTATTTTAAGATAATTTATCCACTTAATTGTAGCTAAACATACATAGACTAAAATCCTATACAATAAATCAATTGTTATCCTAAGAAAAGAAAATTACAGACTTATGTATCATAAAATTGATATTATGTGTAAATTATATATATTTCATTAAAAGTAGAGAATTAAAAAAGAATAAATAGTATGAAGGATAATTATATAGTAAAGAATTAAAATAAGATAATATTAAAAATATCATAAAAATTTAGTCCTATGTTAGTTAATGTTATTAGCAATAGACAAGTACAACAAATATAAAAACTCATTTTAATATAACCCTAAACTAAATAGGATTTCTTAAGATTTAATGGCAAGTTCTTTTTTGAGTTTCTGTAGTCCAACTAAAATCTTGTTGGCAATGGATAAGTACAATATTTTTTTGTATTTTTTAAAACTAAAATCAAACCGAACCAAATATCTAATTCAGTTAAATTAGGCAAAAAGAGGGGAAAATCCCCATTGTTTGTTAAACCAAAGTCCAAAACCAGCCCATTGTTATTATGCAATGCAAATTTTTCTTTCCTTCCCTAACCATAACCCAAAATTCATTTATTATCAGCTAATCCCAAATCCACTCCCATAAACCTGAAAACCCATAGTAACTCATATTACTGCTCTTCTTCTTGAACTGCACATTCCAACACAATATTATAATCCCGAATAAAACACAGCAAAATGAGGGGGAACCCCCAATTCTGAAGACCCTACACCATTATATGAACTGTAACAAAAATTTGAAAATTTTAAAAGATAAAGAATTTTTTTACCAAATAGAGGCAAAGGTGGAGGCGACGTAGGTCTCAAAAGGGAAGAGGAGGAGGCGGCGGCTCCGATTTAGGTTCTCTAAGGGGCGCCGACTCACAGTAGAAGAGGAGGTGGTGGCGACGTGGGGCAAACAGGGGAGGAGGAAGCGGCGGCGCACGCGGATCACCGGGGAAAAGAAGGCTGTGGCGGCGCGAGTTGACTCACCAAAGATTAGGGGGCGAGAGAGAGAGAGAAAGAGAGAGAGAGAGAGAGAGGAGAGAGAGGGGTTGGGGGAGGGAGGGGTGTAAACCCCCTCAAAATTTTTTAGGTAGACTGAATATGGTAAGAATTTTGGTTTAGTTTCAGGTTGTCTAAGCATTAGAAATTAGGGTTTTATAGACTGGTTCTTTAATTCAAACCCTTGGTGCACCTTACCGTTGCTTCAATAATTGGAGTACAACAATAGCCTTTACTTTCCAACAAATTATGCACTCTTGACCTGACAAGACAACCTAGGCGCTGGATATTTATGTCACTCACAAACACACTCTCATGTGCACTATTTTAAGTGCACAACTTTCCAGCCACAAAAATTAATTCTTTAATCCTATGCCTTGTACCTATGTTGTTGTCATCGATTTGGAGACACAAACTCAACCCGTTTTGCCTAACCAATTAAAGGGCCCAGGGCTAACACCAAGCCTATACCGTCTATGATATTTTTGTCACTCCCAATTGAGATCCTATATACTCCTATTTAATTTAAGAGCACCTATGGCAATATTTAATTAAATTGGGGAAACCGATTTAACCTAATCCCAACTTAACCCAATATCCATTCATGATGCTCATACAAAATACCCAATACCCTTCCATCCAACAAAACACCAAATACCAACTTTTCACACCAAATTCTTACTATTTTTTCTTCATGTGTAAACACCCAAATATTAAGGGACTCAAATGCAAAGAGGGTGCTAGGTGTCACACTCCTATTGGTTCAAACCAAATAAATAAACTCCCCCATCCTCATGTGACCGGTCACCTCACACTCTCTCCCCTTGCATATTATTTTTCTTTCATGTGAAATCCTAGCCCTTGATTCAAATTTCCCCCCATCACAACCACTCATCCCCCTATATTAACATACACACACCCCTCCTAATGTGGTCGGCCTTAATCCCAAGAGAAGACCTAAAAATTCCTACTACACTCCCTCTCCTCCCCTACCTCATTCAGCCGAATCCCCCTCCTCTTTTCTTCTTCTTCTTCATTCTTCTTCTTCTTCTTCTTCTTCTTCTTCTTCTCCCCGACTATACCACCAACAGTACCTTTGGTACCACCTCCAATACCACCACCATGAGCAGCCAACTCCACCCTGACAACACCACAGCCACCTCAACATCACCACCGACCACTGCCTCCTACACCACCACCGTAGCTACCAGCACCACCACCGTAGATAACAACACCACCATCAACAGCACCTTCGCCACCACCTCACGACTTCACCACCACCACTACCGTCGGCCTCACCCCACACCGACAGCCACCAATACTTCTACCACTACCTTCACCACGAATACCTCCTCCACGAGCATAGCCATCGTCGAGAACCACCACCTCCGTGTACCACTACCACTACTCTCACCATTACCTCTACCCCGTTATCATCACCACTACCCCCACACCATCGAGTACCACCCCCACCACCATGGTTGACACGAGCACCACCCACGCGGTCAACGCCGTCACTGACCGAAGCCACAGCACCGTCACTTCCACCACACGTAGCCACCTTGGTAACTTCTCCTCCATCGTCCTTGTTTTATAGTATATTCTATGTGTTAAAAGAAAATCCTAGTTAGGATTTAGTGTTCCCTGAGTAATACCTATGTTTAGTTTAATGGCATTTGTCTGGCATTACATATATATGTGTGGAAGTGCATATGATGGGGATATTGTTCCAATAAATTTTGGTGCGATAGCTTTGATGATATTATTTAGGATATTATATGTGAACATTATGCATATTTAGTGCGACAACTAAATTGGGTTTATGCTTTTATGTCTTTGATTACAGGGATGGTATGGTCGAGGATGAATATTATACATAGATGATTGAAATTACTCTTGATGAATATTAGGGTTTGAAGATATTATTTGAGGATATTACGGTATTTGATGATTCGTATTTGATGCAACATTTCTCTAGTCAACTTGGGTCAACCCTCTAGTTAGTACCTTAGACATGAGTTATGTAACTAAGACAAAAATATATGCTAGTCATGATGTCATCTCTTATTTTAGATAGTTTTGAACTATATTATTAATTAATTTTTATATCTCTAGGTACTTTGGGATCCTCAGACTTGGATGTTGTACCGGAGCCCCGCCTTCAACATCCGGATCCAGGCAAGTGAGCCTTGCCATTCTGTATCTCAGTTCTAGATTTTCTGTTTATTTCATCTATATATTGTGTGCGCTTGGGATCGAAATTGTTACTTAGCGTCTAGGTCATATCCGGGTGCAGACACTCGTCGGTAACGTCTAGTATCGATTGTTAGATGTTTCTCAATACCTTAATGTACCTACTTGGTTACATCAGAACCCTAGGACACAATCATACACTATTATCGTGCCAGACTTCTTGTATCCTGATAGTGTCAGCATGACCAGAATCTGTGCTGACTATAGGATCATGATTGGTGCAAGATACTTTAGTATGATAAGACTGTTAGATAGGGGTTCAGGCTCATCGAGCAGCGGATGCGTCTCGTTGACTGCATTGGGAGGGGAAGATAGTTACTAGACGCTTGGGCTACTTCGCATGCGCTATATATATCCTTATTTACGTAGAGATTCTGTATCCGGAGTCGTAGTATTACCCGTGTGACTCTGTGCTCGGAGCTACAGTACGCACCATGTATCTCTGTGCCTCAGAGCTATAAATTTATATTTGGAAAGACCACGTGTTGAACATTATCTTCAAGTTGTGTCTCACTTAGGTGGTTATTCTAGATTATACCGGCGTATCACATGTTTCCTTTCTGTTTTACTATGGCATGCTATTTTGTACCTTGTTACGTTCCTCTGAGGACCTGGTTCCCTACCAGATTGTAGGGTCGATTGCTGATAGAAGGCTGGAGCTGCTAATGAGTATTATACCGGTATGCAGGTATTATTACTCGATATTTGTATTATTTTTTATTGTTCAGCTATTATGATCTTTGCTTATTTTCTACTAGTATAGCCCAGTATTTGTAGACTCATATTATTTCCTTCGAGTCTATTCGGACGAGTGTAGTGTGGGGTGCATACCATGATACATGTTGTACCTTCTTTATTATATATCCTTGTGGATTGAGACATAGACATGTATACCATGTTATCTAGATAGTGACCCTCATTTACAGCTTATACGTATTGGAGTCGGACTGGAGTCCCCTTGGTATGTAGCTGGCCATTGCTACGTAGCCTAGTCCCGTGTATTCTAGGACTAGAGCATGACAAGGTTTTTATGGTGGCCTATGTAGGTCAGAGCATATCGTTTCGGTAACGTTACTATACCGAACGAGCGTGCAATTTAGGATTATTGTTGAAAAAGATCTCAATCCATAATTGATTTTAAAATTTTCTTTCCCTTGGACTTCAAAATTATATTCGTTCCTTTTCTATCAATATCGTTATTATTGTTTCTCATCTTCCTTTTATTTTGGAGAGACGAATGCTTGTGCTTGGTGGTTCCGTCCAGAAGAAGATCGTAGTCCAGACGAAAGAAGGAATAATTAATGTAATATTTTATGAGAAGATTATTACTCTTATTAGAGTAGGTTGATAGGTTCTTTTTAGATTCTAGAACTTGTGTAAATTGTTAGCAAGAGAATTGGACCTAGTAGTATGTTCCTAGAACTGATAAAATCCTACCTTTATTTAAGATAGCAATGATTTGGGAAGTACTTGAAGCTAGAAAGATTCTTGATCCAAACCCTCTAGAATGATTTATGGAAATGCATAGCTAGATGCTAAAAATTAGTTGTAGCCCATGATAGCATGAACTGGAGAAGATAAAACTTTAGGCTCTCACCTAGAAGATGATTATCTGAGACCAAAAATTCTAGCATGTGCTTGGGTGATACCATTATTAAAATTATACTATGGTGACTCGGAGAAATAAATAACAGAAAGAAGAAAATTAAGGAATACAATTTTAGGTAGAATAAGCTGTATTTTGATACGGTATGCGGAGGATTTACTTAACAAAATAGTGGATTACAATATATACCTCAGAAATTTTGAGCCCAATAATAGGTATGAACTATTACAAGGATAATACTGGTTGTGACAGTTTAATTAGTGGATTACACCTAGAGGTAATGAAGAAATTAATACCAAAAGAATTATATTTATGACAAAGGAACGATGAATATATCGATAGAAGAATTTGGGAATATCAGATTAGAGAACTAAACAAAAAAATTGATTATGGATAAAGAAATGATACCATTGAAACTGGGGTATGAAATAGAACATGAATGAGAACAAAAGTCGAGAAATATTTTTGAGGAGAAGAGTATTTATGCATTAAGGGAGAGAAAACACAAAAAATGGAATTTTTTTTAGGGGGATTATTGTTTGTAACTAGAACGAGAGAATTTATTATGAGGTTAAGTCTAGTCTATAAAATTATCCTAGGCATGGATTGGTTGAGCCAATACCATGCGATGCTAGATTTTTAACATGGATGCGTTATATTTAGAACCCAGATTACCCTGAGTTTGAGTTTCTTGGGAAATCCCGAGAGTATGGTGTCCAACCTACCTTAGGGCACACATTGCAGAAGGTGAACCAGTGTACCCAATATTATATCATAGTTTGAGGATGTGTTTCCCGAGGATCTTCTAGGCCTTCCACCTGAAAGAGAGATAGAGTTTACTATAGAGTTGACTCCCAAAGATGAGCCAGTTACTTCCCTCGTCTATAAACTAGCACCGAAAGAGAGAAAGAGTTGGTTGAGTTGAAGGGTCCAGGTAGATGATCTCTTAGACAAGGGTTTCATTCGGGCCAGTGTTTCTCCATGGGGAGCACCCATCTTATTTGTGCTAAAGAAGGACGGGACGGTACGTTTTTGTATCGATTACAGGGCGCTAAATGTTGTAACGATAAAGAACAACTACCCTCTGCCACATATTGATGATTTATTTGATCATCTGAGTGGTGCATGTGTATTCTGGAAGATCGATCTCTGATCCAGCTATCATCATATCAAGGTGAGAAAGGAGGACATTCCTAAGACAGCTTTTTGGACAAAGTACGAGCACTATGAGTTTCTAGTAATATCGTTTGGTTTAACCAATGCGTCAGGAGTATTTATGAGCCAGATAAATAAGATTTTCCACCAGTACTTGGATAAGTTCGTGGTGGTATTTATCGATGACATCTTGGTATATTCTAAGAACCAGGATGAGCACGAGGAGCATCTCAGGATCATGTTGGAGACGCTGAGGCAGGAGAGGCTGTATGCCAAGCTCAGTAAGTTCTAATTCTGCTTGGATAGGGTACCATTCCTGGGTTATATAATTACTAGAGATGGACTATCAGTTGACCCGGAGAAGATCGCTATAGAAGAGACATGGCCTACCCCTATATCAGTTACGGAGGTTAAGAGTTTTCTCGAATTTGCAAAATATTATCGGAGGATCGTGAAAAACTTTTCGAGGATCACTGGTCCTATGATGCTGTTAACATGTAAAGGCGAGGAGTTTATCTGAACTGAGGAGTGTCAGAAGGCTTTCGATGAGCTAAAAAATGTCTAACGACAGCAACGATGCTATGATGCTGTTAAAAAATGTCCTATGATGCGCAGCACAAGAAAGGCAGAAGTGTATAGACCTTTGGAATTCAAGGAAGGTGACCATGTGTTTTTTAAGAAATTACCTACTCGTGGTACCATCAGATTTGGGGGCAGAGGTAAGCTGAGTCCGAGGTACATCGGACCTTTTGACATCTTGGAGCGTGTTGGCGAAGTGGCTTATCGTCTTGCATTGCTTCCATCATTAGAAGGTGTGCACAACGTATTTTACGAATCGTAGTTGAGAAGATACGTGGCAGACCCTAGCCACGTGCTCGATCATTCAGAGATTATAGTCGGTCCCAGTTTATCATATATGGAGCAACCAGTAGGGATACTCGATTACAGTGAGAAGGTTTTGAGGGCACGGACTATTCAACTAGTTAGGGTTCCATGGAAGCATCATTCGCTGGGCGAGTCTACCTGGGAGTGCAAGAATTTTGTTCGATAGCGTTTCCAGTATTTATTTGATGACCGAGGTACGAATTTACGTACTGCATTTTATTACCTGTTAACTTTTTAATTCTCGTAACCCTTATTCGTGCTTTACTTTTAATTTTGGGGACAAAATTCTTCTAAGTTGGGAAGGATGTAAACCATCTAAAATAATTTTAGGTAGACTGAATATGGTAAGAATTTTAGTTTAGTTTCAGGTTGTCTAAGTTTTATAAATTAGGGTTTTGTAGACTGGTTCTTTAATTCAAACCCTTGGTGCATCTTATTGTTGCTTCAATAATTGGAGCACAATAATAGTCTTTACTTTCCAACAAATTCTGTACCCTTGACCTGACAAGCCAACCTAGGCCCTGGATATCTTTGTCACTCATAAACATACTCCTTTGTATACTATTTTAATTGCATAACTTTCCATCCACAAAAATCAATTCTTTAATCCTGTGCCTTGTACCTATGTCGTTGCAATAAATTTGGGGACACAAACTCAACCCGTTTCTCCTAACCAATTAAAGGGCCCAAGACTAACACCAAGCCTACACCGTCTATGATATTTATGTCACTCCCAATTAAGATCCCATGTACTCTCATTTAATTTAAGAGCTATTATGGAAATATTTAATTAAATTGGGAAACTGACTTAACCTAACCCCAACTTAACCCAACACCCATTCATGAGGCTCATAAAAACACAACCAACATCATTCCATCCTATAAAACATCAAACACAACTTCCCACATCAAATTCTTACTCGTTTTCCTTCATGTGTAAACACCCAAATGTTAAGGGACTCAAATGCAAAGAGGGTGCTAGGTGTCACACTCCTATTAGAGCAAACCATATGAAGAACCCCCCATCCTCATGTGATCGGTCACCTTATACTCTCTATTTCCTTGCATAGTATTTTTCTTTCATGTGAAATCCTAGCCCTTAATTCAAATCCCTCGTATCGTAACCACTCATCCCCTATATTAACACACACAGACCCCTCCCAATGTGTTCGGCCCTAATCCCAAAAGAAGACTTAAAAATTTCTACCAAACTCTCTCTCCTACCCTCCCTCATTCAGCCGAATCCCCCTCCTCCTCCTCTTCTTCTTCTTCTTCATTATTATTATTCTTCTTCTTTTTCATCTCGACTACACCACCAATAACACCTTTGCCACCACCTCCAACACCACTACCACGAGCAGCCAACTCCACCCCGACAATACCACAGCCACCTCAATATTACCACCGACCGCTGCCTCCTATACCACTACAGTAGCTACCACTACGACCATCGTAGCTACCAGTACCACCATCAACAGCACCTTCGCCACCACCTCACGACTTTACCACCACCGCCGCCATCGGCTTCACCCCACACCGACAGCCACCAACACTTCCACCACCACCTTCACTACGAATACCTCCTCCATGAGCACATCTACCGCCGAGCACCACCACTATCACCACCTTCGAGCACCACTACCACTACCACTACCACTACTAACACCATTACCTCCACCCCGTTCTCATCACCACCACCCTCACACCGTCGAGCACCACCCCCACTACCATGGTAGACACGAGCACCACCCCCGATGTCAACGCTGTCACTGACCGAAGCCGCAGCACCATTGCTGCCACCACCCGCAGCCACCTTGGTAACTTTTCCTCCTTCGTCCTTATTTTGTAGTATATTTTATATGTTAAAAGAAAACCCTAGTTAGGATTTAGGGTTTCCTGAGTAATACCCATGTTTAGTTTAATGGCATTTGTTTGACATTATATATATATATGGAAGTGTATATGATGGGAATATTGTTCCAATAAATTTTGGTGCCATAGCTTTGATAATATGATTGAGGATGTTATATGTGAAACAATATGCGTATTTATGTGCGACAACTAAATTAGATTTATGCTTTTATGTCTATGATTATAGGGATGGTATGGTCGAGGATAAACATTATACATAGATGACTGAAATCACTCTTGATGAATATTAGGGTTTGAAGATATTATTTGAGGATGTTATGCTATTTGATGATTCGTATTTGATGTAACATTTCCCTAGTCAACTTGGGTCAACCCTCTAGTTAGTACCTTAGACGTGAGTTATGTAACTAAGACAAAAACCTTTGTTAGTCATGATGTCATCTCTTATTTTAGATAATTTCAAACTAGATTATTAATTAATTTATATATCATCTCTAGGTATTTTGGGATCCTCGGACTTGAACGTTATACCGGAGCCCCGTCTTCAGCATCCAGATCCTGATAAGTGTACCTTACCATTCTGTATCTCAGTTCTAGATTTACTGTTTATTTATCTATACATTTTGTGCACTTGGGATCAGAATTGTTAGCTTCTGGGTCATATTCGGGTGCAGACGTTCGTCGGTAATGTCTAATATTAATTGTTAGATGTTTCTCGATACCTTGATTTACCTACTTGGTTACATCGGAACCCTATGACCCAATCAGACACTCTCATCGTGCCAGACTTCATATATCCTGATAGTGTCAGTATGACTGGAATTTGTGATGACTATAGATCATGATTGGTGCTAGATACTTCAGTATGACGAGACTGTTAGATAGAGGTTCAGACTCAGCGAGCAGTGGATGCGTCTCGTTGACTGCATTGGGAGGGAAAGACACTTACTAGACGCTTGGGCTACTTCGCATGTGCTATATATATATATATATATATATATATATATATATATATATATATATATATATATATATATATATATATATATATATATATATATCCTTATTTACTTAGATATTCTGTATCCGGAGTCGTAGTATTATCCGTGTGACTCTGTGCTTGGAGCTACGGTATGTATCGTGTGTCTCTGTGCCTCGGAGCTACATATTTATATTTGGAAAGCCCACATATCGAACGTTGTCTTCAAGTTATGTCACACTTAGGAGGTTATTCTAGATTACACCGGTGTATTACATAATTTCTTTCTGTTTTATAATAGAATGTTGTTTTTGTATCATGTTACGTCCCTCTGAGGACCTGGTTGTCACTACCCTATTTCCAGAACCGGGTATTTTTTATTTTAATTTGGGTTAATTGTGTATTATTTATAATTAATTGTATTTATATTTAATTAGTGATTGTATTATTTTTTTATTGATTGTTTTAGGGTTTTGGCTAGCCTGGACCCATGTCAGACCCTAGTGGACCCATGTTCGACCCAACCAACACCCTTGTGAGACTTATTTTTGGGTTTAGAATATTTATTATATTTTTAGTGGGTTAGTTGGAGAGATTAGGAGTTAGTTTGAGTGCTTTTGGAACCCGAAACCCAAACCTAAGTTAGGGGAGGGCATTTTGGACTTTTGGACAATATGTAAACCCTTATTAGTGTGTGTGGCCGGCCTCCCCATGCTCCCAGACCCATGTAACAGTAGCCCTAGCCCCCCCCCCCATTTCTTCTTCTTCACTACTTCTTCTTCTTCTTCTCTACTTCTTCTTCTTCTCCATTCTCCATTTCTTCTTCTTTCCTTCTCCCAACTTCAAGTAAGCACCCTAACTCTCCTCTTTCTTCTTCTATTCTTCTTTCTTCTTCTATTCTTCATGGATGTGAACCCTAACCCTAAATTCTTCTCCAACATAGGTGGGTAGAGCTTAGATTTGGTGTTGGAGCTTGGATTGGGAGCTTGGAAGCTTGTTGTGGTGGATTTGGAGCTTTTTGGAGACTTTGGCTTGGAATTCCAACTCTCAAGAGATAAACCCTGATTTTCCTCCTTCTAATTGCTCTAATATAATGTAATTAATAGTTTAGAACCTTCCTAGATCTTAGGGCTACCCGTGGGAGGAAGTTGGAACAAGTTTGGTTGTATTTGGAGACTTTAACACTAGGTTTTGTGTCAATTTCGGGTGGAATCCGAGTTTGGCCCAATTTTGGGTGATGTCCTAGGTTAGACGGACCTAGGTAGACATTGTCGGGTGTCTTGAGGGTTAGTGCGTGTCTCTGTTCGGACACGTAAAGTCGTGTCGCAGAAAAACGGACGTTTCGGGAGTTTTTGGGATTTTCGTCGTCGCCGGTTCTAAGTGCGTGTGTGTTTTCGCCACGGGCCTAGAATCGATGGGGTAGTATTTTTTTCTAGGATCTAAACATCATTTAGAACCCATGGAAAAAATTTGGGCCGATTCCGAGTTGGTTTGGTGTGCGTTTCAAGAGGTTTTCCGAACCGCACACCGCGTATTCGTCGAAATGACCCAACGGCCATTTTGGCGTGGTTTCTTAGTTTTGGGCTTGTACGCGCGTTGGGTTAGCTTCGAGGAGTGTGTGCTAGAATTCTTAGATTATATTTTATATATATTTATGTGTTTGTGCATGTAGGGGTCGTTGTGCGTCTAGGTAAATATATATGTATAGGTATGTATCGGGTAAGGATTATATATTTATGTTTGTGGATATATATATAAATAGATATCTAGGTATATGCATATGTGTGTGTTGTATATGTATATTAGCCTATACATATAGCTAGGTGTATATATATATTCTTAAATAGTTAACTAGAGGGGTAGTTAGAGTGGTTTTGGAGGATATCTTAATACCTTGAGATATCAAGGTATCTCAATACCTTGAGATATCCAAGGTATTGAGTTTCGAGCGGGATTTTTGAGCAATTGCCTAGGTTTGAGTTTAGAGATAGATTTTTATGTGTATATAATTATGCATGCTAGCATAGGTTTTAGAGGGTATAGACGGGGCGTATAGCGTAGGGTGAGGTATCGGATACCGAGGGTATCCCGGTATCTCAATGAGGCGAGTTTGAGGGTTTATTAGCTTAATGACCTAGTTTTGACCTAGAATTTTAGGGGCACCCTAGTTCGACCTAGAGTTGACCGTAGTTGACTCGGTTGACCGCTAACGTCAACTTTTGACATAAATTTGACCTAGAGTTGACTTTTTGACCAAGGGTTGGCTTTTTGGACCCCGAGTTGACTTTTTGATCCAGATTTCACCGTTTTGACCCGTTTGACCTAGAACGACCCTAGAAGCCTATTTTTAGTTATTTTATATCTGTTTAACTTATTAAAAACCTATTTAACCTTGCTTTTCGCAATAGGTCCTTGCGACACCAGTTCGGATCGCTAGTTGCTCAAGACGTCAGGCGAGTACATTCTCTAATAGTTTCCATTATCTGATAATTATTATGATTCAGCTTCTAGTATAGTATCATCTAATTTTTCTGGCACAACACGGGACATGGACTGGTATTTCTGGATTCATTTACTTGCGACACGTATTTTTTATGTTTCTGGCCTCTATTCTGGAATCACTACTGGCATCACCTACTGGCATCACCTACAGGCATCACTCATATTTCAGGCTGGACTCATACTTGATTTACGTGTCGAGTCTTGGATTCACTTGTACTAGTTGGGGTGGGGAAATACTCGAGTAGACAAGTAAACATTCCCATCTGGAATCATCAGGAATCACTCCCTCTGGTCTAATCTGGAATGATAGCAGCCGCGCACCCAGTGCACGGTGAGTCATACTTACCCCTAGCCGTTTACATATCGAAAAAAGTATTTCAAAGACACCGAGTTCATTCTTTATAGTCTGGACTCACTTGCATTTCTTGCTGGTCTTACTTATAGTTTCTTGACTTGACTCTTTTCATGTATTTCATGCTGGACTCACACACGTTGATGTGCACAGACTTACTCTTAGTTTAGATTCTTGCATCTTACAGTTATTACTATCTTGCTTCTGATATCCATGCATCTTTACGTTTATGCACCAGGGACATATATATATTTCTTGTTTATACTATATTTCCTTCACCTTGCTACTTGCTACAACTATTTTATAGTTTTTATCATTTAACTGGAACTGCTGTTAGAGATATACTTGCTCCGGTCCTGACTGGACATATTTTTTCCAGAGTATCCGGAGGAGTGGTGTCCAACGTTTTATGGACCTCAGCCTGTCGATGGTGTAGACAGGGACCCCTAGTTTAGGAGTGATTTCTGGGTTGGTAGCCGGGATCACTAGGACCTGTTGTTGTTTTGATTAGCTTTTAGCACCGGGTTTGTCTCCGATTTTGGATTGAGACATTGTATTGTATATTATTCAGAATATTGTATTATTATTATTATTATTGATGTTGTGGTATTTTAGCAGCAATTGTTTAGACTTTGGAGTTGTTAGCCGTCTTTGTTATTTAATTAGTGATTGTATTATTTTTTATTGATTATTTTAGGATTTTGGCTAGCCTGAACCCATGTCAGACCCTAGTGGACCCATGTCCGACCCAACCAACACCCTTGTGAGACTTATTTTTGGGTTTAGAATATTTATTATATTTTTAGTGGGTTAGTTGGAGAGATTAGGAGTTAGTTTGAGTGCTTTTGGAACCCGAAACCCAAATCCAAGTTAGGGAAGGGCATTTTGGACTTTTGGAAAATATGTAAACCCTTATTAGTGTGTGTGGCCGGTCTCCCCATGCTCCCAGACCCGTGTAACAGCAGCCCCAGCCCCCCCATTTCTTCTTCTTCACTTCTTCTTCTTCTTCTTCTTCTTCTTCTTCTTCTTCTCCATTCTTCATTTCTTCTTCTTTTCTTCTCCCAACTTCAAGTAAGCACCATAATTCTCCTCTTTCTTCTTCTATTCTTTATGGATTTAAAACCTAACCCTATATTCTTCCCAAACCTAGGTGGAAAAAGCTTAGATTTGGTGTTGGAGCTTGGATTGGGAGCTTGGAAGCTTGTTGTGGTGGATTTGGAGCTTTTTAGAGACTTTGGCTTGGGATTTCAACTCCCAAGAAGTAAACCCTAATTTTTTCTCTTCTAATTGCTCTAATATAGTGTAATTAATAGTTTAGAACCTTTCTAGACCTTAGGACTACCCGTGGGAGGAAGTTGGAACAAGTTTGGTTGTGTTTAGAGACTTTAACACTAGGTTTTGTATCAATTTCGGGTGGAATCCGAGATTGGCCCAATTTTGGGTGATGTCCTAGGTTAGACGGACCTAGGTAGATATTGTCGGGTGTCTTAAGGGTTAATTCGTGTCTCCGTTCGGACACGTGAAGTCATGTCGCTGGTTCTAAGTGCTTGCGCGCTATCGCCACGGGCCTAGAATCGACGGAGTAGCATTTTTCTAGGATCTAGACATCGTTTAGAACCCGTGGGTAAATTTTGGGCCGATTCCGAGTTGGTTTGGTGTGCGTTTCAAGAGATTTTCCGAACCGCACACCGCGTGTTCGTCGAAATGACCGAACGGCCATTTCGGCGTGGTTTCTTAATTTCGGGCTTGTATGCGCATTAGATTAGCTTTGGGGAGTGTGTGCTAGAATTCTTGGGTTATATTTTATATAAATTTATGTGTTTGTGCGTGTAGGGGTCGTTGGGCGCGTGTTGGTGGAGTGTTGTGTGCGTTGTTGTGTGTTGGGTGTGATGTGTTTATATAGGTATATATGTGTATATATATTTGTGTGTGTTTCTATATATATATATATATATATATATATATATATATATATATATATATATATATATATATATATATATATATATATATATATATATATTTGTATATGTGTATATAAACACATAAACAAAAATATATATATATATATATATATATATACAAATATATATATATATATATGAGTTTGTGTGTATGTGTATGTATATATATATGTATGTGTATGTATATACAAATATATATATATATATATATATATATGGGTTTGTGTGTAAATATATATAGATATGTGTGTGTCTGTGTGTGTGTGTGAATGTGTATGCATATGTGTGTGTGTTCATAAGTATATATGTTAGTGTGTGTGTATATATATATTTATAGTTGTGTATGTGTATGTATATATATATATATATATATATATATATATATATATATATATGTGTGTGTGTGTGTGTGTGTGTGTGTGTGTGTGTGTGTGTGTGTGTATATATATATATGGGTTTGTGTGTAAATATATATAGATATGTGTGTGTACATATGTGTGTGTCTGTGTGTGTGTGTGAATGTGTATGCATATGTGTGTGTGTTCATAAGTATATATGTTAGTGTGTGTGTATATATATATTTATAGTTGTGTTATATATATATATATATATATATATACATATATATATATATATATATATATATATATACATATATATATATATATATACATATATATATATATATGTATGTTGATATATATATAGATATATGTGTGCTTGTGTGGTCGTGTGTGTGTGTGATTGTGTGTGCGTGCTTGTGTGTGTGTGGTCGTGTGTGTGCAGCGTGCATCGAGGGAAGAGCCGCTGCAACGGAGCGCACAGTGGAGCAGCCGCAGCAGCTGCCAGCAGCAGCCGCGGCAGCAGCGGCAGTAGCGGCAGTAGCGGCAGCGCTGCGGTGCAGCACAGCAAGAGCGACAGCAGCAGCAAGCGTAGCAGCAGGGCGTAGCATTTGCGCAAGCGTGGCGAGGCCTAGCTTAGCGCAGTAGCGAGGGGGCTCTGTATTTCTAGATAAATAGATAGATTTATGCATAGATAGATAGATAAATAGTTTGATGAATAGATAGATGGATAGATAGATAGATATCTAGATAGCTAGATGAATACATAGATAGCTAGATAAATAGATAGATGGATATTAGATAGTTAGATAGATAGATTGATAGATAGCTAGATATTAGATAGATAGATAGATAGATAGATAGATAGATAGATAGATAGTTAGATATTTATATATCTATATGTATTGATATATATACACATAGCTAGATATATGCATAGTTATAGCTAGGTAAATATATATGTATAGGTATGTATCGGGTAAGGGTTATATATTTGTGTTTGTGGATATATATATAAATAGATATCTAGGTATATGCATATGTGTGTGTTGTATATGTATATTAGCCTATACATATAGCTAGGTGTATATCTATATTCTTAAATAGTTAACTAGGGGGTAGTTAGAGGGGTATTGGAGGATATCTCAATACCTTGAGATATCAAGGTATCTCAATACCATGAGATATCCAAGGTATTGAGTTTCGAGCGGGATTTTTGAGCAATTGCCTAGGTTTGAGTTTAGAGATAGAATTTTATGTATATGTGTATATAATTATGCGTGCTAGCATAGGTTTTAGAGGGTATAGACGGGGCGTATAGCGTAGGGTGAGGTATCGGATACCGAAGGTATCCCGGTATCTCAAGGAGGCGAGTTTGAGGGTTTATTAGCTTAATGACCTACTTTTGACCTACAATTTTAGGGGCACCCTAGTTTGACATAAAGTTGACCGTAGTTGACTCGGTTGACCGCCAAAGTCTACTTTCGACCAAGAGTTGACTTTTTGACCCAGGGTTTACTTTTTGGACCCCGAGTTGACTTTTTAAACCAGATTTCACCGGTTTGACCCGTTTGACCTAGAACGACCCTATAAGCCTATTTTTAGTTATTTTATATTTGTTTAACTCATTAGAAACCTATTTAACCTTGTTTTTCGCAATAGGTCCTTGCGACACGAGTTCGGATTGCTAGTTGCTCAGGACGTTAGGCGAGTACATTCTCTGATAGTTTTTATTATCTGATAATTATTATGATTCAGCTTCTAGTATAGTATCATCTAATTTTTTTGGCACAACATGGGAAACGGACTGGTATTTCTGGATTCATTTACTTACGACACATATTTTTCATATTTTTGGCCTCTATTCTGGAATCACTACTGGCATCACCTACAGGCATCAATCATGTTTCAGGCTGGACTCATACTTGATTTACGTGTCGAGTCTTGGATTTACTTGTACTAGTTGGGGCGGAGAAATACTCGAGTAGACATGTAAATATTTCTATCTGGAATCATCAGGAATCACTCCCTCTGGTCTAATCTGGAATGATAGCAGCCGCGCACCCAGTGCACAGTGATCCGTACTTACCCCTAGCCGTTTACATGTCGAAACAAGTATTTCAAAGATATCGAGTTCATTCTTTATAGTCTTGACTCACTTGCATTTCTTGCTGGTCTCACTTATAGTTTCTGGACTTGACTCTTTTCATGTATTTCATGCTGGACTCACTACACGTTCATGTGCACAGACTTACTCTTAGTTTAGATTATTGTATCTTACAGTTATTACTATCTTGCTTCTGATATCCATGCATTTTTACCTTTATGCACCAGTGACATATATATATTTCTTGTTTATACTATATTTCCTTCACCTTGCTACTTGCTACAACTGTTTTATAGTTTTTATCATTTAACTGGAACTGCTGTTAGAGATGTACTTGCTCCAGTCCTAACTGGACATATTTTTTTCAGAGTATCCGGAGTAGTGGTGTCCAACGTTTTATGGACCTCAGCCTGTCGATGGTGCAGACAGGGACCCCTAGTTTAGGAGTGATTTCCGGGTTGGTAGCCGTGATCACTAGGACATGTTGTTATTTTGATTAGCTTTTAGCACCGAGTTTGTCCCCAATTTTGGATTGAGACCTAGTATTGTATATTATTCAGGATGTTGTATTATTATTATTATTGATGTTGTGGTATTTTAGCAGCAGTTGTTTAGACTTTGGAGTTGTTAGTCTTCTTTGTTATCTTATCGTGCTTAGATTCGTGATTGAGTACATTGTGATTATCATTATGATATTGCTCCTCCGTTTGGAGTTGAGATCTTGACAGGTTTATATATTGATTGCATAAGATTGTTAGCTAGATAGTTGACCTAGACAACGTTCTACCGCCGATACTACGGCGTAGGCTGGACGTACCCACGACTCATGCCCAATTTTTTGGGTGCGGGTCGTGACACTGGTTCCTTGCCAGATTGTAGGGCCGATTGCTGACGGAAGGCTGGATCTACTGATGAGTATTATACCGGTATACAGGTATTGTTATTCGATATTTGTATCACTTTTTTATTGTTCAGCTATTATGATCTTTTCTTATTTTTTGCTAGTATAGTCCCATATTTGTAAACTCATAAAATTTCCTTCGAGTCTATTCAGATGAGTGTAGTGTGGGGTGCACACCATGATACATGTTATTCCTTCTTTATTGCATATACTTGTGGATTGAGATATAGACATGTAGACCATGTTATCTAGATAGTGACCCTCATTTACAGTTTATACGTAATGGAGTCAGACTGGAGTCCCCTTGGTACGTAGATGGCCATTGCTATGTGGCCTAGTCCCGTGTATTCTGGGACTGGGGCGTGACAAGGGAGTTGGGGTTGGGGATGGTTCTGGGACGGAGGGTGTAGCGCCCCGTTCTCCCGGTGCGGAGATCGCGGCTAAGAAACACAAGACGGTATCGTTCGATCGGGATAGATTGAATTAAGAACTCGTCCTCATTATGGATTTGTTTCTTCGGAATCGATTCCCATATTCAGTGGACTGCGCCCCAAGGATCGGCTTAGCGGCAGAGTCAGGAGGGACCTCTCCGCTGCTATCTTTTATTGCCTCGATTTTCGATGTCGCTTGTTGCTTTCGTGCTTTGAGTTGGTTTTGGGATTTGCTTGTTTTCCTTGAACGGTTTCGATGGTTTTCATTATTTTCGTTCATCGACTTGCACTTCTATTCCGAGAATGGAAAAAGAGGAAGAAGTATTAATCGAGCTGTTCGTGTGCAGGTGAACGAGCAGTAGGCGGCTTGCGAGCGGAGTCGTGAAGTGCCTCTTTCCTTCTTCTTTCTAAAAATCTAAGTGAGTGGCTACCAACCCGATTAGCTAGCCCTACTTCCAAGCTTCACTCTTTTGCCCCGATCAAACGATACCAAGTAATAATAAAAGAAACCAAGATAAAAGAGAATAGACTTGGTTCATATGCTTGTCAATAATTTTATGAACGGATACTTAACTGCATGCTTGTTCGTTTGGGAATGGATCATGAATTGCTTGTCTTGTACTTGCTTGTCTTGTACTCTTGTTGCCTCAAATACAAACTTGTTACTTGTATATTGTTCGATCATGGACAACCAGTGCACAGGGTAACGGTCTTGCGGACGATGCTGGGGTACTGGCATCGATCCGGTCCGGGCGAGACCTATTGTTTAGTCTCTTGTTCTTGGCGGAATGGCTTACAATGCCCCCTTGTACTTTTGTTGCACGCCATTCTCGTTAAAGACTATCGTCCATTATGGCAACCAAGCCAGTGATCATCTTGTATATTTAAACCTGTTGCATACTAACTTGTGTCTTCGTGGCAGGGAAGGCATGGTAAGTATTGTGCAGGTAATTCAGACGGTCAGGTAAAATCCACCTAACGGTGGCACATTTATTTCAGTAAATTCAATATGCTGCTTACTTGTAAATGAACTAAGGAAAGATAGAAACCCACAAATATGCATGCTTCACTAAACAACGTGTTGATTGGTATAGTCAGGCTAGCTCGCCTTCACCAGCATGTTTTGATATGCTGACCCTCGTTGAAACAGGTTCTCCGCACGAAGGCGAACCGAGCGAGGAGCCGAAGTCGTCTTCCTGATCCAGTCCAGCTGTTGGCGCATCTTCACCGCGCCCCTCGAATCCTTTTAAAGTCTGAAGCTGCAACTCTTCATACACAAATGCAGCTCCGTGGCAAAGCGATCCTCCAGCCTGGAGGTCTTTATCATTTTGAGTTTATAAAGGGATGTAATATACAGGACTGCTATCTCATTTTGAGTCATCTCTTTTGTAAGCCGTTCGGCATATTAGCTAACTCGTTCAAGAGTTTGTAATAGATGTTCATTATCAATAAAGAGA
Source organism: Iris macrosiphon (assembly GCA_036927795.1). Lineage (NCBI taxonomy): Eukaryota > Viridiplantae > Streptophyta > Magnoliopsida > Asparagales > Iridaceae > Iris > Iris macrosiphon. The sequence goes on from JAYESA010000009.1 coordinate 172,190,483, forward strand.
ACTTTTCTATGTTTCAAATCTGTGTTTTAATTTATCTGCGTACTCTGAATATGTGCTTGCTATGCAAATCATTAAAGCCTTGTGCGGGCGTAACTCCAGGCCCGCACGGCGGTCACGACTCGGGGGACGCCTCGGGGCGTGACATAGTGGTATCAGAGCACAGATTCAAAGTTTCTTAGATTTCGTGCTGGAAAAGTTCCTTTAACGATCAATTCCTGTGCGAACTCTTAAACTCGCTAGGCCAAAATGAGATAAGTTCATGCAATAAGTCCATAATATATTATGATCCTAATGTAATTTACCTTCTTTTGAAGGAATGGCTCCAGCGCAATTTGCAGCGCAAGTCCCGGACGAAACGCAAGGCCAAGAGAGTAGTTCGGGCACTTCGGGAAGTTCAAGAAGACAGCGAGCCATGCCAATCATCAATCCCGTTCAACAAATATTGCAGATGTTGGAGGAAAACCAACAAAGGGACGAGGCTCGCCATGAACGGGCCGAGAAGCGAGCGGGAGAGAGTCAGCTCAAGTTTCAAGACAATATAGAAGCACGATTCTCAGTCCAACAGAAGTAGGTAGATACCCTGCAGCAGATCGTTCAGACTTTGGCATCCAACCAGTCTGCGGCAACGCCAGCGACTCCGGTGGAACAGCCCGTGCTTGAAGTAGAGACGCCGCAAATACCAAGGACGAGGGACGTGACTGCCTTCGACTTTGGCTACTTCAAGAAAGTCTGCAATACCCCATTCAACGGGACTGAGGACCCAGTCGTAGCTCTAGATTGGTTGACCGAACTTGAAGATCACTTCGCTCTGCTAGAGGTCCCCGAAGATAAGCGCGTCTCCTGTGCGCAACTACAGCTCCGTCTCAACGCACACGATTGGTGGGACGTGCATCGACGATCTCTCCAATTTGATCACGGAGAGGAGGCGATCTCGTGGACGACTTTTCATGCCGCGTTCGAAGAGGAGTTTGTACCCCCTCCAGTACAACGTCAGATGGAAAATGAGTTCGTACAACTGCGGCAAGGCAGCATGACAGTTAAGGAGTACTCCGCCAAATTCAACCGACTCTCCAAATTCGCTAGGGCCTATTTACCTGATGCAGCGAGTCGAGCTAGAAGGTTTGAAGGTGGACTACGCCCTGCCATCCATTCGCACGTAGCCGTTCCTCAGTATCGTACAATGCGTGAAGTCATGAATCACGCCCTATCTCTTGAACCACTCTATCCTCACATTTCTATCGGCGCTGTGCATATATCCAGTCACAAACGCCAAAGCGACGAGAGAGGAAACAATGGTACAAAGCATCACAATAACGGTGGAAAGCAGAAAGCAAACAAGCCTTGTAGTTTCTGCAAAAAGACGGGGCATGCAATCGACAAATGTCGCCTGAAACTTGGTTTATGCCTAGCCTGTGGCGGTTCAGACCATTCTGTTCGTGATTGTTCCTTGAGTCATGATCGCCGTCCCGAACGCAATAATTTCTAACGGTAGGTCCTATTCTTAAGTTTCGGGACGAAACTTCCAATTAGTTGGGTAGGATGTAGCACCCCGTTCTCCCGGTGCGGAGATCGCGGCTAAGAAACACAAGACGGTATCGTTCGATCGGGATAGATTGAATTAAGAACTCGTCCTCGTTATAGATTTGTTTCTTCGGAATCGATTCCCATATTCAGTGGACTGCGCCCCAAGGATCGGCTTAGCGGCAGAGTCAGGAGGGACCTCTCCGCTGCTATCTTTTATTGCCTCGGTTTTCGATGTCGCTTGTTGCTTTCGTGCTTTGAGTTGGTTTTGGGATTTGCTTGTTTTCCTTGAACGGTTTCGATGGTTTTCATTGTTTTCGTTCATCGACTTGCACTTCTATTCCGAAAATGGAAAGAGAGGAAGAAGTATTAATCGAGCTGTTCGTGTGCAGGTGAACGAGCAGTAGGCGGCTTGCGAGCGGAGTCGTGAAGCGCCTCTTTCCTTCTTCTTTCCAAAAATCTAAGTGAGTGGCTACCAACCCGATTAGCTAGCCCTGCTTCCAAGCTTCACTCTTTTGCCCCGATCAAACGATAACAAGTAATAATAAAAGAAACCAAGATAAAAGAGAATAGACTTGGTTCATATGCTTGTCAATAATTTCATGAACGGATACTTAACTGCATGCTTGTTCGTTTGGGAATGGATCATGAATTGTTTGTCTTGTACTTGCTTGTCTTGTACTCTTGTTACCTTAAATACAAACTTGTTACTTGTATATTGTTCGATCATGGACAACCAGTGCACAGGGTAACGGTCTTGCGGACGATGCTGGGGCACTGGCATCGATCCGGTCCGGGCGAGACCTATTGTTTAGTCTCTTGTTCTTGGCGGAATGGCTTGCAATGCCCCTTGTACTTTTGTTGCACGCCATTCTCGTCAAAGACTATCGTCCATTATGGCAACCAAGCCAGTGATCATCTTGTATATTTAAACCTGTTGCATACTAACTTGTGTCTTCGTGGCAGGGAAGGCATGGTAAGTATTGTGCAGGTAATTCAGACGGTCAGGTAAAATCTACCTAACGGTGGCACATTCATTTCAGTAAATTCAATATGCTGCTTACTTGTAAATGAACTAAGGCAAGATAGAAACCCACAAATATGCATGCTTCACTAAACAACGTGTTGATTGGTATAGTCAGGCTAGCTCGCCTTCACCAGCATGTTTCGATATGCTGACCCTCGTTGAAACAGGTTCTCCGCACTAAGGTGAACCGAGCGAGGAGCCGAAGTCGTCTTCCCGATCCAGTCCAGCTGTTGGCGCATCTTCACCGCGCCCCTCGAAGCCTTTTGAAGTCCGAAGCTGCAACTCTTTATACACAAATACAGCTCCGTGGCAAAGCGATCCTCCAGCCTGGAGGTCTTTATCATTTTGAGTTTATAAAGGGATGTAATATACAGGACTGCTATCTCATTTTGAGTCATCTCTTTTGTAAGCCGTTCGGTATATTAGCTAACTCGTTCAAGAGTTTGTAATAGATGTTCATTATCAATAAAGAGAACTTTTTTATATTTCAAATCTGTGTTTCAATTTATTTGCGTACTCTGAATATGTACTTGCTATGCAAATCATTAAAGCCTTGTGCGGGCGCAACTCCAGGCCCGCACGGCGGTCATGACTCGGGGGACGCCTCGGGGCGTGACAGAGAGGGTGTGGTCCGGAGAGGGAAACAAATTTTTTGAGAGAGAAATAAAATAAGAAAAGAAGTCCTGCATGGCTATTTTAATATTTGGCAGCGATAAAAATATTTTGTCGCTAATCCATTGCTATAAAAATATTGACGCCACAATGACGGACTAATGATATAAACATAGATATGTGTCTCATATAAATTATTTTGTCACTCGTCAATGGATAATCCGTCAGTAAATTAGCGATAGAATATGGTCTGTCGCTGTATTTCATCGTTATTTTATATATTTTATAGTGTCATTGGACTTGTTTTGCTCTTTCAACTGAACATGGAAGATTTTGGTAGCATGGGGATGAACAACCCTCTTGGCATCATATTGAATTCCTCTGCCCAGGAAAGATTGGTTCAACCCTCGCTTGTTGTTGCGAGAGATTCATGGTTTGTTCCCCTTAGTTGGCACACTGGCGTGGCTAAGGGGGTATCCACTAAGTCACAGACTAGAGATGAAGGAACCAAATTAACAACGAGTGAATCCTCGTTGGCAGCGGTCGACATCCCCTTTCCTATGTTGATAGGAGCATCAAGGTAGGAGGAGAGAGGCGTGGGCAGCCAAATCTTGTGAATTTTCTTCGATTTGGTTGCGGTTGAGGACTAGCACTACCCCCAGCGAGCATTTCTTTATAAGCTTGTTGGTCGAATTGCACGACCAACATCTTCTGCGTTGTACCAAGAAACGTGGAGTTGAGTTAAGCTATCACCTTTTTATCATAGGAGAAAGCCATCCCCAACAGTGTCACCATTTTTATCTTTCAAAATTTATTGTATATTTTGTTGTCTACGAAACCAGATATTCTGGGTTCGATCCCCAGAAGGTTGCCATTTTGTTTGCCATGAACAAAAAGTTGAATGAACTTTTGTATTACAAACTTTGAAAGAAGAGAAATATACAATAAATCCTATGCAAGAATCTAAAGTACAATAATTTTGGGAAAGTATAACTATAGAGATCTGATCTGTGGTCGATCACTTTACTCCTTGGACTTCTCGGCACTAAGAAGAAATACAAGAACACACAAGCACTTGAGAACTTGGCAGCAAAAAGGCAATGGCAACACTGGCACGAATGACTTCTCCCTCTCTCTGTCCGTGTGTGTCCCCTATAGTATAACACTAATCCTGTATTTAAAACATTCAAAACGATTATCTGAATGTGTGCATATAAATGAGCAATATACACTGTGTTTGCTATTGTACACATACATTTTGAAGACAAGTAACCCATGTTCTGCTTAGTGGGCCACAACTTATTGCCGGCTTGACACGTGGCTTCCTCTATGAGAAAAAATCAGGTAGTGGGAACAACTGTATGCACACATTCTACAAGGATCACAGTATTAAATACACACAATCTCATTGTATTCATAACCGCACATTTCAGTTAGGATCATATGCATACTATTAGAGGAGTTCAGCAACACTTGCGTACTCTGGGGAATCAACTTTGGTTAGCTATAATAGGGGTAGGAACGCTGGCATAATATATGTTAATAGCATATTGGCATATGTAGGTGGAGTAAGCATCACTGGCATACTTTTATGAGATTTGGAGAAAGTGGCCATTCTGGTGTACTCTGGTAGAGATAGCAGCACTGGCCACTAAACGACAACTTGGATTTGTGTGCTAGAGATCTTCTGCACTAATAACTTTGATCTCTTTGACTTCTGTATCAGTCAGCTATTAGTTCTGCACATTAAATGTAGGGGGGGAACATGAAGAATGTACGCCCACCTTTATTAAGTTGGATGGATGACACGACAATATGCCTCTGCCCCAAATTTTCAGAAAGTGAGCGACTCTCTTCTGCTGAGCTTGGAAGTGCATGTTTTATGAGAAAGTATGCCACTGCTCCTTTTGGTCTAGCATCCTTTGGGAGCATAATTTTTATTCTTCTACAGTCCGTAGCTCCAGACACGAAATCTTGATATATGCGTAGTAGCCTTCACGCCTAATGACTATCCTCCCCTCCCTATATGATCACACAAGTCATGTCCGCGACTCACTTGACATGGTCCTCTAACTAAATAGTTGGGTCATGCATAGAAGTAAATATAATCCAATTGCGTACCTATAATTATCACAGATTCCGATTATAATGACAATATCAGGATACGAAAGTTTGACAGACGAAAGTGTCTGAAGTGTCCTAGGGTTCCGATATAACAAAGTAGGTACATGTAAGGTATCGGGGTAAATAGCTAACAATCAATTCTAGACAATTCTGACGAACGTCTGTACCGAATATGACCTGGACGCTAAGTATCGATTACGGTCCAAGGGCGTAACACAATGTATAGATAAAAAAATAATATAAATATATCTGAAAACTGAAATACAATATGGCAAGGTACACTTGCCTTAGTCCGGATGCTGAAGGTGGGGTTCTTTTCCAACGTCCAAGTCCGAGGAGCCCAAAGTACCTAGAGGTGAATTAAACTAATTAATATTTAACTCAAAATCTCTCTTATTGAAAAATTGTAATTATGAACTTAACCTAGGTTTGCCATATAAGTTCACTCAACGACTAGGGGTGCTAATTAGGTGGTTGACAGGTATGACATCTAATAATGTACGTAATCATCAAGTCGATAAGTCGCGTGACATCCTCATGTTCTTTTCCTCAACGTACATTTTTCTTGGTTGCTAAGTTGCTCCTCAAATGTGAATTACTAGGCATTATTACACTAGGGTTTCCGTTACACAAATTATGTCAATATCATCGTCAGCACGGGTATTCATCAAGTGTCAATTTTTTTCTTAGCTATCTAACAATGTTCATCCTCAACCCATGTTATCCATGTAAGCATAAACACAAGTGTATCATTCATAGGCTAGGTTCCATCATTTAATATATAATGCCATATTTTTATCTCTCTATCATACCATCATTACTACCTAACACAATTTTATTTCAAGAATATTATCAAGTCTACACATGTAAAATACTCAAATATGTATTTATATTCTAATCATGGCATGAACCTGTGAGACCCATCTCACAGTACTTGTATTGATATTTGGATACATATTTTATATTGTATATTGTGCTTGTTGGATCTAGTAGAATCTCAAAATTTACTCAAAACTGAATCTTTACAACCTGGCCGGCATACCGCTGGCATATACTGGCATACCAAAAGTATATCGCCCGACATATATTTGTTTTGCTTTTGAGATATTTTTATTGAGATATTTTTGTGCATAGTGTTCAATAATTTCTATTATCCATTGGTTTCTTGGTTTTTCATTGAATGGTCGAGATTGATTTAATCTCGTGACTTGGATCGCTGACGAGGCGGATCAGATGGTCACGATTAAATTATATCTTATATATATATGAATTGATTTCTCTCTCCTCTCTCTTTTCTTTTTCTCTTCACTTCTTTATTTTCTCTCTATTTCCTGTAGGAGCTAGGATCTTGGTCATGAGGCCTAAGAGTGTGGTTTCTAAACCCCTCTTGGTGGTGGAGTTGAAGGTTTAGGCTGGGAGCTTGAGTTTAGGCAAGTACATCTTGCTAAACTTTTGAATAAAATTATTTTATTGCCATTTTTGTTTTCTTTGACCTTGAATACTTAGAATTTCATGGAACTTATTTTGTTAAATATGTTTCTCTAGTGATTTCCAACCTTGTGCATGTTTTAAAAAATATTTTGAGCTTGGTTTTGACTTTTTCAGTGGAAATTCTGATATTTCTTGGTTAGGTAACTCTGTATCGAAAACGATAACAAGAGTGATTACCATGAGACTTAGTCTATATGCTATATTAGACTTACCCTTAGTCTTGACATCTTGCTAGAGCAGTTTCTGTTAAGTTTTGGAACATAATTTTGGTTCCGATAACCCATCCTTCTTTGACTTTCCCTAGAATTGTCTATGAAAATCGGCATACCGACGATATAAAGTTGTATACCGACGGTATACCAATTTTTTACCGACTTGGAATCGTAGAACTTGCTGTGACCTGAACCGACATACCTACGGTATACTGGAGTATGCCGACGGTATAGCAATTTTTTGGAATCAGAAACCTGCTGTGATTTTGTTATCTCTTGTCTGGCATACTAACGGTATACTGTAGCATACCGACGGTATACCGATTTTCCTGACTCATTTTTCGGTCTTTCTAGTTTTGTCCTGGACGGCATACCGACGGTATACTGTAGTTTACAGATGGTATACCGATTTTGTACTCTCTTGCATATGTTTTATTTTCCCTTGTACTTTTTACTACATTTTGCTCGGTGCCCGTGGGCGTATTGCATGTACATATTTTTCTGAGATATTTTCTGTCTTATCTGTTCACTGTTTCTTACCTGTCTCGTATTGACATCATATATAGTTTAGGACACCTACCCATTATATACCCGTCCCGGTATAGTTTAGGACACCTACTCACTATAACCCTGCCCTGTACATTCCTGATAGTGACCCATCGTGGTGCACTCAGGTTCCTTGTCTTATACCTGTCTCGTTCATACATCATGTATAGCTTTAGGGCCACTTACCAATTATACACATGTTGTGTATAGTTTTGGGGACACCTATAAACTCCCTCAAAATAATTTTAGGTAGATTGGATATGGTAATAATTTTGGTTTAGTTTCAGGTTGTCTAAGGATAAGAAATTAGGGTTATGTAGAATGGTTCTTTAATTTAAACCCTTGGTGCACCTTACCGTTGCTTCAATAATTGGAGCACAACAATAGCCTTTACTTTCCAACAATTTTTGCACTCTTGACCTGACAAGACAACCTAGGCCCTGGATATTTCTGTCACTCACAAACACACTCCCTTGTGCTCTATGTTAATTTTACAACTTTTCAGTCACAAAAATCAATTCTTTAATCCTATGTCTTGTACCTATGTCATTGCCATCGATTTGGGGACACAAACTCAACCCGTTTTACCTAACCAATTAAAGGGTCCAAGACTAATACCAAGCTTACACCATCCATGACATTTGTGTCACTCCCAATCGAGACCCCATGTACTTCCATTTAATTTAAGAGCACAAATGGCATATTATTTAATTAAATTAGGGAAACAAAATGAACATAACTCCAACTTAACCCAATACTCATTCATGGGGCTCATATAAAATACCTAACACCCACCCATCCTACAAAATACCAAACAAAACTTTCCACATCAAATCCTCACACTTTTTTTTTCTTGTGTAAACACCCAAATATTTAGGGACTAAAATGCAAAGAGGGTGCTAGGTGTCACCCTCCTATTGGTGCAAACCAAATGAATAAACTCCCCTATCCTCATGACCGGTCACCTCACACTCTCTCACCCTTGCTTTTCTTTCATATGAAATTCTAGCCCTTGATTCAAATCCCCCACATCACAATCACTCATCCCCCTATATTAACACACACACCCTCCCCAATGTGGCCGACCCTAATCCCAAGAGGAGACCTAAAAATTTCGACCACCCTCTCTCTCTCCTCCCCTCCCCTCTAATTCAGCCGAACCCTTCTCTTCTTCTTTTTCTTCTTCTTCTTCTTCTTATATTCTTCTTCTTCTTCTTCTTCTTCTTCTTCTTCTTCTTCTACCAGACTACAACTCCACCGGAGCACCAACCCGCCATTGCCACCATCACCGTCACCTACACCACTGCCTCCACCACGAGCCGCCACTGCCACCATCACCGTCACCTCCAACACCACCCCACACGACTTCACCACCATCACCACTATCGGCCTCACCCCACCCCGACAACACCCCGATACCACCACCCCAACAACACCACAGCCACCTACAACATCACCAGCACCACCACCTTCACCACCGCAGCACCGCTGCCACGTTTATCTACTTACACCACCACCTCCACAATGACAACACTTCCACCACCACCTACACCATTACCCCGACCACACTACCATAAATTTACCACCAATACCACCACCGACAGCCACCAACACTTCCACCACCACCTATACCAGTACCTCTGTCGAGCACCACCATCGACTCCGGCTTACACCACCGCAGCCGAGCACCACCCCCATCACTACCTCCGAGCACCACTACCACTACCATCACCATTACCACCACCCAGTTCTCATCACCACCACCCTCACACCGCCGAGCGCCACCACTACCACCATGGTCGACACGAGCACCACCCCCACAGTCAACGTCGTTACTGACCGAAGCCGCAATACCCCCACTGCAACCACCCGCAGCCACCTGGGTAACTTTTCCTCCTTCGTCCTTATTGTGTAGTTATTTTTATGTGTTAAAAGAAACCCTAGTTAGGAATTAGGGTTTCCCTGAGTAATACCCATGTTTAATTTAAGGCATGTGTCTGGCATTAAATATATGTGAAAATGCATATGATGGGGATATTGTTCCAATAAATTTTGGTTTGATAGCTTGATGTTATGATTGAGGATATTATATGTGAACATTATTGTAAAACCCCTAATTCTAAAAACCATATTAATTAATAATTAATTATTTAATGGATTTGTAGTAATTATTAACTAATTAGGAAAATAGAATTTATTGGATTTTTATTTTTAGGTATTTGTGCAATAGGGGATTTATGGAGCAATTATAAATTTTTTCTAATTTATTCCATATAGGAGACCCTATGGACAGTTGATAAATTTATTGTACGCACTAATACAAATTTCTAGAATTATATATATATATATATATATATATATATATATATATATATATATATATATATATATATAGTTTATTATAAAAGAAAATAGAAAAGGAATAAGGAATTAGAAATGAAAAGAATTAGAAATATAAATGGAAAATAAGAAAGAAAGAAAAAGGAAAAAAAGAAAAGATAAAAATCCTTAATGGACTAAAACCCATTAGTATCCAAACCTGCACACCCGGATCCATTAGAGAAAATGAGCAGCAGCGACTGCACCTCTCCCCGCGACCCGCGAGAACTCCACCCCCCTTCGGCTCCTTCTCTATATATATTACATCTCTTGAAACCCTAACCCTAAAACTTTTATCTCCCCATCTGAACACCGTCGCTTCCCAGACTAGAGACGCTGCCTCCAGCCCCTGAGCGCCGCCAACCCGCCGGAGTTACCCGCGACCACCGCGCACCGCGACTACAGAATTTTACAGCGACTTACCTGTGTTCACGTCTCAATTCCCGTCTCCTCGCTCAACCAAACTCGACCCCATCTTCAACGGTATGTTCAAGACTTAACCCCCTTCCATATCTGTGTTAGTTTACCTTGAACAACACGTAAACCTAGGCGAAAATAGTAACCAAGTTGGCAAAAAATGATAACTTTTGGGATCGCAAAAAACTGCGGTAACTACCCAAATTCACGGACTCGTATCTCCCACCACAGAGGTCCAAATTCAGTTTTTCTTTTTGGTATGCAAAGAACACCTAACCTAGTTTATTTTTTGTTAAATATAATAATTTATTAGTTGCTGTGTGTAGAATTAAATTAGATAGAAAATCCCAAAAACCTAATTTTTAATTTCCAAAATTGAAGATACGGAGCGCGTTCCGCCAAATGGGACCGCCCCATCGTTTACCAAGTGTACCACAAGGTGCGCACAGTATACCCAGACGTGTGGACTTTTGTGAAAACTGATTCGGACGCATGTGCGCGTCAAAATCAGCCCATATCCGCAGAAATTCCTCGTATCACAACTTTTGTAAAACCCTGCGCCAATTAGTGCACGCTCGTCAGAATACGACAAAACTTATGCCACCGGACTCATGGTATCGCGCTGGTCCTGTGACCCAATTTTCACGCAATTCTGAGACAGTTGACCAAGTCGCCTATTGGCGGGCCCTACGGTTGACTTTTTGGGCAAAATTGTGTTCGGCTCACCGGAATCCATATTTGGACATACCGTTGAGTTCGTACTAACATTTAGAGTTTTTTGACCTATAATTTGTCCCTTTTAGAGACTTTTACCTCTGGCACGCTTTTCGGTGCAAAGTGGGCCACATGTGGACCCCACTTTGATCCAAAATTACTGTTTTGTCCCTGTGTCCAAATTGGATGAAATGGTAGTGATTTTTAGCTATTTTGATGATTCCGAAAGCGTTGGTGATGTCTATTTCAGCATCCGAAGACGTTTATTCGTAGGCCTTAGTTCCTAATCTCGTGTCCTTGACATCTGGATGTTATATTTTATAGCTTTCTTGCCAGGCAAGTATACCTTGCCATTGTACTGTTATGTATATTCTATATGTTGCATGCATATTTATTTTTTGTCTTTAGTTCATATATTTTAATTGTTATATAAAATAAGCGTCCAAGGAAACTTGGGTGCAACAATGGTGTCGTCGTGATTGTTTTTATTATATATATGCATTGACCTTGTTTATGAGACAGTCCCATTACCATAAAGCATTATTATATTTCATTTGACTGTGACACATTTTTACACGAGTTGTGAGTCTCATATAGATCATGGACTTACGTATTGACTGATCATAGGTACGTGTGGGATGTGCGTTAGGGATAACTGTTGTTAGAAACTTTGTATGCTAGTAGACTTGGCAGTTATTAGAGGTATTATCGTGTTATGGATGTGACATGCTTAGAGCATGGGGTGGGGAGAATAACAAGTAAGGCTTTTGGGCTCCTTTGCACTCTTCTTTTGTTCGTCCGGATTCTTCGCCGAAGAAACGGGTGGTGATGACCCTTATATATTATATATTATTAGGCGGCCTCAGCCGTTCAAAAGACGACATACTTTTTAGGCCCCTAAATCTCCAAGAGAATCAAGCATATCCCATTTTAGCCAGATAGCCTATGCGTTGGGAAAGTTGTTCTCAAACTGCATTCACTTAGATGGTTAGGCGACCCATTGGATATTTATTTACAGTAATTTATTGGCATTCTTCTATGTATCTTTTTATGTCCCTCTGAGGACCTGGTCCCTTGCCAGGTGTAGATGTTCATGAGTATTCGCAGGAGCACAGATCAGGATTGCTACTTATCTTTCGAGGAGGTTTTCCTTCGAGCCTTATGGTTTGTTAGTTAATGTACTTATATTGTATTTGCTTTTATATTCTAGTTCGGCAGTGGATTTGTTTCCATCCGACTGTCTTCTTTAGATACTTTATATTGAGATCTAGTTTCATAGATATTGGTTATTTATTTATATATAATTTTGTGGATGAGATTTAGATTGTACCCTATGACTTGTGATAGATTTATACCACTTGTAGATTGATATTCATAATACAGTGTACATATGCGTTATGGTTTCCATATATTGGAGTGCCATAACCATGCGGCTGGCATGCTTATGTGTCCTAGTCCTACATATTTTAGGACTGGGGCGTGACAAGTTTTTAGTGGTGGCCCATGCAAGTCGAGAGCATATTGTCTCGGTTACGTTACTGTACCGAGCAAGCCTGCACCTAGGATTAGAATATAGGATCTCATCCACAATTGACTATGATTCATATTCCTTTCAATCTGTTCTATTTAAACTATTGCATCATGCTTGATTCATGTGCTTCCCTAATAGTTCCTTGAGTATAGCCCCATCCTAGAATATAGAAGTCCATGTTGTTAGATAATAAGTAGGGTAACCTTCCTATTAAGAATACGGCTAGAGTATTGACACATCACTAAGATCTGAATACCTAATGAACCCTAGCGTCCCTTATCTATAGATCGGTTTACCATTACCCCTTGATGTATTTATGAAGACTTGAGAGTAGTATAAACGCTACTAGAGTTAGTTAGAGATTTGACCATAGTGTTGACCCTAGTATTGAGGAACTAATAGAAATCCAAGGTTGAATACTAGGACTGAACCTAACTTTTATAGTGAGATAGTATTATAGAACTATAAATTTATATTCTTATCATGGTGTTAGCAGACAGTACCTTAGAAAACCTAGAGAAATGCATAGAATATTTTTTTGATCATACCTCAAACACAGAGATTAGCATAGCATCTTCCCATAGGAAACCATGACATTATCAATAGCCTCTCTACTTTATTTCATGTCTAGTTCCTCTGAAACCTTAGCGCTCGCTATTGTGCGATGACTAATTACGTTTCTTCCCTTTATCTTTCAATTCGTGCCACCTAACCGTTCTGATTGTAGACCAAGTGATTCTTTTTATGTTATGATATATAGTTTGCTAAGGTTATAGTGGTAATCTTAAATTTTAAAATTTTTTGTGCTTGGTAATTAGAACTTGATAGTTTTGAGTTATTCCTGCAGATTGTGCCCGATGATTATCCCTTAGTTTTAAGTCGCGTGATTTGTACCCCCACCTCAATACGAGTTATATCCCCTTTTCTCTTGAAGGCCAGTAACTTTTCCCTTGTTGCTATTGACACTTGTTCCATAAGCACTATGACTAAGACTTAAGATGACCATTACCTATATAATGCAATAGGAGACCTTAATGAGTACCAAGATCTTTCCCCGTATACCCTAACAAGAGTTCTACTTTATTTACAAGGACCAGGTTATTTTGTAGAATTCCCTGAAGACTATCACAGTATTAGTTTATTCTTTTAAGTTGGGTAGTATGCCTCATAACCTAGTATAACATAGTCCTTATGATCCATTGATGAAGTGTAACTGAATGACCTTAACTATATGCTTGCATAAGAAGATATTGTTATCCAAACCATAAGAACTTAGAGGTCCATACCCTATTTGGTCGACTAGTGACTTAGACAAGGAGTTAGTATGACAACTGTAGAGACTGTAGAGTCTTAACTTCTTTGTGAACATAAATTATTATGTACTTTCTTTCATCATAATCCAGCGTATTTATATTTCTGTACTACCGTGACTTATGCAGCTATTATAGCCTAGTTTTGCAAGCTTACTCTTCTATCAAGCTTGATCTTGATATATGTATTATTGGGTATACACACTAATACATTTCAGAATCAGTGTATTAGGGTCTAGCTAGCCTTAGTGCGCTTGGTTCGCCCTTCGCATAACTACCTTACGTGGATTGAGATATATAGTGATTAGTAAACGAATGTACTTTCCTTCTAGATATGTCTGAGCATATCGTATCAGTTACATAACTGTACTGATACGAGCATGTGAATAGGAATTACCAAAATAGAATTTTAATCCACACCTGCCTTGACAACTCCTATTTGAATTCTTTAAACGCCTTGATCCCCATACTTCTATTCTATTACCTTCCCCTTGAACTCTTTATTATTGATCTTCGTCTTCCCTTATTTCGGAAAGACGAAACCTCGTGCTTGGTATAAGTTTGATACATTGATAGTACTAGATATACCCCATAGGCCAACCGCATTATTTGATGACTATCTTTGGTAATTAAGGGCATATCATATATAATGTATTTGGTGTTAAAACTTTTGAGGATTGAACAACACGATTAAATAATTTGAGGAATAGTTTTCTTAAATGTATAGTCTTATATGATAGATGGATAAATTCTAAGTTGGGTAGAAACCGTATTGTTAAACTTGAGGTGAATACTTTTGGATTATGATCAAGTAAGATTAGATTGGGAGATTCAAGCCATTTTAATCTTGAGAAAATTTTAAAAAGAAGGATTAAGATGATGATGATTTGATGAATTTTAAAAATCTTGATATAGCAAACCAAATATTTATACTTGAGCACATGATTTAAATTTTAAGAATTGGAGGTTGAATCATCGATGTAAATCTTGAGGAAAATAAATAGAACTCTAAAACATAAACATCGCCGGATTGAATTCCAAATTTGATGATTTGAATTGAAGGTTAAATTTTGATTGTTGGATTACCTATTTAAAATATTGAGGATGTAAACTGAAATTAAAATTTGAAGAGTACAAAAAAAATTATAAGTTGAAGATAGGAATAATATTTGATTAAAAATATTTTCTAAAGGAGATTATGATAGCTGGAGCTCGTGATATAAAATTGATATGGGTTATTTAAATCTTAAAGATGTTATATGAATTTAATTTAAATTTGGATGTTGATGATTTAAAAATTGAGAAGATATTACAATATGTTAAATTTTGATTATTCAGAGGCTACCTTAATTTGGAAGGTGATTGTGATGGATTAGAATATATTTTAAATCTTGGAAGATATTGTGATTGACTTGCCATATATGCGAATGTGAAGAATTAACAAATTATGCCTTATTTTAATTTCGAGAAAGAAATTGTTTTTAAGTTGGCTAGTTTGTATCCAATTGGATACAGGACACGACATTTTATGTAATTTTGTAATATTTATATCACTTAGCGTACCTTACCGTTACTTCAATAATTGGAGCACTACACTAACCATTGCCTACCTATAAATTTTATACTCTTGCCCTAGACATGCCCGCCTTCTATTCTGAGCTTTGTGTAACTTATAATTATGCTCTCTTGTGCTACATTTTAGTCGCACAATATTTGTCGCGGACATTATTTCTTAATTTAAAATAATTCTAACTTTGTGTCCTTGTGCGTTCCAATCGAAATTGGAGACACAATCTTGACCCCTTTCGTTCAACCCAAATTAGGGTAATATTCTATCCTGAGCCCTTTATGTCCATGACACTTGTGTCCCACCTAATTTTATCCCCATGTACTTCTAATTAATTCAAGAACACCTTGCGCATTAATTTTGATTAATTTAATCTAATTCCCATCTTTGTGCAATTTTCCAATTGTTGTGTGCTTTTATGCAAAGGTGCATTGAGGTGTCCACACCATTGGACATGACAATTGAAGAAACCCATTTCTCGTTCATATGAATTTTTTCCATATATTTTTTGAATGTGCAACGCGCAACATCGCCCCCTCATTTAAACCTAGTCTTGTATTTTAAACAATGCAAATTATAGCCCTCCAAATATTTCCATGACAATTGGAAAATCATGGAGGTTAGGATGGAGGAAGGTACAGAATAAGCTACAAATCTCTATCTTATACCATCCTTGACTTTCTATCGTGGCTTAGTTTTAATTTCGAGGGCAAAATTTTTATAAGTTGGGTAGAATATAAAATCCCTAATTCTAAAAACTATATTAATTAATTTTAATTAATTATTTAATGGATTTGTAGTAATTATTAACTAATTAGGATAAATAAAATTTATTGGATTTTTATTTTTAGGTGTTTGTGCAATAGGGGATTTATGGAGCAATTATAAATTTTTCCTAATTTATTCCATGTAGGAGACCCTATGGACAGTTGATAGATTTATTGTACGCACTAATATATATTTCTAGAATTATATATATATATATATATATATATATATATATAGTTTATTATAAAAGAAAAATAGAAAAGGAATAAGGAATTAGAAATGAAAAGAATTAGAAATATAAATAGGAAATAAGAAAGAAAGAAAAAGGAAAAAAGAAAAGATAAAAATCCTTAATGGACTAAAACCCATTAGTATCCAAACCCGCACACCCGGACCCATTAGAGAAAATGAGCAGCAACGGCTGCACCTCTCCCCGCGACCCACGAGAACTCCACCCCCTTCGGCTCCTTCTCTATATATATTACATCTCTTGAAACCCTAACCCTAAAACTTTCATCTCCCCATCTGAATACCGCCACTTCCCAGACCAGAGCCTCCGCCTCCAGCCCCTGAGCGCCGCCAACCCGCCGGAGTTTCTCGCGATAACCGCGCACCGCTATTGCAGAATTTGACAGCGACTTACCTATGTTCATGTCTCGATTCCCGTCTCCTCGCTCAACCAAACTCGACCCCGTCTTCACCGGTATGTTCATGACTTAACCCCCTTACATATCTGTGTGTTAGTTTATCTCGAACAGCACATAAACCTAGACGAAAACAGCGACCAAGTTGGAAAAAAATGACAACTTTTGGGATCACAGAAAACTGCGATAACTACCCATATTCCCAAACTCGTATCTCCCACCACAAAGATTCAAATTTGGTTTTTCTTTTTGGTATGTGAAGACCACCTAACCTAGTTTATTACCTGTCAAATACAATAATTTATTAGTTGTTGTGTGTAGAATTAAATTAGATAGAAAACCCCGAAAACCTACTTTTTTAATTTCTAAAATTTGTGATACGGAGCGCGCCCCGCCAAACAGGACCGCCCCGTCATGTACCAAGTGTACCACAAGGTGCGCACAATATACCTAGACGTGTGGGCTTTCGTGGAAACTGATTCGGACGCGTGTGCGCGTCAGAATCAGCCCGTATCCGCATAAATTCCCCGTATCACAACTTTTGTGAAACCCTGCGCCATTTAGTGCACGCTCGTCAGAATATGACGAAACTTGTGCCACTGGACTCATGGTATCGCGCTGGTCCAGTGACCCAATTTTTACGCAATTCTGAGACAGTTGACCAAGTCATCTATTGGCAGGCCCCACGGTTGATTTTTTGGGCAAAATTGTGTTCAGCTCACCGGAATCCATATTTGGACATATCGTTGAGTTTGTACTAACATTTAGAGTTTTTTTGACCAATAATTTGTCCTTTTTAGAGACCTTTACCTCTGGCACACTTTTTGATACAAAATGGGCCACATGTGGACCCCACTTTGACCCGAAATTACTGTTTTGCCCCTGTATTTAAATTGGACGAAAGGGTAGTGATTTCTAGCTATTTTGTTGATTTTGGAAGCATTGGTGATGTCTATTTTAGCATCCGGAGATGTTTATTCGGAGGCCTTAGTTCCTGATCCCGTGTCCTTGACATCTGGATGTTACATTTTGAGCTTTCTTGCCAGGCAAGTATACCTTGCCATTATATTGTTATGTATATTCCATATGTTGCATGCATATTTATTTTCTGTCTTTAGTTCATATATTTTAATTGTTATATAAAATGCACGTCCAAGGAAACTTTGGTGCAACGATGATATCGTCGTGACACATTTTTACACGAGTTGTGAGTCTCAAATAGATCACGGACTTACATATTGACTGATCACATGTACATGTGGGACATGCATTAGGGATAACTGCTGTTAGAAACTTTGTATGCTAATAGACTTGGCAGTTATTAGAGGTATTATCGTGTCATGGATGTGACATGCTTAGAGCATGGGATGGGGAGAACAACAAGTAAGGCGTTTGGGCTCCTTTGCACTCTCCTTTTATTCGCCCCGATTCTCCGCCGGAGAAACGGGTGGTGATGACCCTTATATATTATATATTATCAGGTGGCCTCTGCCGTTAAAAAGACGACATGCTTTTTAGGCCCCTGAATCTCCAAGAGAATTATGTCAATCCTATTTTAGCCAGATAGCCAACGCGTTGGGAAAGTTGCTCTCAAATTGCATTCACTTAGACGGTTAGGCAACCCATTGGATATTTATTTATAGTACTTTATTGGCATGCTTTTATGTATCTTGTTATGTCCCTCTGAGGACCTGGTCCCTTGCCAGGTGTAGATGTTCATGAGTATTCGCAGGAGCGCAGATCAGGATTGCTACTTACCTTTCGAGGAGGTTTCCCTTCGAGCCTTATGGTTTGTTAGTTAATGTACTTATATTGTATTTGCTTTTATATTCTAGTTCGGCAGTGGATTTGTTTCCATCAGACTGTCTTCTTTAGATACTTTATATTGAGATCTAGTTTCATATATATTGGTTATTTATTTATATATGATTATGTGGATGAGATTTAGATTGTACCCTGTGACTTGTGATAGATTTATACCACTTGTGGATTGATATTCATAATACAGTGTACGTATGCGTTATAGTTTTCATATATTGGAGTGCCATAACCATGCGGCTGGCATGCTTACGTGTCCTAGTCCTACGTATTTTGGGACTCAGACTTGACAATTATGCATATTTAGGTGTGACAACTAAATTGAATTTATGTATTTATATCTATGATTACAGGGATGGTATGGTCGAGGATAAATATTATACATAGATGAATGAAATCACACTTGAGGAATATTAGGGTTTGAAGATATTATTTAAGGACGTTATGCTATTTGATGATTCATATTTGATGCAACATTTTCCTAGTTAACTTAGGTCAACCCTCTAGTTAGTACCTTAGACCTAAGTTATGTAACTAAGACAAAAATCTATGCTAGTTCATGATGTCATCCCTTATTGTAGATAGTTTCAAGCTAGATTATTAATTATTTTATATATCATCTCTAGGTGCTTTGGGATCCTCGGACTTGGACATTGTACCAGAGCCCCGTCTTCACCATCCGGATCCAGATCCAGGCAAGTGTACCTTGCCACTCTATATCTAAATTCTAGATTTACTATTTATTTTATCTATACATTGTGTTCGGTTGGGATCGAAATCATTACATAGCATCCGGGTCATATCCGGGTGCAGACGTTCATCGGTAACGTCTAGTATCGATTGTTAGATGTTTTTCGATACCTTGATGACATCAAAATCTTAGGACACATTCAGACACTATCATCATGTCAGACTTCCTGTATCCTAATAGTGTCAACATGACCAAAATTTGTGATGACTAGGATCGTGATTTGTGCTAGATACTTCAGTATGACGAGACTATTAGATAGATATTCAGGCTCAGCGAGCGGCGGTTGCGTCTCGCTGACCGCATTGGGAGGGGAAGACAGTTACTAGATGCTTGGGCTACTTCACACGTGCTATATATACAGGATCTATATATATATATATCATGTATCCAGAGTCGTAGAATTAACTGTGTAACTCTGTACTCGGTGTCACTACCACATTTTTTAGGAAATAATATTTTTGTCATTTCATAATTAATTAAATATTGTGCATGTTGTAAATTTATTTATTGTATTATTTTTTTATTGTAAGATTTTAGTATATTATTTTGGACTTATGTTAGTGGACCTAACTAGTTTAGATTAGATCCAGGGACCAATATTTAATTCTAGTTATAATTGAGCCTAATAAGAAGCCCAAATATTAGAAGGGTGATTAATTAAGTTAAACCAATTAGACTAGAACCTTCCTTAATTATTTCTTCATGAAAAACCCTAAGGTGTATTTTAGACTTTTCGTAGTAGCATGAGAAAGGGGGAAGGGGGCCGGCCTAGTTATTAATGGAGGAAAATTTTTCTCTCTTTAATTTTTATTTCAAATCTAGATCTAGAATTTTCTCTTCCAAATTTCTTCATTCCTACACCAAATTCTACCCAAATTTCTTTTTAATTCCTTGATAAATCATTATTGGAGGCTATTAGAATAAGGAGGAAGCAAGAGTCTATAAGGAGGAAGTAATGATCTACAAAGAGGAGCAAGGATCTACAATTTGGAGGCTTTTTCACTCAATTTGGAGGCTCTTTTCACTCAATTTGGAGGTTTCATTGGGAATCCATCTCCCAATAGGTAAAATTCAGTTTTTTCCTCTAATTAGACACTAAATCTGTGTTTTAATCATTAGAAACCACCTCATATACTAAGGCTACCCAAAGGAATTTGAATTAGGTTCATAGGAGGCCTATGGAGAAAGTTATGTGGTATTTTGTGTCAATTTTGAGAGAATTTTGAGATTGACACATCTTGTGTTTGTCAATGGTCAATTAGACCAAATTGACATATGTTTGATTGTGTGTGGCTAGTGTTATGTCCATAATTGGATACGTGTAGGCTGTATCCCAACAATTTAGAGATACGGATAATTTTGGAGGTTTTTCTCCGACACGAGGGTTTGAGTATGTCATATTTTGACACGGACACGTAGATGAGTAGTTAGCTCTTTGTATTGTTCATAATTATAATTTTAAACTTGCTCGTATTTGTTGGGATATATTTGGTTGTGTGGTGGAGCCATATCGCAAGCGTATCATAGATCTATTGTGATACGGGTGTGATGCACTTTACGTGTTTGTTCTTTGCAATTTAATTCATTTGCCTTGATTATAATATTATAATTTTAATTTTTATGTGAGATATATGTATATTTATATGTATGATCTATATTTTTTGTTGAAGGGTTGGTGATCATGGGAGAGTAGAAGTTCATGTCCATCTCTAGTATACTAATATGTATATATATGTATTATGATATTATAGTTATGTAATATATATATATATATATATATATATATATATATGTATATATATATATATATATATATGTGTGTGTGTGTGTGTGTGTGTGTGTGTGTGCGTGTGTGTGTATTTATGTGTGTGAGCTTGAGGGAAGAAGAAACCATGGAAAACAGTGAATAAAATAATAGAAAACAGTGAGAAAAGCAATGGAAAGTAGTGAGAGAAAAGCAGTGGGAAGCAGCTAAAATATAGCAGCGGCAGTAAGCACAAGCAGCAGGAGCCCTGAAAAGCAGAAGCAGCAGCAGCAGAAGCTGCCGCAGAAGCAGATGCAGCAGCAGTAAGCAGCAGCAGCTTCAATAAGCAGTGGCTTATTGATAAGCCGATAAGTTTATATATATATATATATATATATATATATATATATATATATATAAGTTAATTTAGTTTATATTAATAAGCTAAGTAGTTTATGTATATATTGTAAATAAGTTGGTATATATTATATATGAGATTTATATATACATAAGTACTAGTTAGTATTATTCTAGATTATCTTGGGGTGCACCAAGGTAATGAGAGTGGAGATACCTTGGGTACGGGTATTAAATATCCGAAGGAGGTATGTTAGTATATAATTTAGCATAGTATTGTTATAAGTTTTAAATACATATTAAAGTATAGTGAGGTATATGGGTAGTAGTTATAAGTTTGATATTGAATTACCTTGAGATACCAAGATAATGTCAAGGTATTAGGTTTTACTTAAGGTATTAGGTTTGAGTATCAAGATGGGAGTGTAGGTGGTGTGATACCGCTTTTGGTTCAAAGCCAAGGTATCCACTTAACATTAGTTTAGTTAGGAGTATTATATATTGTTGTTTGTATACATATTATAATATTTTATATCCAATAAATTACGTATCTTATGATACGGTATCATGTTGATTTTCTAGTATCCTAATATAGCTAGTATGGCCTAGTTACATAGTGTATGGACCCAATATACTAGAGATGGACTCATACAACCTGAAAATAGCTAGTTTAACAAAGTTTGACCTAGAATTAACCTAGTTTGACTGTTTTAACTTAGAAATGGCTTTACGACCTAGAATTTGACTATGTGTCTGTGTCAAAATGTTATATATGAACAATACGAAGAGTTAATTATATATCTACGTGTCTGTGTCAAAATATGACATGCATAAAGTTCCGTGTCGGAGGAAAATTCCCAAATCAACACGTATCACCAAATTGTTGGGATACGAACCACATATATCCAATTATGGACACAATATTAGCCATAAACATATGTCAATTTGATCTAATTGACCAATTGACAACCACAACATGTGTCAATCTCGAAATTCTCACAAAATTGACACAAAATACACCATAACTTTTTTTATAGGCCTCCTATGAACCTAATTCTAATTCCTATGGGTAGTCTATGTATGTGGGGTGGTTTTTCATGGTTAAATCTCATATTTAGAACCTAATTAAAGGAGAAAAACTAAATTGTAACTATTGGGAGATGAATTCCCAATACAACCTCCAAATTTGATAAAATTGGCCTTCAACTTGTAGATTCTTTCTCCTCTTTGTAGATCCTTACTTTTTCCTTCTAGATCTTTGCTCTACTAGGCTCTAATGATGATTTGGAAAGAAATTTGGTAGAGAATTGATGTGAAAATGAAGGAATTTGGTTGAGAGAAATTCTAGATCTAGATTTGAAATAAAAAGAGGAGAGAGAAACTTTTCCCCCTCTTATATATAGGCCAGCCCCCTTTCCTTCCTCCCTAAAGCTATTATATAATGTCCATTATACCCCTTGTAATGCCCCGTTCCCCCTATTCGGGGAGCGCGGCCAAGGAATACTTACGACCGTCCGAACGGGACAGATTGAATTAAGATCCTTTCCTCGTTATGGATTGGTTTCTTCGGAATCAGGTCCCATATACAATGGATTGTGCCTCGAGGATGGACTCGGTGGCAGAGTCGAGAGGGGCCTTTTCGTTGCGTTGGTTTCTTGTTCGTTTTCGTGCCGCTTGGATGCTTTCTTGTTGGTTTTATGACTTGCGTTTTCTTGAACGGTTTCAATGGATTTCATTGCTTTCGTTCTTAGGATTTCGCATTTCGTATCGAGCCTTAGAGACCGAAGCAGGAGGTATTGATCATCCGTTGGTGCGTGCAGGTGATCGTGTAGACGACGCGCGAGCGGAGTCTTAGGGGTCTCTCCTCCTTCTTCCTATTCAACCAAACTTGTGAGTGGCTCTATTTCGATAAGCACCTTCTTTCCAAGGGCTCCGTTCATAATAAAACTGACTCAGTTGGGCATTCAATCAAACGATACCAATTAAGTAACAAGTTGGATAACAAGATAAAGATAAGAAGTAGGCTTGGAACACTCATTGCTTGTCATATAAAACCTTGCATAAATTCATTGTAACATGCATGGTCGTTGGATGTTTAATGGGTTGGTATTTATTGATAGTTCAAAGTGTTCTTCTATAAACTGCTGCATGCTATTTCATATAACTGTTGGTTGATTATGATAGTACAGTAAAGCAGTTTCGTACATGATGTTCTTTAAATGGCTAGTAAGTAAATCTATGAGGTAGAGTCATAGAAATGGTCATGGGAATTCTTGTGCACAAGGGATCCAGGTTCCTGCGAGCGGTTCCAGGGCACCGGGCCGTCTCGACCCGGGCGGAATCTACTTTCTTAGTCCTGGGAGCGGGGAATTGTAGCGAGGCTAGCTACCCGCGCTGCAAGCGTCGCCGCCAGCCCAGACTAAACCCATGATGGCTCCTAAACAACAGAGAAAGATGTTGTGTATATTTAAACTGTGCAGACTAACTATGTCTTCGTGACAGGGAAGGCTATGGTAAGTTGTACAGGTGGTTCAGACGGGACAGGTAAAGTCACCGACGGTGGCATGCGAAGTTATGTTATTTTGTTCTTGCATATCTGCTAAATGAAATCTGAACTAGGCAAGAATAGAAACCCACCTAAGAACATAATTGTAGCATACTCATTAGATCTCACCTCATGAGCTTGGTAAAGTTGAGCAGCTAGCCTTCACCAGTACTTTTTGTAGTACTGACCCTCGTTGTAGCAGGTTCCCCGGCGCAAGGCGACGCGGCGAGGAGCTGAAGCTCTCTTAGAACTTTTGGGATCCTTGGCGGTACGTGGCCAAGACTTTTGGAGGCTCAAGCTAGAAGCCTTTCACTCTCTCCAGTTGCTGAATATCGCTAAGGCGATGGTGCTTACTCGCACCCAAGGTGGTTTTGCATTTTTGAATCTATGTAAAGGGACATAATGTATGGATCGGCTATCTCATTTTGCGTCCAAGTTTGTAAGCCCGTGGGGCATTTTATACTTTTGAGTCAAGCAATGTAAAAAGATGTTCATTATGAATAAAAAGAGAAACTTTTCTATGCCTCAACCTTGTGTTATCTTATATGTCTACTCTGTTGCATTGTTCTAAAGAATATCCTTATGCCTAAGGCCTTGTGCACACGCGCCCTACGCGTGCACGGCATCACGCCCGGGGGACGATTATCGATTAGCCGAAATCGGGGCGTGACACCCCTTGGGGCCTCTCATGAAGAAATAATTAAGGAGGGAAGGTTCTAGTCTAATGGTTTAATTAAATTAATCATCATCCTAATGATTGGGCTTCTAATTGGCTCAATTATAACTAATTGTAAATGTTGGTCCATGAGTCTGAACTAAATTACTTAGGTCTACTAACACAAGTCCAAAATAATAAACTAGTATCTAACAATAAATAAATAATACAATAATAATTATACAACATGTACAATATTTAATTAATTATAAAATTACCAAAAATATCCTTTACTATAAAATATGGTAGTGACAAGTCTACCCTCCTTAAAATAATTGCCCTCAAAATTCAAAAACGAAAATTACCCCCAAAAAATAACAGAATAGAACAAAAGAACAGAACATAACTAAGAAAGAACATACCTTAAGGCATAAACAAATATGGGTAACGCTCTCGCATTTCATCCTCTCTCTCCCAGGTAGACTCCCCCGGAGAGTGATGCCTTCATGCGACGCATACCAAGGGAATAGTCTGGTTCCTCAGCACCTTCTCTCTCCGATCCAGAATCTCAATTGGCTGCTCTGGATAGCTAAGAGTAGGGCCCACCTCTATCTCTAAGTGATCCAACACGTGACTTGGATCTGCCACGTACCGTCTCAACTGCAATATGTGAAATATGTTGTACACTCCGTCTAATGCAGGTGGCAAGTCTAGTCTGTAAGTAACTGCACCGACCCTCTCTAGAATAGTGAAAGGTCCGATGAATCGTGGACTAGGCTTTCCGCCTCTATCGAAGAGAATCGTGCCTCATGTTGGAAAAATCCTCAGAAACACCCAACCACCAACCTAGAACAAAATACAACCTTAAAAACTTAATCTATAATAATCA
Source organism: Iris macrosiphon (assembly GCA_036927795.1). Lineage (NCBI taxonomy): Eukaryota > Viridiplantae > Streptophyta > Magnoliopsida > Asparagales > Iridaceae > Iris > Iris macrosiphon. The sequence goes on from JAYESA010000009.1 coordinate 172,216,105, forward strand.
ACCAATAACAAGCACACAAAAAAAATCTAAAAATATACCTCAAACTCCAAAGGTCTCCGGTGGCTATCGGCCTAATGCTGTTATCTATCCTGCGCCACTCGAAGTCTGTCTCTGATCAGCTTAACCTTCTTCGCTGCATCCACAACCATCTCTGGCCCTAGCAAAACTCTCTCTCCAATATTGTTCCATGAAAAGGGAGTATGACATCTTCGACCGTACAGAGCCTCAAATGGTGACATCTCTATACTAGCCTGGTAGCTGTTATAATAAGCAAACTCTACCAAATGGAGATGGTCCTCCCAAGATCCCCCAAAATCTAGTACACAAGTGCGTAGTATATCTTCGAGAGTCTGAATAGTCCTCTCTGACTGCTCATCTGTCTGGGGGTGATATACAGTACTGAACTTGAGCTGGGTACCCAAACTCGCCGATAAACTCCTCCAGAAATAAGAAGTGAAATGACTATCCCGATCCGAGACTATGCTAACAGAAAATCTATGTGTATCCTGACGATCTGCCTCACATACATCTCTGTCAGCTTCTCCGTAGACAAACCCACCTTGAAAGGCAAAAAGTGGGCCAACTTGGTCAACCTATCAAGGATGACCCAAATCGTGTCTTTTTCTCCTGGAGATCGTGGAAGTCCAGACACAAAATCTATAGTAATGTGCTTCCACTTCTATTCTGGAATGGGTAATGGCTGAAGTAAACCTCATGGCCTCTGCCTCTCGGCTTTCATCTGCTGACACACTAAGCATCTGGATACAAAATGTGCCACTTCCCTCTTTATGCAATACCACCACACACTCTCTCACATATCCCGATACATCTTATTGGCACCTAGATGTATAGAATACTGAGAGCGATGCACTTCCTGCAATACCTTCTCATGCAGCTCCCCACTGGGCACACACAATATGATACTATGCTGCAAAGATCCATCCTCAGCAATGGTGAAATCATCCTCTAATCCTGCTCTCACATGAGCTGTGTTGCCCCTCAGAGATACATCCTCATACTGGGCTGTGTTGATCCTGTCCATCAACTCTGAGTATATCTGCAATCCCCGCATCTGTATAGCAAAACAAGGAACTATCACCTCAATGTCCAAGCTCTCCAAGTCCTCCAACAAATATCGATGTTGCGTCAAGAACATAGCTACCGGATACCTGCTCAAGGCATCGACAACGGCGACTACATTAGCTTTTCCAGGATGATACTACAAATATGTCAAAATGCTTCAATAGTTTCAACCACCGACGCTGCCTCTTGTTAAACTCCTTTTGCGTAAAAACGTACTTCAAGCTCTTGTGGTTTGTGAAGATCTCTACACGCTCTTCGTACAAATAGTATTTCTACAACTTCAGGACAAAGATGACTGTAGCCAACTCCAAATCGTGGGTAGGATAGTTTTTCTCATGAGGACGCAATTTCCTGGATGCATAGGCAATATCTTTCCCATTCTGCTAAAGAAAATAACCGAAACCCAAACCTTTCTCTGATGCATCACTATAAATAGTAAAACTGCCAAACCCTAATGATAATGTCAAAATAGAAGCAGACGTCAACCTCTTCTTCAATTCCTCAAAAGCAACCTGACAGTCCTCCGTCCAAACAAACTCTACATCCTACCTAGTGAGTCTGGTTGTCGGCTCGACAATCCTCAAAATATCTTGCACAAACTTTCTGTAGTAGCCTGCCAATCCCAAGAATCTCTTGATCTTTACTACTGAACTCGGGGTCTTCCAAGACTCCACTGCTGCGATCTTCTTCGGATCCACTGAAATACCATCACCAGTCACAACATGTCCCAAGAACTCTACCTTGTCTAGGAAGAACTCACACTTGGACAGCTTCCCAAACAGCTTCTCCTTCCTCAACACATCCAACACAATCCGCAAATACTCCTCGTGCTCCTTCGGTATCTTCGAATATATGAGTATGTCACCGATGAACACCACCACGAACTTGTCAAGGTACTGGGGGAACACCTTGTTCATCAAATTCATACATACCGCCGGGGCATTAGTTAACCCAAACGGCATCACCATAAACTCATACTAACCATACCGAGTTCTAAAAGCAGTCTTCGATATGTCCTCCGGCTTCACTTTTACCTGGTGGTAGCCTGATCTCAAGTCTATCATAGAAAATACTTTGGCACCACTCAACTGATCGAACAAGTCATCAATTTGTGGCAAAGGGTACTTATTCTTGATAGTGAGATTATTCAATGCCCTATAATTAATGCACATGCGCACTTATCCATCCTTTTTTGGTACAAACAATATCGGGGCTCCCCATGGTGAAGAACTCGATCTGATAAACCCCTTATCCTGTAATTCATCCACATGCTTCTTCATCTCGACCAGATCGCTGTTGTTTACTCTATAGACATGCTGTAAAATTGGTTATGCACCTATCACCAAGTCTATAGAGAATTCAACATCTCGATCTAGCGGCAATGTCATGCCCCAGTCCCAAAATATGTAGGACTAGGACACATAAGCATGCCAGCCGCATGGATATGGCACTCCAATATATGGAAACCATAACGCATACGTACGCTGTATTACGAATGATAAATCCACAAGTGGTAAAAACTATCACAAGTCACAGGGTATAGTCTAAATCTCATCCACAGAAAATCAATATAAATAAATAACCAATATCTATATACTAGATCACAATATGAAGTATCAAAAGAGGATAGTTGGATGGAAATAAATCCACTGTCGAACAGGAATATAAAAATAAACACAACAATAAGTACATCAGCAATAATCACTAGGCCCGAAGAGAAGACATCCTCGAAATATAAGTAACCAGTCTGGATCTGCGCTCCTGCGAATACTCATGAACATCTACACCTGGAAAGGGACCAGGTCCTCAGAGGGACATAACAAGATACATAGAAGCATGCTAATAAAGTACTAAAATAAATATCCAATGGGGTCGCCTAACCATCTATATAAATGCAGTTGAGAACAATATTCTAACAAGTGGACTATCTGGCCATAAAATGGGATTGACATGATTCTCTCGGAGAATCAGGGGCCTACAAAGCATGTCATCTTTTGAACGACAGAGGCCGCCAAGTAGTATAGGGGTCATTACGACCGCGTATCTCCGGCGAAGCGTACGGGTTACATAAAAGGAAAGTGCAAAGAAGCTCAAATGCGGTACTTGTTGTTCTCCCCACCCCATGCTCTAAGCATGTCACATCCATGACACGATTTGGTTCATATCCTATCTTTAGTACAATAGCCCAATCCTGCAACCAAACAAGGACAAGAATTGGACACCGTACTATAATAGGCTATGTCCATGGACCACTAATAACTGCTAAGTCTTCTAGCATACAAAGTTTCTATCAGCAGTTATCCCTAACGCACGGCCCATACGTACAGGAGGCCAGATATGTCACGCAGTCCGTGATCTATATGAGACTCACACTTGTGTAACAGCTGTGTCACGGCCAATGAACCTAATGATGCTTCATGATAATAGGGCGATCTCATAAACAAGGTCAATGCATATACATAAATAAAAATAATCACGACGACACCGTCGTTGCACCCAAGTTTCCTTGGACGCGCATTTTATATATAGCAGTTAAAATATATGAACTAATGACAGAAAATAAAGATGAATGCAACATATGGAATATGAATAACAGTACAATGGCAAGGTATACTTGCCTGGCAAGAAGCTGCAAAATGTAACGTCCAGATGTCAAACACACCGGATCAGAAGCTACGGTCTCAGAATGAACATCTCAGGATGCTGAAATAAACATCACCAACGTTCCCAAAATAAGCAAAATAGCTAAAAAATACTAGCCTTTCGTCCAATTTGGATACAGGAGCAAAATGGTAATTTTGGGTCAAAGCGGACTCCATATATGGGCCACTTTGCACCAAAAAGCGTGTCAGGGGTAACGGTATCTAAATGGGACATATTATTGGTCAAACGAACTCTAAAAGTCAGTACAAACTCAACGGTATGTCCAAATTTGGATTCCGGTGAGCCGAACATAATTTTGCCAAAAAAGTCAAACATTGGGCCCGCCAATAGGTGACTTGGTCAACTGTCTCAGAATTACATGAAAATTGGGTCACTGGACCAGCGCGTTACCACGAGTCCAGTGGGATAAGTTTCGTCGCATTCTGACGAGCGTGCACTAAATGCGCAGGGCTTTTACAAAAGTTGCGAGACGGAGAACTTTTGCGGATACGGGCTAATTCTGACACGCACACGCGTCCAAATCAGTTTCCCCGAAAGCCCACATGTCTGGGTATATTGCGCGCTCCGTATCACAATTTCTGGAATTTGAAAAAAAGTAGATTTTTGAGATTTTCTAACTAATTTAATTCTACAGACAGCAATTAATAAATTATTGTATTTGACAGAAAATAAACTAGGTTAGGTGGTCTTCGCATACCAACAAGAAAAACCGAATTCAGATCTCTGTGGTGGGAGATACGAATCCGTGAACATGGGTCATCGCAACAAGATTTTCTGAGATTAAATGTCGTGGTTTTTTATCGACTTGGCATCTATTTTTACCTAGGTTTGCGCGTTGTTCGAGGTCAACTAATATACAGTATTGGAAGGGGGATAGGTCGTGAATGTACTGGTGAAGACGGGGTCGAGTTTGGTCGAGCGAGGACGCGGGAATCAGGGCCTGAACAGGGCTTCGTTGCAGTGATCTGCTGTCTCGGTGCTCGCGGCGCGGACGAGGAGATGGCCGACAGTGGCGGGTTCCAGTGGCAGTGCATGGGCTCCGGCGTAGGAGATTAGGTTAGGGTTAGGTTTAGGGTTAGGGTGAAGGATATATATAAAGAGAGAGATCGAGAGAGCGGGGGGGGGACTCGTTGAACGCACGAGCTGCGGGTTTCTGCTCGCTGCTGCTACTGTTTCATTATAACGCGGGTAGGGTTCTAATGGGTTACGAGTAGGATAGGTATGGGTTTAGGGTTAGGATTCATTAAGGAATTCTTTTTTTTCTTTTTTCTTTTTTTCTAATCTATTTCTTCTTCTTTTTCTTTTTCTATTTCTAATTCTTTTCTAATTTATTTTCTCAATTCTTTTAGAATAAACTATATATATATTTATACATAGAAAAAAATTCTAAAAATTATAATAGTGCATACCATTAATCTATCAGCTGTCCATAGGGCCTCCTACATGGAATAAATTAGAAAAAAATTTATAATTCTCCATAAATACTCTAAATGCACCATCTCCTAAAATAAAATTTTAAATAAATATATTTCCTCTATTTAGTACATAATTATTATAATTTAATTAAATAATTAATTAAATACTTATTACGATTTTTAGGATTAGGGGTTTTACAGGCAATCCTGGCAATTCCTCAGGAACACAAATAAGAACTCTGCTATCAACGGATGCGGCAACTCCTTGTCTTCCACCATAGCTCCACAGATAATATCTCCTCCCTGCTTTGCAGCTCCTCTAGCAAACTCGAACTCTGGCTCTTCTGGCGGACCAAACAAAACTCTACCTCCTCTATAATCTGTACAAGCACGGTGCCTACTCAACCAATCCATCCCGAGTACAATATCATAGCTCAGAAGTGGTATTATAAGTAGACACACACTCAGTTCTCAGCCTCCCAGAGTAACCCTGCTATCGTTACAAATAACATTAACCAGGATAATGCCTTCCCCAGTCATGATCTTGCAAGTCCTAAGCAAAGACTCAGCTACCAAACCATACTTCAGAGCAAAAGAAACAGATACAAAACTATAGAAAGCACCACTATTAAACAAAGCTAAAGTTAGAATAGAATCAAGAAGAACAGAACCTGCAATAACATCTTCGGTGGGCTCGACCTCCTCGACTGTCATAGCAAATGCTCGTCCCTGACATGCACCTCCTTGATGCTGGTGTTGGGCATAACGCTGTTGTTGGGTCAAAAGCGGCGGGCCCTCGGTTGTACTATAGGTGGTCTCGCTTGTGTCCTCAGAGATGGAACTGCTACCTGAACTGCACGACGAGGGTTGGAATGACACTCTCTCAGCTGATGCCGTTCGGTACCATAATACAAACAAACTCTCAACCTCTTCCTGCAAACTTTCCAGATGTGGCCAAGCTTCTTGTAGAAGTGGCAGGAAGCTTGCTGTAACTATCTTTGCTGCTACGGTGCCTGGTAAAATGGTGACCTAGCTGGAGTCTGGTGCTGCTGCGGCTGCTGAAAAGGCCTGGACTAGAAATGAGGATGCTTGGCAGATACTGTGCTGTTGTTAGCCCCCAGAAAAGAATCGCGATCTCTCTTGGGCTTCAAACCCAACTCCCACTCAACCTTGCGTGCCCCGCAAGTATCTCCGAGTAGGTCTCATAAAAAGATGGAATGAGGATCTTCACTTCCTAGTTTAGACCCTCACAAAAACGAATAGCTCGAACCTCCGGCTCTCTCACCAAATACTCCACAAATTGGCTCAACATGTCGAACTCTACAGCGTATTCCCCCACAGACATGCTCCCTTGAATGAGGCTCTCAAACTGCCTCCCCAAGTCTAACATGTCTGCCCGAGAGAAGAACTTCTTCTTGAAGAGGTCCTTGAACACCTCCTAAGACTGTCCTGCGTCAGCAAAAATTGGCTCATTCCTGAACTAAGTTCGGGCAACGTCGAACAGTTGAAGTCCTACCGCCTCAACCTTCAGATCCTCAGAAAGACGGGACACCCGCATAAGACGCTCAATATCCACGAGCAAATCATCGATATTGACGATGCCCTTCGTCCTCTTGAAGACCCTAGGCTCCAGCTACTTGAAGTCCTGAATGTTGCCTGACCGAAGCTGAGCAACCTGAGGAGCAACCTGCTTCTGGACCGGAACTCCTCTCTCTACTATGGCACGAGCAAGCTGATGAGCACTCTCGATGCCCTACCGCAAGACGTCGGTCTGCCTCTGGTGTGCCTCAGACTGAGCCTTCTGCGCCTCCAATATCTCATAAAATATTGTGAACATCTGTGTCGCATCCGCTGGCACGGAAGGTGGAGGTGGAAGTCCCTCAGATATAGCCGGCACAATCCTCTGGGTAGGAGGCGGACCTCCGAAAGCAGCTGATACTCCAATCACCGAAGAAGTGACTGGTGCAGACCCTCGGGAAGTCACAGACCTCTCAGAAGCTTCTCTCCCCTACTGTGATCTAGTCTTAGGCGGCATCCTGAGACAAAGTGAAAGAAAGAATCAATATGGCACATGATGTAAGACACTCAAGAAATGACAATTAAAGGTCAAATATCAATATCAAGGAAGAATAGTTAAATAAATCAAAAGATTTTTTTCTAGATGTGATTGAGTATTCTCAACCTATAGCCTATAACCTATAGCATAAAACAGGCTCATAATAGCACTCAATTCAGATAACCACTACGAATCGCACTAATTGCGACCTCAAAGACCTGCATGGGCCACCACTAAAAATGTGTCATGACCCACACCCGGTGTAGGGATGCAAGTTGCAAGCAACGCCCAGCCTACGACGCTGAATCGACGGTAGAACGTTGTTTGGGTAATCTATCTATCAATATAATAAGTCACCAACAATGTCAATATACTCAATCACTGATCTAAGATGGAAATGAGCACTAATATAATAAAAGAATAGAATAGTCATAATACAACTCATGAGTCAAAATAATAACATAAATGAGTTTGAGAAAAATACTAAATAGTAAGCTGGAGACAAATCTAGTATAAAAGAATAACTAAGAAGCTACAAGTCATGGGTCATCTGTCTCAGTCGGGATGAGTGCCGCCTGAGCCAGGGTCTCTGGCTCTAATCCCACAACATCCTGAGGCCCATATGAGTAGGGTACCACTCCTCAGTGTCATCTGAGAAAAATATATCGAGTCAGGAAAGGAGCAGAGTATATCTCTAACAGCAGTTCTAATCAATGATATAAACTATATAACAGTAAATAGATGTGAATATAGAATATGCAGCAATAGATACAAGAATATACAATAAGGAAAAACTGGATTAAATACAAGAATGAACAATATGGCAATGAACAAGAAGACTAATGACTAAGTGAGTGAGTACTAGCTTTAACATGTGATTGGCTTGGGAACTTGCACAAGGAACTTGTACAAGGATAAGGGCCTGGCTAGTCAAACGTGTGGTGTATGACCAACACTCACAAGGAACAAGACATGTACAAGGAGGGTATGATCACATATCTATACTAAAATACTCTTCACCCCCGACTGGTATAGGGGATCCAACCATGGTACGCTATGGCACGGGATTCTCTAGGAAGGTAGCTAGTTTCCCAGAGAATTAGTATCTGTACATGTACAAGAAACAAGGAAAAGGCTTGCACAAGATACACCATATATACCAAGGAATAACATCTTATGACGACATCCGGATATACCAATCCGTGTAACCATCGTGTCAAGAAATCAAGGATATCTACACTAGATACAATGAACATAAAGGATATCATAAATGAGAAACTATTAGAGAATGTACTCGTCTGAAGTCCGGTAGATAGTATCAAAGATGTCTGGTATGGTGCCTCGAAGATCTAGATATGGAATATAATATTAATACAAGGTTTTAGAAATGAAAATAAGTTAAACTAGTCAACTTTTAAGTCAAAGAGCTATTTCTAAGTCAAAACAGTCAAACTAGGTCAACTCTAAGTCAAACTGGTCAAACTTGGTCAAACTACCTATTTTTAGGTTGCATGAGTCTATCTTTAGGATATTGGGTCCATATATTATGAAACTAGGTCACACTAGTTAAATCTAAGATACTAAGAACACACTAAGATACCGTATCTCAGGATACACAAACAAGAGATATGAGAATATCACAATATGCATATATAATTATCAACAATATAATATTCTAACTACTCAAGTGCTAAGTGGATATATTGGATTTGAACCAACACGGTATCGCACCACTAAACCCCCATCTTGATATTTGGACCCAAATACCTTGAATATCCTCAATACCTTGACACTTACCTTGGTATCTCAAGGTAATGTCACTCTAGCATATAGTTAACTACCCCACTACCTATATATACTAATATATGTATATTTCAATATAATATAACTTCTAGTATATACTAACATGAATATTAAATACCAACTACCAAACTAATCACTAACTACTAATACGTATACACTGTCATGCCCCGATTTTGCCCAAACGATAATCGTCCCTCGGGCGTGATATCGTGCACGCGTAGGGCACGCGTGCACAAGGCCTAGGCATAATGATGATCTTTAGAACATAAGCAACAGAGTACGCAAGTAAGATAACACACATTGAGGCATAGAAAAGTTTCCTTTTATTGATAATGAACATCTTGTTTACAGACTCTTGACCCAAAACGAGAAGGATGCCACACGGGCTTACAACTTGGATACAAAATAAGATAGCGGATCCATACATTACATCCCTTACTTAAATTTCAAGCATTATGACAAGCATTATTAGTATTTCAAGCCTACTTCTTTTCTATTTTGACTTAGTCATATGTGTTTTAGTATCGTTTGATCGGGATGAACAATGAGTCAATCTATTTAGAATGCAGACTTGGAAGAAGGGAGCTAATCGAAATAAAGCCACTCACAAGTTAGTGAAATAGGAGAGAAAAAGGAAGGGCTTTAAGACTCCGCACGAGCGTCGTCTACCCGATCACCTGCACGCACCAACAGACGATCAATATCCCCTGCTTCGGTCTCCAAGGTTCGATACGAAATACAAAATCCTAAGAACAAAAGCAATAAAATCCATTGAAACTGTTCAAGAAAATGCAAGTCATAAAACCAACAAGAAAGCGACCAAGCGGCACAAAAACGGGCAAGAAAACCAACGCAACGGAAAGGCCCCTCTTGGCTCTGCCGTCGAGTCTTTCCTTGAGGCATGATCCGTTGAATATGGGACCTGATTCCGAAGAAACCAATCCATAACGAGGAAAGAATCTTGATTCAATCTATCCCGATTGGACGGTCTTAAGTATTTCTTGGCCGCGCTCCCCGAATAGGGGGAACGGGGCATTACATCATAACCATCCAAAATAAAGTTTCGTCCCGAAACTTAGGAATAGAACCTACCGCTAAGGAATAATGAGGGAAACCTTTCCCTCATCTTAGATTCAGTTTCCCATGTCGATTCTTAAACCGCGTGGTTCCGCCACAGAATGCGCACTAACGATACATCCCGATTCCGTAACTGCTTTTCCTTACGTTCCAGGATCTGCACGGGTTCTTCGGCGTACGACAAGTCTGCCTGCAGATCTAACTGACCCAAGTCTACCACATGGTTCGGGTCGTATACATATTTTCTTAGCTGAGACACATGAAAAATATTATGTACATCTGATAGGGCTGGCGGCAATGCAATTTGATAAGCAACTGAAGTGACTCGTTTGAGAATTTCGAATGGGCCAACAAATCTCGGACTCAACTTTCCTTTTATCCTGAATCTTGTAACGCCACGCATGGGCAAGACTTTTAGGAACACATGGTCCCCTTCTTGGAATTCAAGAGGGCGACGAAGAATATCGGTATTGCTCTTTTGCCGACTTTGTGCTACTTTTAATCATTCTCGAATCAGCCGAACCTTCTGCACTGTTTGTTCAACCAGTTCCGGCCCAAGGATTTGCCTCTCCCCAACTTCATCCCAGCAGATCGGTGACCTACACTTTCGCCCATACAGTGCCTCATACGGAGCCATCTGGATGCTAGACTGATAACTATTGTTGTAAGCAAATTCGGCTAGCGGCAGGTTGACGTCCCAACTTGACTTGAAATTGATCACGCAAAGGCGCAGCATATCTTCTAGTACCTGATTCACCTGTTCTGTCTAGTCATCGGTTTGAGGATGGTAGGCTGAGCTAAATTTCAACTTGGTCCCCATCGATGACTGAAGGCTTGTCCAGAAATGTGAGATAAACCGTCCGTCCCGATCTGATACTATGGAAACTGGCACTCTATGCAGCCGGACTATCTCGTCAAGGTAGGTCTGGGCAAGGCGATCAGCGTCCCAAGTACTTTTAATGGCAATAAAGTGTGCAGACTTGGTTAACCGATCGATGATGACCCAGATTGTATCGTTTCCCCATTGCATCCTTGGCAGACCAGCAATAAAGTCTATGCTGATGTGCTCCCACTTCCATTCCGGGATAGCAAGAATTTGTATTTCTCCGCCCTACCTCTGATGCTCTGCTTTCACCCTCTGACAGGTTATGCATTGCAACACAAAGAATGTTACTTCTTTCTACATGTCGTGCCACCAGAAGACAGTACGAAGGTTCTTATACATTTTCGTGCTTCCGGGATGGATCGCATAGGCTGCATAATGTGCTTCGGTAAGGATTTCATTTCTGAGTTCTGAATCATTGGGGACGCATAGCCTTCCCTTCACTCGTAACACCCCATTCACATCCACAGCAAAGTCTTTCGCCTTCCCCGCTTGGACCTGCTCTCGCATTTTTCGGAGGAATGGATCGTCTCTTTGAGTAGATGTGACTCTCTCTATCAGATTGGGTACAAATCACATCTGAGCAACCCGCGCGCCGCGATAACGAATTCTGAGTTCGATGCCCATTTCTTCTAATTCCCTTTGTAACCTGCGATCGACGGACAGAGATCCTACAAAGACCCGACTCAACGCATCCGCTACCACATTTCCCTTGCTAGGTGTGTAGTCTATCGTCAAGTCATAATCCTTTATCAATTCTAGCCAGCGCCGCTGTCGAAGGTTCAGATCTGCTTGGGTGAATAAGTACTTTAAACTTTTGTGATCGGTATAGATTCGACAAGGCACCCCATAAAGGTAGTGTCGCCACAACTTCAACCCGAACACAATGGCTGCCAGTTCCAGATCATGTGTGGGATAATTCTTTTCATACTTTTTCAGCTGTCTAGATGCATAGGCTATCACTCTGTTTTGCTGCATAAGTACACACCCTAAGCCCTGCCCTGAAGTGTCACTAAAGATTTAGAATCCCGAAGTCTCGTCCGGTAGTGCAAGTAACGAGGCAGAGGTTAAGCGATGCTTTAACTCTCGAAACGCAGTTTCGCAGTCGGTGGACCACTCAAACGCGACTCCCTTCTGAGTGAGGCAAGTCAGAGGTGCGGCAAGTTTGGAAAAATCCTTTACGAACCGTCTGTAGTAGCCCGCTAACCCGAGAAAGCTTCGAATTTTACTAACGGACGCAGGTCGTTTCCACTCGACAATGGCCTCCACCTTCTTCGGATTGACAGAAATATCTCTCGCAGAAATGATGTACCCTAGGAAAGATACACTGCTCAGCCAAAATTCGTACTTACTCAACTTCGCATACAACTTGTTGTCTCGAAGGGTTTTTAGCACGGTCCGCAAGTGCTCGGCATGCTCCGCCCCATTCTTCGAATACACCAAGATATCATCAATGAACACTACTACAAATTGATCGAGGTACGGCCAAAATACTTGGTTCATCAAACCCATAAAGGCAGCAGGGGCATTCGTCAAACCGAACGGCATTACCAAAAACTCATAGTGGCTGTAGCGAGTGCGAAAGGCTGACTTCGGCACGTCGTCCGACTTAATTTTGAGCTGATGATAACCTGAACGGAGATCGATTTTTGAGAACATTGTGGCAGCTTGTAACTGATCAAAGAGATCATCTATCCTGGGAAGGGGGTATTTATTTCGAACAGTTGCCTTGTTTAATTCTCGATAGTTGATGCAGAGTCGCATCGAGCCATCCTTTTTCTTAACGAACAGTACCGGTGCACCCCATAGAGAGACACTAGGCCAGATATACCCATGATCAAGCAATTCCTGTAACTGAATTTTTAACTCTTTTAGTTCTACCAGTGCCATTCGATACGAAGGTTTGGAAATGGGTTGGGTTCCTAGAAATGTGTCGATAGTGAACTCTGTCTCTCGATCGGGCGGCATACCGGGCAACTCGTCAGGGAACACATCAGGAAAATCTGCCACAACGGGCATGCATATTACAGTGTGATCGTTCAGAGCAATTCTATATGACAAGCATTATTAGTATTTCAAGCCTACTTCTTTTCTATTTTGACTTAGTCATATGTGTTTTAGTATCGTTTGATCGGGATGAACAATGAGTCAATCTATTTAGAATGCAGACTTGGAAGAAGGGAGCTAATCGAAATAAAGCCACTCACAAGTTAGTAAAATAAGAGAGAAAAAGGAAGGGCTTTAAGACTCCGCACGAGCGTCGTCTACCCGATCACCTGCACGCACCAACAGACGATCAATATCCCCTGCTTCGGTCTCCAAGGTTCGATATGAAATGCAAAATCCTAAGAACGAAAGCAATGAAATCCATTAAAACCGTTCAAGAAAACGCAAGTCATAAGACCAACAAGAAAGCGACCAAGCGGCACGAAAACGGGCAAGAAAACCAACACAACGGAAAGGCCCCTCTTGGCTCTGCCGCCGATTCTGTAACCTCCGTATCCTGAAATTTGTGCTTAAATATTATTTTTAGGTTAATTTGGGGCTAGTGGAATTTTTCCATAATTTTTTGTTAATTAAAAACTAGTAATCCTAATTTTCTAGAAATTTCAAGAATTTATTTTAGGGAAAAATATATTTAAAAATATACCAAACTTTTATTTTAGGTTCTAAATAATAAAATATATTTTCTAGAATTTTTTGGAAATTTTTTGATTATTTTTAGCATTTATTTTGAGTTAATTATAAAAAACTGAATTAAAAACTATTTTCTGAAAAAGAAAATCCAAAAAGAAATTATTTCTGCCCAGTCAGCAAACAGGGGGCCCGCCTGTCAGCCTCCAGCAGCCAACAGTGCGGGACCCGCCTGTCAGCGACCGCGGGTGAAGCCGAGCCGAGCCGAGCCGAGCCGCATCCGAGTCGGACTCAGCTGAGCCGAGCCGCGTGGATCTACGACCGCTGGATCTGGGCGGGGAGCCATAGATGGCTTCCATGTGGCAAGCTCCTGAGCCGCGGCTGCTCTTTCTCTCTCCTCTATATATATATATATTAGTTTAGTTATTTTCTAGGGTTTTTCTTCAGCCTATTTTTGGAGAATTGCCATCTAGGGTTCCTTCATCTTCCAGAAGCCATTGCGCATAGCTTTGGACTCCAAACGAGGCCTAGTTTTTTGTGTTAGAACGATATTGAGGTTAGATTTCTGATTATATAATTTTTTTTACGAAATTATGATTATTAAATTCTAGAAAATTCGTAGAACATAGCATGTCCAAAAATAGACGTATTTTGATGTTTTTGTGATTCCGGGAGAACCAGGAATCAGAATCATGAACCGTTTAAAGTTTCGGAAAGCTAATATCGAGATAATTGACATATATTTTTCCCAGAATTTATTTCGAAGTATTTTTATATTGTTAATTCTGTAGAACTTCTAGGGTAAAATTTAACCATCGGTGCACGATACGAAACTTGTATGTGCCATAATTCCCAAACGACTTTGAATTTGGATAAGCCATAAATTCCAACATGTTTTTGATGCTGAAATCTATAGGGAATCATGCATGAAAGTCAAGTTTGTGTCGGTTGACTTTTCGGTCAACAGATCGCCTCGATTTGCGTGCCATGAGTCTCGAGTCGATAAATTTAGGTTCTTTTGGGCAAAAATTAGGATTTGACCTAAAAATCAGAATAATAAGATTAAAATAGGATTTTAGATTAATTATTCCAGAATTAAATAAATTAAAATAAATTATCTTTTGACATGGTAAATTTGTAATACATAGGCTATTTGGACTGTGACTTGGACTCTGATTTATACCAGCAGCAGGACCTCAGGCGAGTACATTCTCTGACAGTTTCCATTATATTGATTATCTCTATAATTCTTGTTGTATAGCGTATATGACTCTGACACTATTCTTTACACGAGTTGGCATCATTAAGACCTGTCACGAGGAGTCGTGATTGGAATCCATCGTGCTAGCGGGGGAAATGGGAAAATATTTGTAGCTTATGTGATCATACCCAACTTTACATGCATCATAGCTTACCCACACCTCACGTCGGTGCAGCCTGACCCTTACATGCCTCATCACTGTTACATATGGTTAGCCGGACTTGTTGGGGATGATCGCTAATCAATGTAATATGTTATATAGTCCCAAGCCGATCACATGATATGCTGATATTTTACACACTTAGTTAGATGATTCTTGACATGCATCTCTAGTATATTGATCTAGCATCTCTACATGTTCTAGTTATTGATCTTGTATACACTTATATACCAGTTCATTATTCTTGCATGTACTTGTATTTCTATTTTATTGCTAGATGTATATTGATGATGACATGCTCCAGTATCCATTTATTCCAGTATTTCTTTATTCTAGCATTCCCTTATTCTAGTATTTCTCATTGCCAGTATTCATATCTGTCTTGTATTTCTTTACAATGTATTATAGTTTTTGTTAATATGCATGGAACTGCTGTTAGAGGTGTATTTCGTTCCAATCCTGACTGGATATTTTTTCCAGACTGTGACATAGAGGATTTGTTTCCGACATACTTGGAGACTGGATGTTATTGATTGCAGGTTAGACTATTTATTGTTGTTTAGACTTATCTTATATTTCATTTGTTTTCTTCGATATCTCATCGTGCTCTAGTTTATGTGATTGAGTATATTCCATATTATATTATGATATCTGTGTCTCCTTATGGAGTTGGATATTCGTGAGAGATTAATTAGATAGTTACATGACCTAGACAGCGTTCTACCGCCGATGCTGCGGCGTAGGCTGGACGTACCCACGCTCTCGTGCCCCTATACCGGGTGCGGGTCGTGACAGAGTCTTTCTTTGAGGCACGATCCGTTGAATATGGGACCTGATTCCGAAGAAACCAATCCATAACGAGGAAAGGATCTTGATTCAATCTGTCCCGATTGGACGGTCTTAAGTATTTCTTGGCCGCGCTCCCCGAATAGGGGGAACGGGGCATTACATACACATGTACACATATCTACATATATAGATAGCTTAGAGATACATAAGTATATATGTATAGATAACTAACTAATTATATACTAATAACTAGATAGTTAATTAACTAGTTAACTAACCATAATAAACTAGCTAACTACTACTAATTAACTAACTAACTAGCTCGAACCAACTCACCTAGTTAGCTGCCCAGATACACGTTGTTGCTGCTATTTGTTGTTGCTGTCGTTGTTTGCTATCGCGGTTGCTATCGTTGTTGTTGCTCGCTGCAGCTGTTTGCTGCTACTGTCGTTGTTTGCTATCGTGATTGTTGTCGCTATTGCTGTTCGCTGTTGCTGTTTGCTGCTGCTATCGCTGTTTGCTGTCACGGTTGTTGTCATGGTTGCAGTCACTGTTGCTGTTCGCTGCTGCT